>JAPWTK010000207.1:215000-776143 GCA_029963805.1 Aromia moschata | reverse complement strand
ACTTTCTGTACTCATTGACTTTAGTTATTATTAATTATCCTAGAATTATTGATTATTCGTTTTTGAACTATCATCGTTACTGTGCTGATTAATTAAAAACCTTATTACACGGAACTAAAAAAAATATTTAGTTTTTGGAACAGTTTTTGGAATAGTAGAAAAGATGGGCGTTCCGTCGCCAAGCGACAAAATAACTGAAATTATTTTTTTGATATTCAGAGATAGAGCTGCGTCAGTCTCTAAAATTAAAAAAAATATATATAAAAACATTACAACGTCAAGCGTCGATTTGATAAATATACTTACATTTGTATGTTTTTTTTTTGCCTAGATCTTACTGTTTCCAAATTATTTGCAAAACTCCAAGATAGAGTTTTTACTTGTTCTCAGATTTTTCCTAGAGTACTGAACATTTTTTAAATCTGAATAGGTACGTCACTTTCATCACCCATAAAACGCGTAACTCTCTAATTTAACGTTTTCTCTAATTTAACTGGACTAGTAGGCTTCTTTCCTTATTATTTCAATACTGTTTTTATTCCGCATTAAAGGCATTATAGGTGATATTTCCTTCAGTTCATCTTCAATAAATACGGATAAAAGGAGGGAACCTCTTTATACAAACTCAAAACGGATTAGAAACAACGTAAAAATAAATTACAATTGTTTCATTAGCAATTACAAGTTTAACTATCGCAGCTGATATTGAATGGCCGTTAAAGAAAAGATAACTCAATATTTGGAAAATGAAAACTTTAGAAAAATTATTCTAAACAAATTATATTACGTGAATTAGTGCGTCGTCCTACCAGAAGTAGCCTTATCGCATTTCGTTATCGTTTAATGCGTTTACAAATATCGCTCCGAATTGAGAGTCCCTTAAAACAATCGGTCCAATGGATGGATCCAGTCCATATCGAAAAGAGGCTTGATATGGCTTGATATGGCCTCACACACGCCATCTTTCTGAGAACTCTGAGACTTCTCTAAAAAATAATGGGGATTTACAGAGCTCCACATTCTCATTTGTTGATAAATTAATATAATCCGAGAGGTAAAACCATGCCTCGTCAGTAAAAAAGGTTTTTTCGAAGACGTTTTCATTATTATGCAAATTACACAGCCACACACCAAAAAAAAATTCTGTCCTGGAGGTCTCACTATGTGTACTGTATGTTTTTGGAGTCGCTGAATCTGCATCCGGGATCAGTTTTATCCCAGCACGTTAGAGTTCTGCCATAACCTCAAAAAACACTCTGAAATTCACCATATCCGTAAAACCACAAACCCTATGGCTCTTAATCCTCATGATACTATAATACAATAACCCAATAACCCCACAGCCACATAACCACATAGCCACATAATTACATAACCCTATAACTCGATGCTGTAATCATGTCACGGAATATCTCACAATGAAACTGATTTTACAGTTCTCAAGCAAATATACACCATAAAAAATCTATAAATAAATAAATCAGTAAATAAATTAATGAATCTGGGAATGCCAGAACTCCGACTGTATATGTAAATGTACATGCCATAATCCAACGTAATGTGCAATCATTGGGTTATTGTATTATAGGATAATGAGGGTTTCGGAGCCATAGTGTTTGTGGTTTTAACGGATATAGCAAATTTGAGGGTAGTTTTTTTGAGGTTATGGCCGAACCCAGACGTGCTTGGATGAAACCCGGATTCGGATTCAGTGACCCCAAAAACATATAGTACACATAGTCAGACCTCCACGTCAGAAACTTTTTTATCGGGTTTTAGGGTTATGGGGTTATGTGATTATGGGGTTATGTGGTTATGAGGTTATGTGGTCATGGAGTGATTAGGTTGTGGGGTCATTTGGTTATTCTATTATAGGATTATGAGGTTTCGGAGCCATATGGTTTGTGGTGTTAACGGATATAGCAAATTTGAGGTTTTTTTGAGGTTATGGCCGAACCCAGACGTGCTGGGATGGAACTGATTCGGATTCGGATTCAGCGACCTCAAAAACATATAGTACACATAGTGAGAACCCCAGGTCAGAAACTTTTTTTGTGTGGCTGTGTTATCTATGAACCACATTGAAAATCGCATTTGATGCAGCTGGTCGGTAACAATTCTTGGACTGAGCTTCGACGATAAACTTGCGCAGGTCACATTTCAGGAATATATTGTAGGTTCCATAGGATACCATAAACCCACTGGCCATCAACCCTTCTTCGATCATAACACTTTTGTTCTGCCGTCATATTTAATCAATTCAAGTCAACATACTTAATTTTCTTAATGAGAAATATCTTTCTAATAATTCAAGACATTCGGGACCGATTCCTCGGCATGCTTTATGTTTTTTTTTATCTTACGATGTAAATATGGTAACTACAAGGGACGCAGTGTGCATGTACGTTTATCTAATTTTTGACATGATGGGTTTCACAAGCGCTCTCAAAGAAAAAACTACTTATATCCAAGCACCAGCCTCTTTCCACCTGTCAATAACTAACGGACCCAACCAATGCTCGGCATTTGAAAGGAATTTTCCGACGCTTCAGTCCTTTTTCCATTCACGCGCTACCTCGGCGGCTTTGAAAAATGGCGTTTCGCGATTTCAATGAGTGGCCGTGTTTATCTGAAAAGTAAAAAAGCGCCTCGCATAATGGCGAGGTTCGCGTGACGTGGAAGCGTGTGACATGGAGCCCGACTCCGGGACGAGTATATATAAACGGAAGTGAAGTCTCTAATCTTATGTTTCCGGTCGATTAGCGGCGCACACTAACCGCCATATTGGAGTTTGATTTAAGAACGCTCATTTAGCCGCGACAAAGACGTCGAACTGTTCTATTATCTTTTTGACTCTGGGGTTTATCGGTCCGGGGCAATTTCATCCAATATCGTACGTCAACTTATTGTACGGTGAAGTGAAAGGCGCCTATAATTTTTCACTTATCGGGAAAATATTAGGGCATACACGAAGGAGTCGACCGCGAAGGCAATTTGCTTTTACGGTGGCTCGGTCGATAAATCCTCGCCTGTTATTATGGGTTTATTGTCAATATTTATGCGCCAGCATTTTGTGCAATACTGTATCTTTATGTGCGATATTGAAAACACAAAAAGTATTAAAAATTTGAAAATAATAATGGTATACCTCAGGGGTCCATACTCAGACCCTTGTTATTCTCTATAATATGCGTTTTCGACTTGAATAAAGTCGTTCTAAATTGCAACCATTATCATTAGGTTGACAACGCAGAAGCAAGAAAAAACCGTGCCGCGTTTGAAAAGTTATTTCATTGAACTGGTATGGCTGTAGTATGTACAGGGTTTTCGTTTATATTTTGACACTTACCTACATGGTTTATTATACAAAAACGATGAAGGTAGAGACGCTTAGATAGTATACTACAGCACTTGTAAAAGTGGTATTCGAACCGTAGACTGTTGTGCGTAGGTATATATTTATTTGTTATCTAAGCTACCGTAAGCACCAAAACTAATTAATTAAGACTTCCCCTTTTGGCAACCTCTGATGAAGAGTTCACATCTAATTAAGGTTTCTACTTTAAACTTATGTTACTTTCTACTTAAAAATATGTCGAAACTACAAAAAACGAAACTACACGCTAGTATATAGAGGTGTCTGGAAACAATGCTTACTTGGGCCAAAATAAGAAAAACAAGTCCTATGGACATGTGTCCGTAAATGCTTCCTAAGGCAACTAGATATCCCTGAAGGTGAAGAAAATGACTGCATTTTCCGCTTAAAAAAGTATCTAACAGCAAATTAAGTAGACAGATACGCTGCGAACACTACATAAATTACGAGCACCACAGCCTAAGTCATTTTTGACGTCGATGCACGGTTTAGGAAACCCCGTTCTTAAATGGTCGCATCGTACGAAAGTAAGACGGGAGACGGACAATGAATGAGGAAATCCTAATCTTCATAAAAATGTTCAAAAACCTTCGCGTCGAGAACGCGAACTTAATATACATTTCTTGTTAGTGTTAGTTAACTAACACTAACAAGAATATTAGTGCTGGTCGATATATCATTCGTGTGCACTCAATGTCGAATAAGTTTGTACAAATGTTGAATCAGCGTCAGTCATGTGTTGCGGTGGAACGTTGGATAAACAATTTTCCGAAACTGACATTAAATGGCAGTGAACTTCGTTGTACCGTGTGTGACAATGTTACTTCAGTACGTGTCCCGTAAAAACAGCTGTTTTGTAGTACATTAGTACAGACAAATATAAAGCTCATGTAAGTGGTGGTGTGAATGCGCGAGACAGTCAGAAACAATTTAACTTAGGTTTAGTCAAAATGATGGTAGAATTCCATCCGCCAAATTAGATCACACCGAGTTTAGACAATTTGTCCAGAACGTGTGAGTGTAGTATGGAGAAGTTAGTTTGCATGTAGAAAAACACTCAGACGATTATGCATAGTGAGGACAGAAAAATGTATCGCCTCGGAATTGCACGATAAATCTATATGGCTTAATATTAACGAAACGACGGATATTAAAGAACAGAACATAGTTAACGTAGTGGTTGGGGGACTGGATGAGGCAAAAGCACTGAAAGGGATTTTAATAGCTTCAATAGTTACGTCTGAAGACGGTGAACGCTCCTTTTCATCTCATAAGTGGATTTTAAGTGTCCACCAAAAAAATACCTCGAATGCAAATTTTAGTAAATTTGTCTCAACCGGTTGCTTATTGAAATGGTTGAAAAAAAAAAACTTTTGGGCGTCAGTTTTAGCTAGGGGATTCTAGCTCGCTAAAGAAGCATTACCGAACACCACGTCCGTAGGGACTTTTTTTCTTATTATTATATAAGGAATCACCCCCGAAATCTTCAAATGTTTTGTCTGAACACTCGGTAGAAAAATCTATGTATACCATTTGGCTCAGTTTGGGACACAGTTCTTTTGGGTTTTAGTTACAAAAAATGCTACTTAAAAAGAGGGAACTTTGAGGGGGCTATTGAGGGGGCTTCTTAAGGTTAAGACGCAATACGGTTATTGCGTCAAGTTGTAATCACACTAAGGTATCGTCACCTTTCCTAATCAGAATACAACCGATACACTCGTTTTTCTTTACTCGAACGTCAAATATATGGTACTTATGAGATCTAATAAAATTGAAATCAGGATATATAGTACAAGAATGTTAGGTTTTGACCTCAAAAAAAAATCGTGTAGTCGTGAAATTTACAGGTTTTGTTCAGAATTTTGTGCTCTTTTCAAAAACGTCGGTTCCAGAAAAATCCCATGGTAGGCTTTTTGTATAGTGCTGCCAAAACTCAAAATTTCGAAATTTTCAAAATTTTATGACTTTACGCGCTATTTTCTAGTATGATGCAACAAATTGGATTAGTTTGAGTACAGAATAGTCTAAAATTAGTAATCAAACAGTTTTGTATGAAAAATTGCAGTTCCGACTAGAGCTGTCAATGTTATTTTTCATACTTACAGCCATTTTTTGTGCTGCCCGATCGTGTGCGTTTCCGCTGACTTTGATAGCTACTAGGCGTCATTGTTACACAAAAATAGAACGTTATGGCTGAAAAAGAGGACTTTAAGCTAATAAATATAGTGCTGTCAAAGAAAATTCGAATCCCTTGAACATAGAGCTGTAAAGATTTTCGTATTTCTTTCATTACAAATAATCACTTTCACTGTTTCATCTGCAACCTTTCGGTATTTTGTAATTTAAAAAAATGTATAGTGCTGTCAAAAGGAACAAGTACCATAAAAGTAATGATTTTCCTTAATTCGTTTAATATTTTTAGATAAGTATTTAATGACATCTAAATTTCATTCTACTCCATTTCCACAGGGTCATCTGCATCATCTACCTCTATTTCCTTTCGTACATTACTGGAATCTACTCTAGCACATGTTGAACACATCTGGGTACAGGGAAGGCCGGAGCGGCGGCACTCACACGCCCGTTCACAGCCCTTCTTACAGCCGCAGCGAACCATCTTCGTAATGAGGTCTGGAGCCGGTGGACGAGAAGATGTCTCTGGGACTAGTCTGTTCCCTTCACTTCTCCATCCCCACTCAGTAGATGGATATGAATTCCCCCCACCATTCACCACTGGATTTTTTGTCGGTTTTGAGGTAGTTTGCAAAGAGCTTTTTCCAGAGCACTCTTATCTGTCTTTCTGAGGCTGCTGCCATCAAAAATCGATAGAGGGCGAGATGCTAACTCATAAGCCAGGAAATCGCTCACAGGCACCTCAAGATGATCTTGATCAAGTTGATCTTGAACATTGAACATTCATGTAGAGAAAAAGACTAGCGTTTCACATGCGACTGGTTAACCACATGGATCTGAAGTTTAGAAGTATCATTAAGACGATCGCAAAGCCCGTCGTTCTTCAGAACACTCACTTTCTTGATAGTCGATAAGCCACTTTCGACAACAACACTTGACTTATCCACAGGAGGTAACCCATCACCAACAAGTGCACACAATAAGCAATGCTCCATTTCCACGCCAAAAAACAAAAAACAAAATAAAAAAACGTTATCTTGGATATTAATAATATTATGACCGAGTTTGAGATGTCAACAGCACTATGCCGTGTTAAACTTACAACTGGTCAACACTTCAACCAAGCAAAAATAGAATAACATAGAGTAGCACGTGAAACACAGTGGAAGCGGTCGTTTGTAATGAAAGAAATACGAAAATCTTTACAGCTCTATGTTCATGGGATTCGAATTTTCTTTGACAGCACTATATTTATTACCTTAAAGTTCTCTTTTTCAGCCATAGTGTTCTATTTTTGTGTAACAATGACGCCTAGTAGCTATCAAAGTCAGCGGAAACGCACACGATCGGGCAGCACAAAAAATGGCTGTAAGTATGAAAAATAACGTTGACAGCTCTAGTCGGAACTGCAATTTTTCATAAAAAAACTGTTTGGTTACTAATTTTAGACTATTCTGTACTCAAACTAATCCAATTTGTTGCATCATACTAGAAAATAGCGTGTAATGTCATAAAATTTTGAAAATTTCGAAATTTTGAGTTTTGGCAGCACTATACAAAAAGCCTACCATGGGATTTTTCTGGAACCGACGTTTTTGAAAAGAGCACAAAATTATGAACAAAACCTGTAAATTTCACGACTACACGATTTTTTTTGAGGTTGCAGTGAATTTTTGCTTATAATTCTTGGACTAATACCTACGACTTTTGAAGTACGAGTATTAAATAGCGAGGATATCCTTCTCCGAGCTTGCCGTTTTCTCCACCAGTGCTTTTAGGAAAGACATTTGGTAGCTGCTGGCTTTGCCAGACAGCCAAATAATGTCTGGTCTCATTAACATGCATACTAAAGTATCGCCACAGTACAGGGTGTGTCCGGAAAGTAATGTCAGTGAGCTTTGAAAAATGGTTTTTATTGGTTCTCTGTGTACAAATCTTTAGAAACTTTCAAAATACATTCCTCATGCGTCCACAAATCGGTTCCAGCGGGTCTTCCACGCATCAAAAGCCGCACGGTAGTTGTTTTCCGGAATCGCCTTTAAAGTGTCGGTGCAAGCCTTCTGAATGTTTTTCATCGACCCAAAATGCTGTCCTTTCATTGGGGTTTTGACGCTCGGAAACAGAAAAAAGTCTGGGGGGTCATGTCGGGGCTGTAGGGAGGCTGGGGAACAACGGTGATGCCTGCCTTGACGAGGTAATCGACCACGAGGAAGCAGGTGTGCGAAGGTGCATTGTCCTGGTGAAGCTTTAAGGATTTTGAGATGTCTGGGCGGACGCGATTCACCCTGCGTTTCAGCCGCTTCAGCACCTCGACGTAAAACTTTCCGGTTACAGTTGTTCCCTGCGGAACGAACTCATGATGGACCAATCCCCGGCTATCAAAAAAGACAATCAGCATTGTCTTGATATTTGACCTGTACATCCTGGCCTTCTTGGGGCGAGGGGAGTTCGACGTGTGCCATTCCGCACTTTGCCTCTTCGTCTTCGGAGCGTATTCAAAGACCCAACTTTCGTCCCCGGTAATGACGTCATCAAGGAAAGCGGGGTTGTCTTCGCAGGTGTCCAAAAGTTCTTGGCAGGTTTCGACGCGCCTCGCTTTTTGATCGTCCGTTAGCACTTTTGGCACGAGCTTCGCGCACACCTTCCTCATTCCTAAAGCCTCCGACACAATTTCGTGAACAATGGTTTTCGTAATGTCTAATGTTTCGGAAATTAAACGGACACTTAGATGACGGTCAGTGTTCAACAAGTCACGCACACGTTTCACATTGTCGTCGGAACTGGAGGTTGATGGCCGTCCAGCGCGGTTCTCGTCGTTGACATCTTCCCGACCTTCTGCGAAGGCCTTGTGCCACCGGAAAATTTGCCTGTCCGAAAGACAATCCACACCGAAAGCCTTCTTCAATATTGGAATGGTTTCCGCAGCACTCTTCTCCAGTTTCACACAAAACTTGATCGCCATCCGTTGCTCAAGCGAATGTTTCTTGCACTGGGTCCCTGTAACGACTCTCAAAGAACGAGTGATGCGACCGCTACAACGACCGGTAGCCAACTGACGCTTGTTGGATCTTGTTGCCAGATCCCCCCCACCACAATCCTAGCACGTAAAGCGCGGGCTGGCACGTACAGTCTCGGGAAAAAAACTCACTGACATTACTTTCTGGACAAACCCTGTAAGTTGTAATCATACAATCAGAGTTTTTCCAGCTCCTCTCAATTTGTTTTGGTCATCTCTTCGTCTTTCAAATAACTAAAATTATCATCCGTTAATGTCATCGTGGGCCACCCTGTACACACACACCTATCTATAAGTTAAAGGATACGATTTCCTGTTCTCATAGTGGAGCCGGAATGGCCCCATAAAGCAGCGCCCTAGTTACGGTCCGGCCGTCGCGTTTTCCAAATAGGCAAAAAACGCGGCCGCGATAAATATCTGGTAAAGTCGCGTCCATTTGGCTTATTATTCCGATATCTTCATTCAATGTAAAGTGGGCTCGCTACCGCGCCGCGCACTAACAAGACAGCGCGAGGTGGCGGTGTCAGTCAGCCGGTAACGAAGGCTAAGGTAAGGCGGCCGCGCCGCCCATCCCGCCGAAGGTAAGGCGGCCAGCGCCGTGCCCGCGGAGCCTCCGGTCCGCACGCAACAATGCGCCATTAAACACTCTCTCGGCAACCCGACCACGTAGGCAGACAGACCGAGCGAACGACGGATCTACTTTTTGTACTTCTATTTATGAAATGTATTTGTACGACCACCACTACCACAAATAGCAAATAATGTCTATTGGAGGAAAGTTTTTTGGCCCGTTATCAACAAGATGGAGATAATTTGTTTTCTCACGTTGGTACTGGGGACGAGACGTGGGTATCCTACGCCAACCCAGAAACAAAACTGCAATCGATGCAGTGGCGACACTCATCTTCACCAAACCGAAAAAGTTTAAGCAAACTCAGTACACAAGTCGAAAATTGATGGCTACAGTTTTCTGGGACAAAGACGGTGTTCTTTTGGTTGATTTCATGGAACGTGGGACAACAATTACAGCTGACGTGTACTGCGAAACGCTCAAAAAATTGAGACGTGCGATCCGAAACAAACGCCGCGGGAAACTGTCATCTGGCATAATCCTCCTCCACGATAACGCGCGTCCTCACACTGCTGCCAAAACCAATGAGAAAATTCAAGATTTTCGTTGGGAACTTTTTGACCACCCACCGTACAGTCCCGACCTTGCACCTAGCGACTACTTCCTCTTCTTGCATTTTAAACAGTGGCTCGGTGGACAACGTTTTGAAACCGAAGAGGGACTCAAAAACGCCGTTGTCAACTGGTTCAACTCTCAGGCGGCAAGCTTCTATGCAGAGGGGTTAAAGAAGCTGGTGCAGCGGTACGAAAAAATGCTTAGAAGTGAACGGCGATTATGTAGAGAAGTAAAGTAAGATTGTACCTAACTAAATATGACAATAAAATTTGTTTCTTATGAATACATTTTTTTCTGTGACCAAACGGCCCTTACTTTATGAACACGCCTCGTATGTCGGATTCGGATTTTTATAGAGGGGGTCCATGTGTACTCAGGCCTCCTCTGGGCACATTGTACTCCCCCCGGAACTGCCAGTTTAAACCGCCACCAGCCTCACTCCTCCAGCCGTCCCACAGCGTGGATGATCTGTTTGAGGAGACGGCCAGGTGGTAGTTCCTCTAAATCGACTTCCCAACCCACTCCCCAAATAAAACCCTTTGGGAAAACTAATGTATGAGGGGCGCTTTTAACAATATGTGCCGCTCATATTGTGGGGGTGCTTATTTAGCCTTGCAGTGACCCATAAGGATTCTTAATTAGGATCCTCAAATTTTCCCGGGACAGTTGCAGGCAATACTTCGACAACGTCTTACATGATACAGGTACAAACATATTTTTCTCTCCGCAGCTGGCCTGTTTGTCGCTATGACGTATGAGTGTATATTATTTTATTATGGAATTGCGAACGACCTCGGAGAGTTCAATTGCGGGCTCCGGTTCCAGCAAAAGCACCCTTAGAGCCCTGGTGAGCCAGGGATCTACTGCCTCTTTCCCAAGATTTTCTTCGATTAGCTCAATGAATGCTAAATCTGTTTTTTTTTGTATTCGAGGCTTCCTGACATCCCTGAACCAAATTGGAATCCCGAAGTTATCCTGTTTTATTTCCGAAGTTTATCCTGTAACTGTTTTGCTGATAATCCTTTGGTTTGTAACTAATTTGGTCGCATGTAGTACACCCATGACCTCAGCGTGGAATATTGTGGCATGGGTACATAGTGTGCCATTAAGTCGCCGATTTAGGACTTCAGAGAGGACTCCGAATCCAGCTCCAGTTTCCATTTTTGAATCATTGGTATGAATAGAGACGTCCGGCCTGAAATAACCGTTTGCCACTGCGCTATTAAACCAAGCCTTTGTGTAGCACTTTTTTTGCTAGACTCTAGACCACCAGGCAATAAATAACACCACATATTAGCATTGGTCTTATCACCACTGTGTATATTCAGAAGTTGATCCTGAGGTTTAACCCTTATGAGCTCGCTACAGCACGACGACACTGCTAGAAGGCAACATATGCTTTATTGATCTTTCTATTTGCATGATCTGCCCAATTAAAGTGGCATTTGTATTTGTATTTATATACAATCGAATTTGTGTACTTGTATACTTTACATAAGAACCCTTAATGTAGAAAATACAATCAAAATCTTTATGGATTGCCACGTAGTTCTTAAAATGTGACAGCTACGTTCTCTCACCACATTCACCTTTATATCCCAGGGCAGGTTCTCGAGTCCCGTTTGGAAACTCGGCCTTTGTTTTAATGAAGAGATCCTAAATTAAAGAAAACACATTAACTAAATGTTAGGAAAATGCAATATCACCTTTATTATTTTTCTTTTCTCTTATCTCTTTACCAGTTAAAATTATGTTAAAAAAAAAACACTATCACAGTATCGGTCTTGTCTACGACTAATGATATACAAGAATCAATATATATACATATATATGTCTATACCTTACCAAATGCAATTGCAGTTAGTGCACAGTTCCCATATAACTTAACTATAATTTAATAAAATATATTCAGAAATTAATCCACTACGAAATTGCAAGTCACTTAAACGAGTGAGTCTAATTACATTTTAATAATGTGGGGCGAAAACAAGTACATATAAATCTAGATAAAAAAAATATGATGATCCTGATAATTATTATACAAAAAGGTTAATTTTTACAACCAATTACTTATCTTCAGGTGCTTGGTGTAGTAGAACGTAGTCCTTCACTTTCGATATGCAGCTAGGTGTAATAAAACGTAGTACTTTACTCCCGATATCCAACTAGTCCAAAACTCGGCTCCTGGTTGGAGAGGAAGGAATCCCAGAATCCTTAACGCAGCGTATCACGAACTAAAGATCTCCAGAATACCAGTACAGAATACACGTCCGGTAGGAAAACGCTTGATATTAAGAATTCTTCGCAAAACGCACGGTCTCAAAAATGTTTAGTGCCAAGAATTAAAAAGCCTAAGAAGAAAGGTCTAAGAAGAAGCCTAAAACAGTTATTACACAATGCAAATAAATATCTACCTAAAATTTGGCTTTAAGAAACTCTTACCCTTCACGGGCTTCAACACGTGATTACCGTAGTCTGTGGTTATAATCCAGCATCCGCTGATTAAAAATACACGCAAGGTATTTACAATTACGCACTGAAGAACTAATCTTCCATCCTCATAAACCTCGATGGATTAAAATATCCCACGTAACTTAGGATAATTAAACGTTCCTCAATACTCCAACAGCACAGTAATTTATAGGCTAATTGTTAGATGTTGCGATGCGTACCCTTCGAAAGCTTGACAGAAAAAGAGAAAAGACCTCGTGAACTTCCCACTCCTAGAAATCTCGCAAGCCATAGGTTGTGTACGACTGCGCGCACCATATCTTCATGGATGTTAATTAGTCAGAAGTATATATCCCTTCGATGGATAATGAAGTGATTTCGATTCAGTGGCTTGGACTAGACAGGTGGACACGCTGAGATTCTCAAGATGTTGATTGAAGAATGTTATTACTGTTAAACAAAAATATGGACTTAAAACGCTTGACGGACAGTGCGTCCTCAACTGCCGTACTTGCAAACCTCTTAATGGGTTATATACCTAAACAAACATATGGGCTTAAAACGCATGACAAACAGCGCACCCTCAACTGTTGTACTGGCGAACCTCTCATTGGGTTATATATAAAAATAAGAGACTTTGAAACGCATGAGGTTACCCCCAACACTCTCGAGGCCCTCCTGCTCAAAACAGTCGCCATTTAGGGGACTTTTACCCCACGCAGGCGTATCCCACGGTGTCGGTATTCGCAAACCCCCGGCACAGGGCCAAAACGTCAAATCCGGGAGAAAGATCAAATCAGATTAGATCAGAAGCTATTAGAAATCATCTGGTAGAGAACAGTATGCACCCTATACCTGTTCAGAGCTTGTCTGTGATGTATAACCTTACTTATAACCTTAATGTTTCGTTAAACCAAATCGATATTAGCGTATATTGAATTAACAATAACTCATTTTTGTTTACTCTGAATTAACCAACCGTAACAGGATGCCTAAAAAAAGAAAGAAAGAGCTGGCTGTGGTGTACTCGATATATTCGAGAAACCGCCAACTTCAATATGCATGAGTCATCTATTTCCCTTTATTGAGGGCCTTTACACGGAGAGCTGCGAATTTAGGCACTGCGCCCCAACTGTGTAGGTCAGAGAACCTCATACTGGTCCGCCCCCTGACAAAGGGCAGAATGCTGTTTAACGAGGTCCAAATTCCAAAAAAGAAATTCAAAATATCTGGAATCTAGATAAATAGCTCTCACACCAACCGAAGCCGGGCAAAAGCAACGAATATGGAGGGTGTTTCCTCCTCTTTTCCACACATCCTACAAGTAACATAGGTTGCGACGCCGATCATCTTCAGGTGTCTATTGGTCTATCTATATTTTTAACTTATTTACATTTAGAAAATATATTTCACATATTTTTGTTAAATGCCTACAATATTTTGATGTAACTTAGGCCTCGCCAGTCGCAATAAATTTTGCAATAATTGTTTTATTGCAATAAAATGTGTCAAATATCTTTAATAACAATTAGGGAATTCAAAGGAAAATGTGATATCAATGTTAGTGTCAGCATCTCTTAAACTAGGTATTTATTAAAACACTTGTTCACTTGACAGTATACCCAGTGTTAGCAAACTGGTGATTCCATTTTTATCTTTATGTGGCGTTGTGTTGTTTTCGTCGACAAAACTGTTGATGTTTTCTTTTGCAGTCAGGAACATTAAACTATTATATGAAAATCAAAGAGAACTGTACAATTCTAGTACCCTGCGAAACGGCTTATGGTGTCTCTGTTTTTTTAACACACCAATTTGGTTTTATTCTGAACACAATTATACAGTTTGTGTAAAGCCGACATCAGCCAGTTGTGAAAAAGGACAAATGCTACCCTACTCGTTCTAACACCAAGCACAGGTGGTGAGAGGGCCGGTCTTATTCCCTCACCACCTTCGATGCGTGTGCGGTTGCTTCTTATCTGTCGTCTCACTGTTTGTCCTTTTTTCATAACTGGCCAATGTTAGTTTTACACACACGGTATAGTAGTAGGTAAACTGCATATGGGTCATTTCACGCGAGATTTACAATGAAAATTTTAATTTGACCGAAATATTTTTTTATTCTTCTTTGCACCAAAATATTCGACACGTATTTTTTCGTTTTGGGGAAATCGCAGAAATTTCGACTTTATGAGTATTCGAAATCTGAAAGTACAACAAAACACTACATTTTTGTTCGCTGATTACTCGGAAGTACGGTACATTCAAAGAAAAAGCTAAGGCAATACAATTTAGGTTTTTTCTTCCTCTTTCCACCCATGTAGTCAAAAAAAATTTTTGACAAATTTTTCTTGTTTAATTAGCGACTTTTCATAAACAAATAAACTTTTTCAAAGTTGGACATTTTTTTCTCACTATCAACAATTTACTGTAAAATTTGTAGAGTGGGTAGTAAGTAACTTTTTTAGATACAAATTTTTGAAGAGAGGCGATCACGCTTGGAGCGCGCGGTCGGAATACGGAATGATTCTCGTATAAACTCGTCGCGACTCGCGGTTGTTCCTGTAGACGTGGTGATTCCGCATTTTTGAGCCATCCTGCAGCAAGTGCGTCGCGTTTAACATTTTTTTTTATCAACAATGTCAGTTTCATTTAAAGATCGTTGTTGCAACCCTTTCAAAGAAAGCAGTCACCTTCAGCAGCCCATCGCCTTCCTTATGTAAAAAATTAATATGTTTGAATGTAAATGATAAACTGTGCAGATTGTGTAGACAAAAAATCGGAAGAATGTCCGATTCTGATTGTTGTGAGTATATTATTACTAAATTGCAAAATAATGAATTCAAAGTATTATTGTGATGTGCATTATTATCGCTTGCAGATTTTTAATGCGTTTCGAATCTCAACGTACCGATTTGAATTTGCTATCGGATTCAAACTCTTCCGACTATGACAACTGTTCTCTTTTTTGATGACGAATCAGATGTAAGTTCAGAAAAAAACTTGTTATGAATTGTAAATGTGCTTATTGTATTCATTTGTTAAAGGATTAGTCTGAAATGTGCCCTAAATTAATATCTGAATTAAAAAGCTAATTTCACAACACAGCCAATCATGAGGAAAAAATTCCGATTTTGACACTATTGTCATCGAAATGGAGTGTCCATAAAACTGCACAGATGATGAATACATCTTGCTATTTAGTGAAAAAAAGCCAGACATTTAAGACATGAGAAAGGAATATTATCTGTCTCTAAATATTATCTGGCTATTAAAAGTCCGCGCTCCAAGCGTGCTCGCCTCTCTACAAATTTTACAGTAAATTGTTGATAGTTTAAGCAATATTTATAGCAAAAAAAATGAGAAAAAAAGGTCCAACTTTGAAAAAAGTGTATTTGTTTATAAAAGTCGCTAATTGAACAATAAAAAATTGTCAAAAATTTTTTTGACTACAGGCCTGGAAAGAGGAAGAAAAAATCCTATGTTTTATTGTCTTTTTCTTCGAATGTACCGTACTTCCCGAGTAATCAGCGAACAAAAATGTAGTGTTTTTTTGTACTTTCAGATTTCGAATACTCATAAAGTCGAAATTTCTGCGATTTCCCCAAAACGAAAAAATACGTGTCGAATATTTTAGTGTAAAGAACAATAAAAACAAATATTTCGGTCAAATTAAAATTTTCATTGTAAATCTTGCGTGAAATGACCCATATGTAATATACTCTAATTATATATTTTGATAAACTAAGTGCTATACTATGTAACACACTTTCGTACTCTAGCCATAACTATTTATTTCTCATTAACTAATATCTACTTCTTTATTTACCCTAAAACTATTTTACTAGCTGAATCCGTTTTATTTTATTTTCTATTCTTACATTCGGACCAACACATCTATTAAATTTGAATGTCTTCACTTCTTTCATTGATAACGTCATTAATATCTTTGTGGGACCACCAATTTAGTCAAGTTCTCTGGCATAAAATTTGCACGCAAAACAAATATTGTCCTTTCTCACAATAAACGCTAACGAGATTAGTTGAGTAACGATCTAAATGACGACAGAGCGAAAAAACCATTAATAAAGAACTACAGCGCAACGCGTCTCTCTCCTTGTGTGAAAGTCAAACAGCGTGATTCCATCATAGGCATTAATGGTGGGCACGCGCTATATAAATCAGATCGTTTAATATCTTTTACACATTCAATATGCCACCGTTAAAAAGAGCCCGAGTTAATCCGTGTAAACCACATAATCCGATGGACGAACGGAGGGGACCCCGCGTCGCATCCTAGGGGGTGCATATTATATTACAGATTTATTTATTATATTGTCCTGAGGGGAGGTGTGTAACTCAATATCCGCGTGGAATATGCTACACGAATATGATTTTATTACCGTCTATTTTGTGTTTGCCGTTCGCAAACACCACCGCGAGGGTTGATTGGCGTAGTTTCCTGGTGATCGTGCTAGTTTTTATTGTACACTTAAAACTGTAAACGTTAAATAAACAAGAGATTGATTTTCATCGAGTATTTTTACTCGCATTTTGTTAGAACTCGAAGAACAAATCAATATCCAGCTCGAAGGACCAAACGATTAAAGAGTTGTATCAGATTTGGAATTTATTTTGTGATAGAATAAAAACAAAAGAGATATTAGTTAGAGGTAGGTAGTTAATACCAAGAATTCGGTGATAGGAAATCCTCTCTTGAGTGCAGTCTCAGTGTCTGATTATACAGGAAGAAGAAAGGGAAATACGAGGTGTGGCTATTAAATAACCGAACTGATGCTGCTACCAGCGCGCTGCGAGCGTGTCGCGACAAGTTTGAACAAGTGAGAACAGACAAGTTGGAACAGAACTGTGTCTGATTATACCTTCCCCACCCTGAGCTCGCTGGACAAGCCAGTGGGTCGCTCAGTTTAACTGTACCAGTCGTTTGAATTAGTCAACGCACCAGTGACGAGTCGAAAAAATGTTAAGTGTTCAGATGGAACAACGGGTTAATCTCAAGTTTCTTGTTAAACTAGGGAAAACTTTTACAGAAGCTTATGCAATGTTGAAGTGTATGGGAATGAATATTTATCCCGCACACATATGTTTTTGAATGGTTTAAACGGTTTAAAGAGGGACGTGAAACGACTGAAAATGATCCGCGCCCTGGACAGCCCTCAACGTCAAAAACGAACGAAAATATTGAAAAAATTGGCAAATTAAGCTAACTCCTAGCTTAAGCGGAACTAAGCATCCGACGGCTTGCTGAAATTCGCCAGATTTTGCATGAATCGTTTAACATGCGCAAAGTTTGTGCAAAACTGGTGCCAAAACTCCTCACTCCCTAGCAATCAAGAATAGGAATCAAGAAACTAGGGAAAAAAACTGGACGTTTTCCACGAAACACCGAACTACTATAATTTTCTCGACGCGCGTTTCCCCAACCAAGTTGGCATCTTCAGGAGAAGATTAAAAACAGTTTTAATCTCGTTAAAAACTTGTTGTCATAAAACTTACTATTAAAAACAGTTTTAATCGTCCAGTTTTATGTTTCGAGGCCGAAGGTTCCAGTACCCACTCCAAGAAACTAGGAATCAAGAATGAACATTTGCGCTGACATTCCATTGACACTGATCCAGGCTTGTTAGACACCGGTGATTACTTGTGATGGATCATGTTTTTTTTACTTCGAAAGTGTGGAAGTGGTTAAAGCAAAAGCAAAGGAGGTTCTGAACCAGCTGACAGAAGCAGACTTCCAGCACTGCTTTCAACAATGGAAAAATCGTATGGAGCGGTGTAGAGATCGCCAAGGAGAGCACATTGAAGGCGAAAAAGTTGCTACTGTAATTGGTAACGAATAAAAGTGTTATGACAGCAGTTCGGTTATTTAATAGCCACACCTCGTAGTTAAACCATAAACTTTGTAAATGTGGAAAAGCAATAAAAATTAAATATAGAAATAAATTTATTAAATTGTTTTAAATAAACAATAATAATTGGTAACTGAATATGTTTTTACAATTTTTGCAGTTGCTGCAAATTTACCTACCGTATCTCGGTCTGTTCTAGAGACGATAAATCTGGCGATTGTGAAGGCCACTGGAGGATAATCGTTTTAAGTTTTATTGTCCAAATAACCTTCCATTTGATTTCCGAAGTTAGAGTAAAAAATATGATTTATGTCTCATACATGATTTTCAAAATAAAATTTCATTGAGTGCCACTAATAGAGTGATGAATTGTTTAGTTACACAGTGCAAATAAAAAAATTAATGGCAGCTTATCTACATGATAGTTTAAGTTAGGATGGAGAGTTGAAATACAGTTTGGACGGTATCCAAAGAAAACACTTACCTGCTATATTTCAATAGTTTCTTTTTTATTCTGTGCAATTTCAGCTTGCCAGTCTAGTTATCAATAAAAAGGTGTACACTATGAGAAGAATGATACAAAATATACGGGTAGCCGAGTGGATTAAAGCACCATCTTTCCAGTCGCGATACCTCTATGCGTGTTGTTCGGGTCCCGGCCGGGGAAGAGGATTTTTAATTGTCTCGCTTTCTCTGTCAGGACTTGATATACAACCACTAATACACTAGTATACGTGTGGATGCATAAATGCTAATCCAACCGCACATGCCCTAGATTTGGTAATGTTCTGTTTTCTGGGTTTCCTCAGAACTGTAAAGCAAATGCGTTACCGAAATAATCTTAAGTCGCTCCAGGTGCGCCATGGCAAATAATAATAATAGCCACTCCTTCCCACACAGATCCCTGAGAGGACCTAAGGGGTTACTCTTCGTAGTAATTATAGGGTGAGTATTATTATTATTATTATTATTATTATTATTATTATTATTATTATACATTTATTTTAAATCTATAGATGAATAAAATACTTTAAATTATTCAATAATTTTTGGGCTTTAACTTAAGAATTTACAATTTTCTTACTATTCAGTAGCAACACAATCGAGGGTACATAAGCTGTGAGATATTTTAGGGTTACGAAAGTATACTGAAGGCTGATAAGAAGGCTTATTATTACTGTACGTAAATGTACCTGGAGTGGGTACTGGAACCTTCGGCGTAGAAATAAAAAACTGGACGTTTTCCACGAAACACCGAACTACTACACTTTTCTCGACGCGCGTTTCGCCAACGCGTCGAGAAAAGTGTAGTAGTTCGGTGTTTCGTGGAAAACGTCCAGTTTTTTTTTTACGTAAATGTAGTGAAATTACATTTTTAGTTAAAGAAATAAATGCTTCATTTCAGGCCGGTACACACTCAGTTTTGTTTTTACTGTCCACCACTATGCACTTACCCATTTTTCGCTCATAAAAAAGAATTTTGAAAACAACGGGAGGTGTTCGCGGCAAACTTTACAAAGGACAACATTAGCTTACGAGCTCGGACCTTGTTCAGGATCATCGCTTAACTTTATCGGTTCAAATATTTCATTAATAAGACAAATTACTTCCTAAGTCCCAAGTCAAAGAGGTACTTTGGTTCACTCCAAGAAGTTCAGGGAAGATGAATGAGTAGAAGGTGACTTGGTCCAACGGGACAAAAAGGATAAGTAGTTAATGAGGGGTTGAGGAAAAATAAATGGAGATCAAGGAGAACCAGTTTACCAACGAGAATAACGGAGGATAATGGATTTAAGGGAACAATTAAGAGAAAATGAGATGTAAATACAAGGAGAATGAAGTATTGAATGACAACAAGATGACTTGGTGCAACAGGATAAGTAGTTAACGAGATACAGGAGGACAAATGGAGGTTAAGACAAAGAAAACAAAAGGAGGGCAAAGGAGAACTAACAGGAGGGCAAAGTGAAGATAAATGAAGAACAAAAGGAGATTAGAAGAAAGGATATTTGAGAATATTTTAATATCCAATGTTTATTAAACTATTTAATGCAAACATTAAAAAATTGCCAAACTTTTTTATGAAAAACAAAAAAGTATAACACGCAACAATCCAAACCAACAGTATTGTGGTATGTTATTTTACGTTATTATACTACTATGCAATTTTTTTAATTGTACTTTTTGTTATCTCCACATCCACGTGGTATATGCTAATATCCTAATATAACCTAATGAATAAAAATAAAGATATAACCCAATGTTTTTAGCGAGTTACTCAAATTCAATGCAGAAAAATTTTATGTGGAAGTAGTGATTGCTTAGGCAGCTTTTTCATAGTCTTCCTTAACTAAATCAATGCAAAGAAAGTTGATTTAAAATCAATTTCTTGCGGTTCGTCAGCGTTATGGGTCTTTTTAAAAAGTTTTTAAAGGATTTAGAACACGCCACAGAGAGCGTTCTAACGTCGAAATAATTAATAAATTAGAATTACTCACCCCCCCCCCAAGAAAACTCAAATTTTCATATTTTCCATTAAAATGTTGCTTTTTACGAAAATTCAAAATAAAATTACTTATGACATTAACACCCTATTAATTTTGTTGTTACTATTAATTTTGGGTTAAGGTAAATTGAGTTAATGTTAAATCGAAATACTTTTGCACAAAAATCTGCAATTTTGAGGTGTTTTTTTATTAATGGGACACACTGTAAACGGTCGACAAAGAGATGCTGGTCCCATTGAAAGGCCAACATTATTTTTTATACTTGATATTATAGTTGAAGAGTTTTATTCGGGGATCATAATCTTTTAATTTCGAGTCCGGGAAATTAAAAAATGCCGTCGTTCTCGCGCAATAAAACGGCCGTTTAATTTTCGCGAAAGCACGAATTTTAATCGATAAAGCAGGTAGCCGAGTTGCCGAGGGCGGCGAATAATAACAATTGAGCGGGCCGGCGGGCGCGAGGCGGCGGCGTTGCCGTGGCAACGTCGCGCCGGGGGGGAAAACGAATTATTATTTTTTGATGGTTATGAGACTTTTTCCAGGGAAGATTCCGCTTCGAGTGCAGAAATTTACCGTTTAACTTGGAACCTCTTCTGGAATACATAAAGAATTTTATATTTATACGGGCAGAAGGGCACCTAGAACTTCGCAAAAAATATATTGCCGTCGCCTCCTCGAAATGCCGAGCAGGGGGAGAGTATATTAAAATAAAGGGGAAACGGCGCTCATCTGAATGCCGTATCGTTCGTTATGCGATGACTTTTAATAGAATGGAGAATTATGTGTCGTCTTCTCGCGCTCTTATTTAACCCTCAAGACACACAACTTCCAGATGAAGTCCATTTCAAGGAAATCAGGCAGCCATTAATCTTAAAAAAATTCTGCCTCGTTGTGGTTAGCCCCTGGACTGCCACGGTAAGGACCCCGCACACACCTTATGGAAAATGGTTCTCGGTCAATTTTTTTGAATGTTTCCAGTTTGCTTCTCTTCCACCTCCACCTCCTCGTGGTGCTCCTTAGATAACGCTCATTCCAATACGCACTAAGAAAACTTAAAAGCTTCCAACTTTTTTTCATAATTTATCTTCCGAAAATCTAAATCATGATTATTATGTACGAATGATATACAAAATGGCGGAATCGGACATTTATCTCCAAATAATGCCCCACTCACGCGTGGACCGCAAACGTCCAATTACTCGAAAACTGTCCATTATTGGACTTTGTGCGAGACTTTTGATCGGGACATCAAGGAGAACAGATTCCCAAAGTTTCAAGAAAATTGGCCGAGAACCATTTTCCATAAGGTGTGTGCGGGGTCCTTTTTTGAAATGTGCCCTGACTGCCGAACTTAGAAACTTTGACAGATTTAACTAGACATATCATTTCCGACGTGTTTTGACTTGCTGAACATCATGGCGTTTGATCAGATCAATCAGAATTTGGCCTAGATCCTTCAAAATACCAATTTTGGGAGCAAATTGCCCCACTTGGGAGGAATTGGGTCAATTTATGATATTTTGGTACTTTTACCAGAAATATTTTCCAACGTATTTTGACCCACTAATCATCATGGTTTGTAACGAAATTTTCATTAATTTCGTTGCATCCTCTCAAACCAGGTATGTATCAAGCCTTAAAAGAGAAAAAAGGTAATCAACTGATTGAATCCATTATCTCACTTACATTAGGTAGTGCTTCTAGGCTTAAATATCTATCTATGATTTACCTTCGACACTTACTTTGGATTCTCTGCTTTGCGCAATCGCGATGACTTTAAAATATCGTTTTCGCAGAAGGGATGGTCGAGGTCATACAGGTAATCTATTTGATTAAGATGTTGATTATTAATGATGATGATTAAGATGAATTTTTGAGTTATTGAGAGAGATTAAATCTTCTTTTATTTGTTAATCCTTTTAGGATTGATATATTTCTGTTGAGCGAACCGTAGTGGAATCACTAGATCTGGCTGTGCCTATTCGTATTTTCTGATTTCGTTAGGAATTTGTAAGGTTTTTTTTTCAAGCACCAGGTGCCATAGCTTAGGAGAGAGTTGGGAAGTATCCAACCTCTTATTTTTATGCTCTATGAATAGATATTGTGGGTTTGGAATTTTTTTAGGTACGACTTTTAATGAAGCCTAAAATATCCACCTGTGGAACGAGGGAGATAAGCTATAGATAGCCGATAAAGATAGCGGAGCTGCCACGGCCATTTTGTGGTTTCCGAGTCAGGAAAATCTGAGGGCGTTCACGTGACCACTGGTTCTGGAAGTCAGGTAAGGCTTTAACTCTTTTTATTTTGGCTGCATGCCATATATTTGTTAAATTTGATAAATGAAGAACAAGCCTTGCCCGAACTTCTTTTAAAGAGCTTTTTTTTATCTATAGCGAGAAATCTCTTATTCCAGTAACAGGTTATTTTCTGGGTTTTTTGTATTTTATCGTGATTTTTTTTTTTGAGAATTCCACAGCTGGATTCGGTACTGCTTTCACGGGCTCTCTCTGCAGAAATTTATATTTTTTCTTATTTTATTTTGAAATCACTGGCTGCATGAAAGTGTACTGCTGTCATGGACAGGGTTATAATTTGCTGGTTCGAGATTCGACTTTAACTCACGTATTATTGTAAAAAAAATATGTTTTGTCAATCTCATTTATAAAAAAAAAAAAAAATTATGGATGTACAGTTTGCAAAGAATTTGTAGTATATTTAAGAATTTTACTGTAACCAACGTACCAAATCTAGCTCCATTACTAGTTATATCTCAACTTTTTCATGTAACATCTCTGAGCCACTGGAAATCAAAGAAGTCCTACCCGGAGTAGCTGTCAGGGAGATAACCGTGGACACACACCCCACTCCGAAGGTACCTGACCTCCAGGTTCGTGTAGCCCGACCAGTGCACTATTGTCAATCTACTCAGGACCTTCTACCTACTGTGTGTAACGTCCCGACTCCAGGCTACGGTGGGGTAAAAATTTTCCACTTCTAATATTGGCCAGAAGAGTTTCTCATCTTCTAATCACTTGTAAAAATTTGTTGCAATTTGTTTTATGGTAATATAGATCTTGTTTTAATTTAGAGTATTGTCTGTCATTTAGCTGGCGCCCAACCATTTTTGCAGGTTACAGTTGTTATATAATAAAAAAAAATCACATACTCATGACTCCCCTGAGCTAGCTGGAGCTACGTGATGTAAGCTCTAGGGGTAGTTGCCAATCGAAACCCTCGAAACAAAGTTAATTTTGTAGTTGAATCACCCCATAAATCCTCGATCTACAGTTTTCCAATATTTTATTCAAACATTATTTTCGACGTATTTGGACGCACTGCCAGAAAGACTTGTCCAATCTTTGCTTCAATCATTGCATTTATGAATAATATACAAACTTGGAGAGACCGAACAGAAATCAAAACAGTTGTTCCTAGTGTCATAAATTGATCCCTTTCATTGATCAATTTCCCCCCAGTATTGGCATTTAGGAGCACTTGGCAAAATTTTTGAAAACACCACAATGTTAAGCGGGTCAAAATACCTCGGAAATGACATAACTTGTCAAAATAACACTGTTTAAATGCGACACATAACTTTAGTGTATGAGAACAAAGGTCATTTACTTCGAGCTGTGGTCTATTTTAAATGCAAAATAAAACCCAATAAGCCCCAGAATCACAATCAGCATATCCAAAAATATAGGATATACATGTTGATTACATTTTACACATTATCAGGCATTAATAGAGCATTTGAGGGGGTCAGTGGAAAAGTGGTACACGTGACAATTTTGGATTATTTGAGTTAACTGTAAAAAAGGGATAGTTAAAGTAAAAATCTGTTTAGAGGAAAAATGGTATAAGTGGTAATTTTACATTTTAGCGACATCTATTACATAGTAGCAAAAGCTTTTCGAAAATGTGATGTTCCTTATAGAAGAAAAGTGGTCCAAGTGCACTTGTACCATTTTTCTATTAAGAGAGTGAACAAATTTGGTTTCTTTATGATGAATACCATTCTATTTATTTGCGTGCACGATACATGTATGGTATAATTACAATAAGGCCTACAAGAACAGATTTTAAAGTGAAAACAATTCTATTAATTCAAATAAAATGGAGGAAGGTAAATACAATTTTAAAATTTATTTGGATTCTTGTTTATTCTTATTTATTTTGTTTACGTGTATTTTAAAATAAGATTACTTTTTTCAGAATTCTCTGATAAAACATATTTTCCCGATGAAAGCATTAGAGAAACTGAAAGTGACGTTTCTAATAAAGAGAATGTTGAAGTTAATATAGTTAAAGGAAAAAAGAGTATATGAAAACCTGATACATATAGAAAAGAAGTAAAAATAAGTTGAGAAACAGTGGAAAGGCCCACTTAGGATTTAAGAATCAACCTAAAGAAGAGAAAAAGTTTATTTACTAGTTTATTTACTCCATAGTTGTTGGTGTAGTGAAATTGAGGAAGCAGATGCATTGAGAATTTTCAAGTTTATGGGAGTTGGGAAATTGGGACCTACTACCCCATGCATATGCAACTTCCTTTCGCTGCATCTGCATGGGGTAACTCTGTATAAAAACTATGGTAAATAGGAGCTCCACAAACTCTATGGTACATTTTTCCATTTCAAATATTTAATTTTTGGTGCCTCAGTATACAATGGGTGCAAATACAGTGCGAAACAAAAAAAATCAAAAAGTGCTGTAAAAAAAACACGCCTGTCGTCAGATGTCATGGAAGTGGAAAATAATAACGAGGATGTGATGATATAGAAGATATTCTTGAAGATGGTGGTAGATTTTTTATAGAGTCCGATGATGATTGATGAGAATTTATAAGAAGTATAAATTATACATGAATAATGTACATGTCGTTATTTTTAAATAAAAGTTTAAGAACGCTTGTACCAGTTTTTATTTAACTATTCTTTTGGGGGAAAATGGTACAAGTGCGAAAAACTTATTTATTTATATTATATAACATACAAAATATTTTAATAATATATTGTCCAATATTATCAGCTTTATTTTAGTAACTACAGTCAATTAATTCTCCTCCTCCTAATGTAGTGATTTTATTACAAATAATATACTTTGACGTTAATTTATTCCCAAGCACAACTTCATCACTTGTACTACTTTTCCTCATTTACTTATACTTGACAGTTTGGGCCAAGTAAAAAAAAAACAAAAATTGGAATTAGATGGGATTAGACACTGCGTCTCCTGATGTTAACAGGTAGTAAAACAGCGGGTAGATGTGATTATGGTTACAAACACAATGGTGTTTGGTACATGACCTTAGGGAAAAATTAAATATAGCATTTTTACTTTGTAACTTCACCGGGGCATTAATCGTGACCTTGGGAATGGTCTTGAGTGTGACCTTCAAGGTCATTTGAAAATAAGACTTGATTTGTTTTTGATAAGATTAATTTTGATAACATTTGTTTCTTCAATGGAAACTTGTACTTACCTCTCACTTGGAATAATTAGAGGCGGTCTTCGTTCATGGCTATATCCTAGTCACCTTCAAGGTCACTACCTTGAAGGTGACCATCAAGGCCATTTCAAAGTGAATCTGTTTTTTTTTAAATAGAAGCTCGTACATTTCATTGCAAAAAGAAAATTTTGAAAAACTGAACTTCTAGACTTTAATGACTTGGATCGATCTAAAAGGCATTTGAAACCATTATACAGTATTGTCATCTGGATGGTTCGCATCGGGAATTAGATCTTAAAGATATTCCAAGTTAAAAACCTGTTGCTGTTCATAATGAAGTTATTATTTGCGTCTTCTTATCTCCTTTCTTCACGTTTTCTAAATATTTTTTTAGTTAAATAAGTCAAAATCTTGAAATAGAATCTTCTTAATTTATAAATGTTAATGAAATTTAACATTTATAACTTGCCCTTCATTTTTTAACAGCGACATTGTCCTCCTTAAATCTAGACTAAATTGGTATCTTTTGCCAATCCAGCCTTCTATTGACGGCTAATGGTTGAATATAATACAATGTTGTTATAATAAAAGCTGTAAATTGAGTTATTGACGGCTAATGGTTGAATCTAATACAGATTTGTTTTCACTTCATTAAGAAACGTTAAAATATATCACTTAATATTCTGGAAAGCACCGCGTCTTAATTAGATTGAAAGTAAAAAAGTGTCGTTATCACGAGGTCTTCCTAATTGGTGACGTAGTCATTATTTGTCCACTGCGTAATATATAATAAAGTAAAATGGTTAACGTCAGTAATAAATCTTTGAATTAGGGTATTAAATGTTTGGCGCACGACAGGGCCGTACTTAAGTTCAGTGACGCTAATGTTAAACGAAAAACAAGAATCAAAAGGACTTACACAGAAAAACTCAGTGACGATTTTGTTCGAGATTTTGACAACATACATACATATTATTTTATCAAGATCTAACAGACTAGGCCATTTACTATCTGTTAGTGTAATTATTATTTTCTCCATATACAGAAATTCGAAACTCTATATTCTATATACAACTTGTCCCACTTAAGACTGTAACATCCTTTATCATCCGATTTGAACGATATTTTTATTGTATAAGCAGAATGGCCTTATGGTTTAATACGGCAATATCCGGAAACCATCGAGTCATCACTGTCATCAGGCCTAGTCATCAGGCAACGGTCAACTGATAGTCATTACATATATTCTCTGTGCACATACCGAGCATTTCCTGAATTATAATTTATTTTATTAAATATTTTTTAGGGTTTATGAACATTTATGAAGTTATTTGGAAAAAATCATCAAATCAAAATCAAGGACAGCGCTGAATTTCTCTTTGTAACAAACAAATCTCTATCGATAACGTTATCTCCTACAGTCACATGATCCTTATTTGCAACCAATAGGATGAAAATATCTTCTACAGTCAAAATCGCTTGACGTGCTTTGACAATTCGTCGACAGGTGCCTACATGTGAAGGTATTGAACTTATCCGATTGGGCTAATACACACCTTGTGTAAATATAATTAGTAAATATATTAGAACCGCCATTTTGAATTTTCACAGATTGATCTCTGATTCGTAATGAGTGATCTAAAAAATTCCCTACATGCAGTTTTTCTAAAATTCCGAAAATATTTGAGTTTTCGACCGCCATTTTGGATCGTTCATCTTGAAATTTAGATATCTGAGACCAGATTCAGCGACGCCAAAAACTGTGACCAGCAACCTCGAAAAAACCTTTTTCAAAACGATTCTGCGGTCCAGTCCTAGTTAAAGACGTCATATTTATCCGCTAAATTGAATAATTCTGATGCTAGATATGGATTCAGTGCCCCCAAAAACTGTTATATACCAAGTTTGGTTCAAATCCCTGGAAATTTAAGAAAGTAATTCTATTCTATCTACACTTCCTTGGGATGCCACACAGCGCTGGAGACGATTTTTCCATTCCTCATAGCAGTGCTGGAACTCATATACTGGAATAGCCTTCAGCTGGTCGGTTACAGCCGTTCCAATGTTTTCTATGGTTCCAAAATGATGTCCCTTGAGGTGACTTTTCAATCTCGGAAAGAGGAAAAAGTCACAAGGACTCAAGTCAGGCAAATAAGGAGGCTGAGGAGCCACATGAATGTTTTTACTGGCTAAATACTCGTTCACTGAAATGGCTGTATGAGAAGGCGCATTGTCGTGATGCAACATCCAATTGTTTTTGATGTTTGCTCTCACACGCATAACCCTTTTCAAAGTTTTTCAAGAACCTCTCTGTAAAAGTGTCGATTTACTCTTTGGCCTGGAGGCACAAACTCTTTGTGGACAATTCCCTTGCTATCAAAAAAACAAATCAGCATGCATTTGATCTTCGACTTACTCGTTCTTGATTTTTTTGGGTCTTGGAGAGGTCGAAGTGTGCCACTCCATGTTTTGGCGTTTGGTTTCCGGATCGTACTCAAACACCCTAGTCTTATAACTAATAATGACACGTTTCATAAAATGGGGATCAATTTCCATCGATTCCAATTAGTCAAGACACCTTTCTCTCCTGATATCCTTTTGTTTCTGCGAAAGGTTTTTTGAAACTATTTTTGCGCAGATTTTTCTCATCCCTAATTCGTTAGTCAAAATTTGATGAACAGTGATGTCAATCGACATTTCCGTCGGTTCTTGATGATGGAGGCCGTCCGTGGTTCATCTTCAATCGACTTTCTTCCTTCTGAGAATGCCTTAAACCGCCGAAAAACCTAGGCTCTTGAAAAAAATAACACTATCTCCGTAGGCGTGTTGAAGTTTTGCAAAAGTTGCACTGTTGTGCTTTAGTTTGGCTCTATCACGTCAGGATTTCGAGATATCCTAATCTAAATGTGCACAAAACACGGTTTAATGACGAAAAAACAAATTTTTTTCTCAGAAAACCATGTGTGGCATCTTAAAAATACAAATCTTTCTCTTTAAAATGCCGTTGAGTTTGCTCAAATATATTTTTTTTCACCGAGATATATAATTTTGAAAATTCTTTGTTCATATCATGATATCATCATCTTTCCCAATACATTTAATTAGTACGGAAACATTATGGTCATTATTTAAATTGCAACACCTCGGCGAAAAAAAAAAGATATTTAAACAAACTCAACGGCATTTTAAAGAGGAAGATTTGTACTTTAAGATCCCACATATGGTTTTTCAATCGTTTTTTCGTCCTTAAACAGTGTTTTTTGCACTTTTAGGTTAGGATATCTCGAAATCCTGACGAGATAGAGTAATTTGAATTCAGCGTTGCGAAATACATAATAGGGACCGTACACGATCAATAATACTGTCAATATTTAAAAATAATGACTGTTTTACTGAACGTGTAATGTAAATTATGGATGGAATGATTGTTGGATTGATGCAGATCCGGATATTTTGATATTCACGCATCAGTATTAATGAAGAGAGGGGATACTGTCAATATTACTGATCGTGTAGCACGTCGTGTAGGGCGTACATGTCAGTACATGTTTAACATTTGCATGCATCTGTACAGGTTTCTAGTGAAAATGAGCGACGCCGACGGTGGAAACTTCCTAGACGGTGAAGATTAGGAGGAAACTATAAATGAAATCGAAGGTACAAAAAATGAGTACCTTCGTAACTTTATAGAAACTTATGAAACGCTTCCAAAATTATGGAATAATCAAAGCCCGCACTATATGAATAAAACTAAAAGAAATGTGGCACTTGAGGAATTATTATTTATTTATCGTAAATGAAAACCCGAAGCCACTCGTGCAGATGTCCGCAAAAAAATTAATACACTCGTCTAAAAGGTCCGGAGGTGGCACTGAGGACGTGTATCAGCCAAAATCATGGGTGTTTTAATAAATCTACCAGACGTCCCGTTTTCTACGGGACCGTCCCTTTTTCAGAGATTTACGTCCCGCGTCCCCAAAATATTTACGGGGACTGGTAGATGTCCCTTATTTCAATGTACTGCCTTTTTTTCAATTAAAATGTGCAGTAAAAGCGATTTTTTAATATTATTTTTGTTGCTGTGTTATGAGACTATTTAGCTGTTTTGTTAATTTCTTTTATGTAGGTATGTACATTGTACCTTTACCTATCTATACCAAAAAATAAATATTTTATTTCTAGTCAACACCAAAAGCATTTTACTATGGTGCATTTTCTTTCTTTCTGTGTAAAAAAATAGAAGACACATGCCACAAGTACCGTCCCGTTTTTTTATGAAAAAAAATATGGAAGGTTTATGTTTTATGCTTTAAGGTTTTTACATAACTGTGAGCAACCCGTCAATGCAAATATTCAATTAAAATCCAATTTCAAAATTCAATTTCATCCACACACGACGCTTAACACGACGTTTCATTGTCATTGCTAAAATTATAGCTAAGCATGCTTTCTTTCTCGCGTCCATTTTTAGATATACCTGTATGTATGTGTATAAAGCACTGTAGACTCAGTTGCCTGTTAGATTGGTACTGAGGTAAACTATTGACAGTAATACTGTTCATGTAAGGTTTAAAATAAGTGACTTGAATATTGATGAGATACTGACATTATTTATTGAAGTGCAATATTGACAGTATTACTGATCGTGTACGACCCCTTTAAGAAACGAATGGTCTGACCACAGATTCAGAAAACTTTTTGTAAGCCTGTGTTATTACAGGCGCGGCCCTGTATAGCATAAAGTGGTTAAAAGCATGCGACGTATATCGCACGCCAACAGCTAATCGTCACCACTTAGCGACCTCACATTCTGTCGCAATAAACAACTCATTACCGGTGTTAATCTACCAATAATGGCATCAATATCGTTCACCTAATCGCTCGAAAATTACTTAAAACGCGTCTGGGTCGCTAATCAGTCCGATGTTTGCCCTCGACTCGGAAACAGGTATTGGTTCATTCCGGCCCTGTTAGCACCTCGGCGATCTGTTTGCGTCTCGTGGATAACCTATACGGCGCTAATTGACCAGAGCGCGTCGCAAGCGTGCTCCTGTTTGCGTTCCGGGCACGAGAATATCCCAACGTGGAAAATTAGTTTGCTCTTGCGTACGTTCGGTAAACAAATTAGGCTGATGCCTACGCCAAACAGAAGAATTAGATCGTTTAGTGGGCGACCGTTAATTGCACGGTCATAAGATCTGGAGAGGGTCGCGGCTAAAGTCCGAGGAATGCCTCTAAACCTTAGGTGGGCTTTTTCTGTTGCTAGGAGCATCGGAACATGTGATCAGACAACAAAGTCTACGTTTCTTTAGATATATACATATCAACAAAAATGTTGCCTTCCGTCAATTACACAGGCCAACAAAATTTGATTGTTTTTTGGAAGTAGAAACTCTAATACACATTTCCGAAGGTTTTCGGTTTGCCTAATCCGAATCTGGCCTCAGAATTGCAGAAAAAATGATGATTCTTGGAAGTAAAAACTTTAGTATTATATTTCCATTCTAAATTGAAAATAGGTAGAAAAAAGCAAGGTTGTCAGAAATATTTTCTAAAATTGCTAAGCTCACTATACAAGTATACTTCATACTTCAGTAAACTGTTAGTTCGTGACGTTCTTAGAAAGCTAGATTGGAGATATTTTAAAAAAAATACATAGATATAAATTTATTAGTTAGCATTAAACTAAAGCGTTTAAAATTGCTTGAAAAAATAATTATAAATTAAAACGACTTTATGTATATTACTATACTTAAGAAAATTTTGAAGAGCCGGCAACGCGCTGGCCGGTGCTCCATTAGACTACACACTGGGCAACGATCCAATAGACTATTGTGCGATGTGACAGTATGCATCGAATACATACATTGCTTAAATACTTATTCGGTCCACTGTGCCATAAAATTTTTACGACGTCGTTAGAATTATTTACGACTTTAGAAATTCTATGTGTTTAAGGCGCCAGTGACGTGTATTTCAGCTAGGTTTATTAACACAGACAATTTTTTGAGATTGTCTGGCTGTAAGTGAGCATTATTTACACCAAATTATGTTACAAATATTAAGAGTTTTGTATGCAGGCTAATTTTAATCTCCTATATAGATTTGAATGAAAAAAAATTATTTCACAATTTTCGAATTTATAAAAGATATATGCACGTCCATGGAATCATAAAGTTGCACCGCTTTTTTTGTTCCCCAGGCGTATTTATCATTTTCAATTAAAATTAGAAGGACATATACCTCCACTAGTCTGGAGGTTTTCAGTGCGCTCAATCTGAATCTCGCTTCATAATTACTCTATAATGCCAGGTTTTTGAGATATCTTAACCTAAAAGTAGATCGATGAGACACAAACTTCTAATTGTCATATCTCGGTAAAAAAAATCTGAATGATTCAAAATTGATTTTAAATAGAATCGTACTTTTAGACGCTATCACAAGTTCTGTGAAAACAAAATACCTTCTGATGTTACATTCCATCAAATATGTCAAAAAAAGCTTTTTGCACTTTTAGGTTAGGAAATCTCATAAATCTAACGTGATGGAGCAATTCTGAGATGTCAGATTTGGATTCAGCGCACCAGATTCCTTCGGAAAAGTTCTGCTTCCGCCAATCAGTCAAATTTGGTTGGCCTGTGTTATATAGAAACTGTGCCCTGAAAAGTTTTCTATCAAAAATACGTAAAATTTACGAAAAATCCTTCGAAATCGCATCGCATCGAAATCCCCATTTTCGATAGTTTTGGTCATAGTAACTAACTAAACTTACTAAAATCATTCTAACATTTTGTGCTATATTTTTCCCATGAAGTTTATAAACACCCTGTATTTCGAATAATGATATAAACTGATCGAATATGGGTTTAACTCCTCGAATTTTTGGGCCAAACTTATGTAATTCAAAGAATAATTTTTCGATTTTGATGTACTTGGTAACAATGGAAAGTTAATATCCTTCCAATATGTGCTACTGAAAAGGTTTTACTGAATACAAAAACGTACATGATATACTGGGTGATCAAGCAAATGATGCAACACCTCGAAAGTTTTTGCTAGTAACAATATTGATGTCAAAACAGATCCACAAGATTGAATAGGGATTATTGGAGCTTCCTATCATATTATTATATCCAGATGTATTTGTCCAAATTTTGGTATTTAACAAAAGCAAAGATACCGCTTGGTTCGGTTTTCACTACAAACTCATTCGAACAGTATCGAATTAATAAGTTTTCATTAAAAGTAATCTAAATCTTAATCAATCAAGTGATGTAAAATCTCCATTAGACAGCAATATATCAAAATTTTGACAAATACATCACGAGATATGACAGGAAGCTCCAATAATCTCGTGATTCTGAAATGAAGGTTGTCACTAGCAGAAGTTTACAATATTTTGCATCGTTTGTTTATTCACCCTATATATGATATATATTCCGATATTCTCTATATTCCTTTCAGTAGTAATTGTAAGGAAATCAATTTCAAGAATCAACGCAAACATGTTTTTAATTTTAAACGTTATTAAATTTATGAAAATATGTGTCAACGTAGGTGTATCAAATAATATATTTTTGAAAAGCTTAAACAACGCCCTTTTCAAGCGAGTCATGATCAACTATGGTTTCATTTAAGAAAATGTAGGTTTGGTCTACAATTCAAAAACCGTTACCACAACCAAAAACTAGTTACGCCACTGAATTCTACAAAAAAAAATTAGATAGCTTTGTAACAATATCAAAATTATTTAAACTGTGGTCGCTACATGAAAGGTTAGAAATTTATGTTTAAAAAAAAAATTCGTTGTAATTCCAAAACCAGAAATAATATAAAAAAATCTAGTTAGCTCTCTGGGCTTCCGTCAAAAAAAGTAGTCAGATTTCGCGAAAACGGCCTATTGATTTCTTCTGTCCGAAGTATCTTAAAAAAACGTTGAAAATGGGACACTATGGGACACCCTGTGAGCCAGAGCAAAAAAATTATCTATCACTATAAAAAGAAGAAAAAGTGAAACATCACATTTCAACAAACACCAAACTGACCTTGAGCCTAAACTGTATCTGTACTGTTAGTAAGATGGTATGGTCTAACCATTATTACACACTGTTTTCACTGTTTTTATTATGTTCCTGTGAAAAAACACTTTCTGTTCCGCTACTGTCTCATGGAGCAAACTTACAAACAAAGGAGAGAGTCATTAGTTGCGTTAGAAAGCTGTTAATGAAAACCAATCAAGCCAAACCCACTAATCACAGAATAATAGCTTTTAAAACACCTCAATTTTTAATACCAACAAAAAAAAAAAACACCTACGGGCTCCACCTTAATCTATGTTAATATATTTTGTACAAAATAAAAACCGATGCACGTCATCGATGACGCTACTAAATGTATATACTCAAGTACAAATATTGAAATAAAAGCTATAATGGCATGTTTTATTGAATATTAAATTCGTGCTTGATTTTCGCTGTTATGCAGTTGGCAGCAGATCCGAAGTTACCGTGTTGTATTACTTCATATTTGTTAACAGTGTGAAATTATCTTAAATTAATTAACATTACATTGGCTTTAATAGCGGTTTGTGTCTTTTTTGAGATTCTTTTATCTTGCATTGAAAAGCTGTTATTTTCAGAATAATCAGAGTAATATGGTGGTCAGACTTCCGTTTGCGAAATGCCAAAACAGTTAAACAGTTGCTGTCAACAATTCATATTTTATACGCTATTTTGAAAATATACGACAATAGTGGTCTATTGTTACCCCTTAACAGCTGTTAGAAAGGTATTTTAAATATAAAATTAAATTATTAATTGAAACTAAACAGCAGCACCAAACTTGTATATTTCTACGGTTAATTCTATTTCACAAAAAAGCAAAAAGCCATGACCTTTTAAAATCACCTAGAAAGCATAATCCTATGAAGAGGGTTACAAACACTGCAGCATTGAATACACGTTATATTCCTAACATTTATAATACTCGATATTTATGTACAAAAAACCACACTGCACACTGCAACACACACACTTGCATATGTATTTATGAACCAACCAATTTGATACGCGGTGTCAATTTGAAAACGAACAGCATTTGACATTGCCTAAACTAATGATAGTATCAAAATTTGAGGAAACACGTCAATTTATATATCAAGGGGGACAACTTTTTTTGTCGTATTTGTTGTCGTATTACTTTCAACCCCCTAACCCTCAGGGCACCTACCCCTAAAATTTGAAATGGCAACCCCTATTTCTTTTGCCATTTTTTAGTTTCTTGTACAATTCTAGATAAGTCCCATATTTCTTTTCTGTCAAAATTGAGTTAGTTAACCTCATGAATGTGTGGAATGTATTTAATTTCTAAATTGAAATAATGCAACTTTTGAAAGTATGATAATGAAATTCTCAAATTTTTACCTTTATAATTACTTTATTAAATGTTCAAAATGGGTTCCGTTATTTTATAAGCACAAGTACAGCCGATATTCAAAATGCTCGCAGACATGTTGAAAAGTGTCAGGTAAAATAGCCCTACATTCTTGTACAATTCTTTGCTGCAGTTGTTCAATTGAATCTGGTTGAGTTTTGAATACAAATGATTTCAAGTGACCCTATAGGAAGAAATCGAGAGGTGTCAGATCTGGTGACCTAGGTGGCCATTCAATTTGGTACCTAGTTTTTCAACAAATATTTTTAAATGTATGGATGTCACGGAACATGACGGGTCAGTGAATGTAACCCCTTTTAAAAGTAGCATTATGTCAATTTAGAAAATAAATATATTTCACACATTCGTGAGGTTAAATACTTCAATTTTGAAAAAAAAAATGGAATTTATCTAGAATTGTACAAGAAACTCAAATTGCCATATAAAATGTTAGGGGTAGGTGCCTTAGGGGTCAGGGGGTTGAAAGTAGTGCGACAGCAAATGCCTCAAAAGTTTTCCCTCTTGATAAGTAAATTGATCGCCAAATTGTGACACTGTCATTAGTTTAGGCAATATTAAATGCTGGTCGTTTTCAAATTGACACCGTGTATGTAAATTTTTAAAATTAGTTATTTTTTTAATGTTGACAAAATAAGTTGTTAAACAGTAAACAAACACAAATAATTCATACATATTCTAGTCAAAATTATTTCTAAATACTCAATAATTTTATAAAAATCTGGCATCAGTGTGCTCTAAAACTTAAAAACGTGTTTGATGACGTGCATCGTGTTTTATTTTGTATGAGGTACCTATTTTGTATGAGGTACCTATATCTGTTTCAACATTATCAAAGCATTTGCAATTCCCCATAAACTGATCGTCTCGTATTCGATTTGGAATAATGATTTACGTCGAAATTATTTTAATGGCACCGGCTATATCGATTTAATTTGTTTTATTAATGTTATAATTCCACGTCTCTCGGCCGTATGTAAAACACATTTTAATGCCGGATGAAATATGATTTTTAGAATGGCCCCGCGACATAAACAAGTTAATCGGCATTTCGGGCTCGGATAACAAACGATCTGATGAAAAATTAAGCCGTGTAACGACTCGTTCGTTCCGAGCTTTTATAAATTGCGCCCATTATTCGATATAAACGCGGTGGGCAGTCTGTAAACAGGGGATCCTTGTTGGCCGAGACGGACATGTCCTATCCATAATTGAGAGGCTAGTCGAGACATGAGGAAGAAAAAAATGTAGAACAACGCCTTAGTTACAGAGAAATCTGCTGGTTAGTCAACTGGCCTAGGGCGTTTTTGCTGAAAACAATGCTCTAATCCATAACCAGATTAGGTAAGAACAGGCTCCAACTAAAAAATTGAAAACACATTTGCCAATAAACTGAAAGACGTGAAGAAAAGTGCAAATAATTATTCCCAGAAATAATGACGGATTATTTGTAGGAATAGTCATCGTCGACCAATCAAAACTTGTTTTAACTTTATTAGTTAGTTTGGATATGGAAGAGAAGTGGACCAAGATGTGAACTTTAGGGAATACCTAAAGTTATGTTTGATATTTAGGATGTTTCACAGCTGAGGTGACTGACCATACCAACTATAGATACATTATGATAATTGTTATATTGTACCTATATGATTATAAAATGGATTTGGTTTGTAAATGGAACTTTCCAAAATTTTTGCCGGACTTGAACATTTAGATGCTTTCCCGTGAAACTTCCCAAATGTGAAACATATCCTCGGGTATTCCCCAGGATTCACATCGTGAGCCACTTCTCTTTGTTATCTATGAGAACGAATAAAGTTTAAAACGTTGTTTTTCTACTGATTTTGGCTTGTGATTATTTTGGTATTATTAGTATGATATAATAATTTGCAGTTCTTTAATTTTACAGTGGTTTTCAGTTTATTTACAAAAAATATTTCAAAATTGTTTTAAATGGAAATGTGAAAACACAGTTAACAATGACTCGAGAGCAGCTGTTGCAAAAACTTAAAAAAACATTGTACTTTGACACACATTACTCTTCTTTGTTATCTGTGTCAACAAATAAATATTAAAAAATTGTAGGTTTCTATTGGCCAACGATGACTTTCCTACAAATACGAGTAGTACTCACTTTCTTGTAAGAATAATTTATCTGCAGTTCATTAATTTATAGCGTCTTTCAGTTTATTTACAAAAGTGATTTCAGAATTGTTTTAAAACATGAAAACTCTATTACCAGTAACTCGAGGGGTAACTATTTCAACAATATGTTTTTATTTTTAACTGCTACAAATTTATTATTTAGTGAAATATGTACCGACGTAAGTATATCAAATAATATATTTTTGAAAAGCTTAAACAACGTCCTTTTAAATTATATATCGTTAATTTAAATTCAACAAATAGTATAATTTAACACCTGTCACAAAATTAACTACAATAGCATACTTTCTTTTACAATTATTGTTCTTTTAAAACATTTATTTTGGCACTCTTGATGTAGCTGAATTTCTAAGTACTCTAAATTTTTGTTCTAACATGTAATTGTTTTTGAGATATTGGGCTTTCCTAAATATCAAACCTATCCTCAAGTAATCTTCAATGTTCGTATATTGGGCCATTTTTCTTGGTTATCTATAACAATGACCAAACATTTTTTAAAAACTTTAGTTGTTTTCATTAGTTGATTATGACTATTCCTATAAATAATTCATAAGAAATTCTTGAAATTTGAATTCATTAATTAGTCCTTAAAGTAGGCACAATCTATTATGAGGTATGTACGACTACTTAGCGTGTAAGTCTTTTGGTCTTACCTAGATCAAATAATGGCATATTGTATTAGTGCTATCTGGTACCACCTACTCCCTCATAAAAACTTATTAAAAACATTTGTAATCCCTTCAAATTTAACACTGTTAAATTAATTTTACAAGCTCTATCAATATAGCTCATATCTTACCAATATAGCTTATCGACGGCCGGTTAATATTCATTGCAGCTCATATCCTCGTTTCACAGTTTTGTCAGCTTCTGTGATATTATTATGTCATTTTTTGCTGAAAACAATTCTCTAATATCTAATCAGATAGGAAAGTATATTTCAAAGATGCTTTCGCTAAAGCGAATTTATACAGGGTGATTCAGAATTATGGTGCAAAAAAGTAATCACAGATAAAGGTCTTAAAATAAAGAGACACGTGTATTTTCGTTTTGGTCAATTTCGATTTTTAAGGCCCGTACGGGCCCATAAATGGGACGTTGGGAAAACAATTTTTTGAGATATCTCGATAAGTACTTGATCGATTTCAATGAAATTTGGAGGGTAGTCTCAAAATAACCTTTCTAATAGAACCATTAATATTTTTAGACCTGCCGCAAGGGGGCGCTACATAGAGTCACTACATTGCAGTTTTTCGCCTCTATTTCTTTTATTCAATTATATTTTATGTTTTTATTTTGATGTAGAATTAATTTTTGCAAAATTAAAAATATATAATTATAATTGTTATACTAAATACCTCCTTTCTTTTTTTGGTAGTTGACTTAGATACCAAGATGTGAAGAGTTAATCTAGAGTTACTGGTAACCAGTGGCGGTGCGTGATATTTCAGTTAGCCATATCTTGAAAACGACGCATGGGACCCACTTCACTTTTTAGGTGATGACTATAATACACCTCTTACAGAAAGGATTTATAGTGAAAAAATCGTCAGCAAAGTTTGCGAAAAAATTTTCAAAAACACTGGAGCACTCCCTGGGTTTTCAGTAACGCTCTGTGGGATATTTGCAGTATATATATTTTTTCATAATCTAGAAACAAATATAAGGAGACGTTTTTCGATTTGTTGCAAAATATATTTTTTTTTTCAAAAAGTTATGGCCATTTTAATTTTAATTTTATAGGAACATTTTGTTTCCCAAAATTAAAATGCGATTTATTACTTATATTTATTTTTTTTGCGAAAATTTTTTCGCAAACTTAGCTGACGGTTTTTTTCACTATAAATCCTTTCTGTAAGAGGTGTATTATAGTCATCACCTAAAAAAGTGAAGTGGGTCCCATGCGTCGTTTTCAAGATATGGCTAACTGAAATATCACGCACCGCCACTGGTTACCAGTAACTCTAGATTAACTCTTCACATCTTGGTATCTAAGTCAACTACCAAAAAAAGAAAGGAGGTATTTAGTATAACAATTATAATTATATATTTTTAATTTTGCAACGGATAACTGAGGTAATTTCGTCTATTTAGCTGGTAGGTCTATTATCTGATACCACCTTATCACTCATAAAAACTTATTAATCAATTATTCCTATCAACCTCACTTATCGATCAAATATTACAATATTTGTAATCGCTTTAAATTTAACATTGTTATAAATTAATTTTACAAGCTCCATCCAATTCCAATATAACTTATCGGAGGCGGATCGTTATCCCGCATCGAATATTCATAGCAGCTCATATCCTCGTTCCGCAGTTTTATCGCCTTCTATGACGCTATTAAGTCATTTTCCAATAAATGCAAATTAGCAATAACACGTACCGGCACCCCGGCTACGAATCCACCGTTCCATTTGCATAAAAGATACGCCGAGGCGATCCTTATTATTTTCACAAGGCGTGTAATGATCAATCATCGGCGGAGAGGTCACGTGTGGTGTTAATGCGACGTCTAACCGACACGCCTACGCTGACTTAATTTACCATGTGAACACCCTGTGTGTACTCTACGCGCGGGGCGTTATGAATTCTAGGTGATTTGCATATGTATTTATTAAATTAATACCCTCTATTCTTGGTTTTATATTAGCAATACGTCATTGGTCTGTGGACCTCTGTGATTCGTATCATGAGAACCAAAGTCACATTTCATATACTTATACCTACCTAGAGACCGAAAATATACACGGTGGAGACTTTAATTGGAATATATTCACTAGTGGGGTGGTGAATGATTTTTCAAAAAATTCCCGAGACACGTCAACTTTTAAATGTATTTACCTACATTTTACAAGTAATGTGAAAAATATAGCCCTTCAGGGGTGGCTGAAACCACCCTCGACATGATTTTTTCAAATGCAACCCTATGGCTTGTGACCCCTCATTGTAAAGCTGGTGGAAAGAGGAATCCAACGCACTGATCAAATTTTAATTTTTAGTATGTTTGTAGGGTTGCATACAATTAAAACGTAATTTTATAGTTTAATTTATTTTTAACGCAACAATTTCGTACTCAAAATGTGTGTTGTTTAGTTTTGGAATGTAAACCTTACTTTTCATATGTCCCCACAAAAAATTCCAAGCAATTTTTTGCCACAACTGATATTTGTTATTTTTTGCTAGTGTTTTTACACGGCCGCAAAGAGTAATTTAGTTTGTATGCTGTATTCAGAGTTTGAAACGAAGTGTTATTTGAAATTGGTGAAAATGTCTTATTTAACTGAATCACTAAAAATCGAAATTTTGATAATGATTGGATATGGTGATAGGGCGCGAACTCAATGCGAAGTTGTTCGCTTGTTTCGAGAAACGCATCCTGACTTGCCACCACTAAATCAAGGTACCATTAGTAAAATTGAGGCACAATATCGAGAGATGGGTCATGTCAGGAAAGTACCGAGTAAGAGGCAGACTGTTGTTGATGACGACACGAAGTTGAATTTGTTGCTTGCTCTAGAAGAAAATCCAATCACTCCAGCCCGTCAACTGGCCCGTGATAGTAATCTTAATCACAAAACAGTTTTAAAAATACTTAAATATGAGAACAAATGCCCATATAAAATGCAAGCTGTTCAAGAGCTACTTGAAGATGATCCAGATCGACGAGTGGAATTTTGCGATTTATTGATGACTTGTATTGATCAAAACCAGTTATCTTTAGAGTGGATAGTTTTCTCTGACGAGGCTACTTTTAAATTAAATGGGCACGTAAATCGCCAAAATTGTCGTTACTGGGCTGAAGAGAACCCCCATTGGATGAGAGAACTTCATACTCAGCGCCCACAGAAAACTAATGTGTGGGCCGGAATAATACAAGATAGAATTGTAGGTCCATTTTTTCTTTGATGACACTTGTTCGCGTTTGTATTCCCCTGTTCGTTCGTTTATTTCTTTCTAACTAAATTAAACCTACTCTTAGTAGACGACGCGCTCATTGTACTTTTAAATCAAATATTCGCGCTTAAAATTGACATACGGAAATAAAGGGCCCACCATTCCCCCTTCCTTCCGACCCAATATGTCCTTTCCTTTTGTTTCCGTTTGTAGCGAACAGTTACAAAGTCGCATCTCATCTCGGCACAACGCATAATTCGAGTAACTATTTCGCGTCTCGTTGCGGCGTATCACGCTAGTAAAACCTTTCAATAATCCACGGTGGTGTTCCCCCATCTCCCTGGAGACAATTCGTCTTTTCGCCGCGACGCGACAAATTAACATTTTCGAGAATCAACAAGCGGTGTTTCCATATCTGCTGAAGACACCTAGAGACAGAAAATACGGCACCCAGGGTCATCCAGGACATCGCAAATCATACAGTCCGTAAGTAGATGCGTTAAATGTTTCGCCAACAAACATTCCTTGGTCCTTCGAGCCGGATTAATCCTGTTAAAACCACATTTCCTGTGGCCCGACCGTCGCATATTTTAATATACGTACGTAATTCGTTAATTTTTTGAGGTTAGCGTGCTGTTTTCCCGCGGTCACATTTTTTTTACGGCGTCGTTTTCTAACCGGTTGTTTTGGTCACGTCGACCGATTTAATACCGCGTTAAGACGCACATATTGTCGTTTTCTTTCGTATTTTATTTGCTTATTGTCGTTTTGTATTTTGCCAATTTTCTCTGTTAAATCCGGATTTAGGAGAAAACATGGCTCAAAATAAACATATTCGGGAACAACGTGCTCTCCGTGAGAGTTTGTATTTACGATTAGAAGATATAGCTACCGTTGCGGCTTCCTTTCAAACAGAACCCGAAAATCATACCGTGCGTCGTATGCTTGAAGTAAGAAGCGAGTCTGTAAAAAACATTTATGATGATATTTTAAAAATTCACGGGGACATAGTCATGAAGGTTGCGACTTTACCGGATTCTAACCTGGATGAGGAACATGCTTTTTTGAAAAGAGTAGACGAGACTTATTTTACTATTCAATCCATAGTTCGCGAGTTGCCGGTTCAGTTTCGGTCCTCGGCCCAGTCGCCAGTTGCCGATAAAACTTCAATTGTCCAAACGTCGAAAACGCGTTTGCCAAAACTGAACTTACAAACATTTGATGGAAAATTAGAAAATTGGAGCGCATTCATTCAAGTCTTTAATAGAAGTATTCATGATAACAACACGTTAGCAAATGTCGAAAGGTTTGAGTATTTGTTGGGTTGTCTATCGGGTGAGCCTCTCAACCTAATTAAAACTATTGTGCTATCAGACGATAATTACCCCATTGCATACAAAACATTATTAGATAGATATGACAATAAAAGAGAGCTAGCAACTCATTATTGGGATCGTTTACGATCATTGCAGAAATTAAAAGATGAAACCCCTAGTGGTTTACGAAGTCTTATTTATAATTTTAATGAAAACTTATCAGCTTTGCGGGCATTAAAAATTGCAGATTCATTAGAGGATTTTATGTTGCTTAACATTCTTTTAGAAAAAACTTGATTCTAAAACTCGTCGATACTTTGAAGCAGAAATTAGGAATTTGAAAGGTGAAATACCTGCATTCGATACATTAAATACCTTTGTAGAGAGTCAGTGTCATGTTCTTGCTGCAGAGCATTCGACCTCCCTTAAAAGCAATACTTATACTTCAAAAAACAATAATACATTTACATCGCGTCCAAAATGGGTATCGTCTCTGGTAGCTAATGCTTCGGAACAAAAGTGTTTAGTTTGTGAAAAAGATCATATAATTTACCGGTGTCCCGTGTTGAAAGCCAAGTCTCCTGCAGATCGCTTCAAGGTAGTTAAAGAAAAGAGGCTCTGTATCAATTGTTTGAGGCCGCACCAAGTCAAGAATTGCTCTTCTACATCCACTTGTCGTACCTGTCATAAGAATCATCATACTTTGCTACACTTCGATAGGTTTTCGGGCAGCTCAGGAGCTATAAATGAAACCAGTGATAGTGGTAATACAGCACCAGCTGAAATAGTTGTGCCCACTGTCAATGCATTGGCTAGTTCACTTTCTCGTCAGGTAGCTCTGTTATCCACAGCCCTTGTTGACGTTCATGACTCGCAAGGACACCCGCACACCTTACGGGTTTTAATAGATAATGGTAGTGAGGCTAGTTTCATTACAGTAAAGGCTGCTCGTAATCTTAACTTGGAAAAGACAGCATGACAAAATTCAAATACAAGGTATTGGTGCAAATTCTAGTATATTTTCATCGGGTTCAATCCATTGCAAGATAAGTCCTCATGGATCATGTCAACCCGCGATACATCTAGAAGCTCACATCATACCTCATGTTGCTTCGGTAATACCTTCTCAATCATTACAGTTTTATTCGTGGGATCATATTAATAATCTGAAATTAGCTGATCCAAATTTCTACATTTCTCGCCACGTTGATCTCTTGCTGGGTGCTGACGTTTATGCTCAACTTATTCGCCCGGGCCTTGTCCTTGCCCCTAGTCCTCGTTGCCCCTCAGCGTTCAATACCATTTTCGGATGGGTATTATCTGGCTCAGTTCAACCTGAACAAACTAATGAACGCGTCATCAATTCCTTTCATGTCAAAATCATGGAAGATTGCCCAGAGAATGACCTTGAGTCCACTATGAGACAATTTTGGCAGGTTGAAGAGGTCCCCATGATCTCGACTAGCCCAGACGATGAGCTATGTGAGAAATTGTACGTTGAAGGGTATAGCAAACTCCCATCTGGTCGATTCGTCGTTCCCTTGCCTTTTCGAGATTCTAAACCTGTTTTTCCTGAATCTAAAGATATTGCAATTCGACGTTTTTTCGCTTTGGAGCATCGTTTGAAAAAGGATCCTGTTCTTAAACAATCATATGTTGATTTCATGCGTGATTATCTGAATTCTGATCACATGGAATTAGCTGCCCCCATCGATGAACTCGATTCCTACTACATTCCTCATCATCCGGTACTGAGATCTGATTCTTCATCAACAAAATTGAGGGTAGTCTTTGACGCATCGGCCAAAGCCGCCAACAACCAATCATTGAATGATAATCTGCTCGTGGGATCAAAATTACAACAAGACATTGTCGAGATTTTGCTTAGATTTCGTTCGCACTCGGTCGTTTTTATAACTGACATCAAACAGATGTATCGACAAATCCAAGTTGCACCTCAATACTGGGATTATCAGCGTATCATTTGGCGATTCAATCCCGATGAACTCCTGACTGAATATAAGCTTAAAACTGTTACTTACGGTGTGTCTTCTGCACCTTTCTTAGCTTTGCGAACAATGCAACAGCTGGCTCTTGATGGACAGACTAAATATCCCGCAGCCTCAAAGGTCCTGCAAACTGATATCTACGTGGATGACATCATCACAGGTTGTGACTCATTAGCTGCAGCACAGAATCTACAATCTGAGCTTATTCAACTGTGTGAATCTGGAGGGTTTCCTTTACGAAAGTGGTCGAGTAACCATTCAGATCTATTAGAAACACTTCCGGCCGAACATTGTCAAGCCCCATTTTCTTTCGACTCAGTACCCACACTCACTCTTAAAGTTTTAGGCCTCCAGTGGTCCCCAATGACAGACACGTTCACGTTTAGACTAATGTCCTTCGACCGTCCATGTACAAAACGCGGAATTCTGTCAGAATTAGCACGTGTATATGATCCATTGGGATATCTCACTCCTGTCACCTTCTACATAAAGCACTTACTCCAACAGATATGGCATTCCAGCTGTGACTGGGACGATTCTCTGCCTGAACCTCTTACTCGTCAATGGTTAAAGTACAAATCAGAAATTTCTTTTCTCTCAGACATCAGTGTGGATCGTCAATTAATTTTCGACCGGAACAGTCCATGTCAAATCCATGGATTTTGCGATGCATCACTGGCTGGATATGCAGCAACGGTTTTTGGTCGGTTTAAGCATGGGGAGTCTTACATAACCCGTTTAATTATATCCAAATCAAAGGTAGCACCTACAAGGTCAAATAAATTAACTATTCCTCGGTTAGAGTTGTGCGGAGCAGTGCTCTTGTCTAAATTACTACACATGGTTGTGCAAACATACTCTGGTGTTTTGAGTATATCAGATGTCGTTGCCTGGACTGATTCGTCTATCGTCTTGTCGTGGATCCATTCATCTCCTCATCGTTGGAAAACATTCGTTATGAACCGAGTAGCCTATATACAAAAACGTGTGCCTTCTATTAACTGGCATCATGTCTCATCTATCGACAATCCAGCAGATTGTGCATCAAGAGGTATCCTTCCATCTCAACTCGTGAATCATCAGCTTTGGTGGTCCGGACCACCATGGTTATCGCTACCATTCGAACAGTGGCCTCAATCTGATAAATTAGCTTCCTCCCTCCAGTCAAATACGGAATCACTTTGCGAAGAGGAAAAAACTGTTAAAGTGTTTGTCGTTCAGATTGAACCATCTGTTCTCATGCAGTTATTACATAGGTTTTCTTCACTTCAAACGATATGTCATGTGCTGGCATATGTTGTTCGCTTCCATCATAATAGCAAAAACCCCCTTGACCATAAGGTGGGACCCATAAATAACGTTGAATACCATGACACTATTCTGAGGTTGGTGAAACTGGTTCAAGGTCAAGTATTTCAATCTGAAATTCACAAGTTAAAAACCAATCAACTCTGTTCAAGGCCTTTACGTAAGCTGAATCTGTTTCTTGATGACCAGGGCATCCTCCGAGTAGGTGGTCGTCTTCGACATTCCAAATTGTCATTTGAACATAAATTTCCCGCGTTGCTACCACAAAAACATCGTTTGACCAACCTCATCATTGAGGATGTGCATAAAAGGAATCTCCATCCTGGAGCAAAAACCCTTCATTATTTAATACTGCAGAATTTTTGGATTCTATCCGCTCATAGAGCTATAAGAAAATGTCTATCCAATTGCTATAGATGTTTTCGAGCTAAACCTCAAGCGTTACAGCCACCAATGGGTGATCTACCCCCATGTCGTTTACAAGCACTAAGAGCTTTTCAAATAGTTGGTGTTGACTTCGCAGGCCCTTTCACTATAACAATGAATCGTGTTCGAGGTGCTAAAACTCTCAAGGCATATCTCTGCCTATTCGTCTGTTTATCCACTCGTGCTGTTCACTTAGAAATAGTCTCCGACTTATCAACTGACGCATTCCTAGCAGCATTTCGCCGCTTCATTGCTCGACGTGGATGCTGCTCTGAAATTCATTCTGACTGTGGCACTAATTTCGTAGGCGCTTCTCGACAATTACTGAACTTTGCTCAAAGTGCGGCCTCTATTGAACATATTCAATGGAAATTTAATCCTCCTTCTGCCGCTCATTTTGGAGGGATCTGGGAAGCAGGGGTTAAATCCGTAAAGACCCATTTGACTCGCGTTATTGGAGATCAGATCTTGACTTTTGAAGAATTGTATACGGTTTTCGTACAGATCGAAGCATTGCTAAATTCGCGTCCGTTGACTCCCACAAGTTCCGATCCGAACGATTTGAATGTTTTGACGCCGGGACACTTTCTGACTCTAACTCCACTAACTTCATTCCACGAACCTGATTTAACTAACATCAAACTAAACCGGCTCACACGATGGCAATTGATCCGGCAAATGCACCAACATTTCTGGAAACGTTGGAATCTCGAATTCCTACATACGTTACAACAAAGATCTAAATGGACCGACCCTTCGACTCCTATTAAAGTAGGTTCTGTTGTCTTGATTAAAGACGATTCATCTCCTCCGTTACACTGGCGCGTGGGTCGGGTCCTCGAAACTCACCCAGGCTCAGATAATGTAGTACGAGTCGTTACTTTGAAAACCGCGTTAGGAACTCTTAAGAGACCCGTGGTTAAACTATGTCCTCTCCCCTATTCTCTTTAAACTTAAAATACTTCGTATTTTAGGCGGGGGGTATGTTCGCGTTTGTATTCCCCTGTTCGTTCGTTTATTTCTTTCTAACTAAATTAAACCTACTCTTAGTAGACGACGCGCTCATTGTACTTTTAAATCAAATATTCGCGCTTAAAATTGACATACGGAAATAAAGGGCCCACCATTCCCCCTTCCTTCCGACCCAATATGTCCTTTCCTTTTGTTTCCGTTTGTAGCGAACAGTTACAAAGTCGCATCTCATCTCGGCACAACGCATAATTCGAGTAACTATTTCGCGTCTCGTTGCGGCGTATCACGCTAGTAAAACCTTTCAATAATCCACGGTGGTGTTCCCCCATCTCCTGGAGACAATTCGTCTTTTCGCCGCGACGCGACAAATTAACATTTTCGAGAATCAACAAGCGGTGTTTCCATATCTGCTGAAGACACCTAGAGACAGAAAATACGGCACCCAGGGTCATCCAGGACATCGCAAATCATACAGTCCGTAAGTAGATGCGTTAAATGTTTCGCCAACAAACATTTATGGACACTTAATGGAGCAAGATACTTGCGTTTACTCCAGCACGAACTAATGCCAGTGCTATGTCATTTATTTCCAAACCCCTTAAACCCTAATTTGACCGACGAGAGGTTATGGTTTCAGCAAGATGGGGCCCCACCACACTATGCTGCCATTGTTCGTCAGTATCTGGACAGAATTTTTCCCGGTAGGTGGATTGGGAGGCGAGGTAATATTGAGTGTCCAGCAAGAACTCCAGATCTTACACCACTGGATTTCTTTTTGTGGGGACATCTTAAAAGTAAGGTTTACATTCAGAAACCCAACAACATAGCAGATCTGCAGGAAAGGATAAGAGAGGAAATCGGAAAAATAACACCGCAAATGTTGCTAATGTAAGGGACGAAACCTACCACAGACTGGGATGATGCCAACAAGTGAATGGTGCACATTTTGAACAATTGTTACGTTGAAAATAAATTTAATTTTTAAATTGTTTTAATTGTATGCAACCCTACAAACATACTAAAAATTAAAATTTGATCAGTGCGTTGGATTCCTCTTTCCACCATCTTTACAATGAGGGGTCACAAGCCATAGGGTTGCATTTGAAAAAATCATGTCCAGGGTGGTTTCAGCCACCCCTGAAGGGCTATATTTTTCATATTACTTGCAAAATGTAGGTAAATACATTTAAAAGTTGACGTGTCTCGGGAATTTTTTTGAAAAATCATTCACCACCCCACTAGCGAATATATTCCAGTTAAAGTCTCCACCGTGTATTTATATCGCGCGTTCAAAAGAAGAAGAAGAAGAAGAAGAAGAAGAAGAAGAAGAAGAAGAAGAAGAAGAAGAAGAAGTCAGAGACGGCTACGGTGATGATAGGAGCAATAATTACTATTGGCGATTTCAGATAAGAATGCGCCCCTTGGGCGGAAAATATGCGAATCCAGTAAGAGAGTAACCATTTATCAATCGCCGGCTTGTTTGCGTCGGATTTTACTGTTTCTGTGTACATATTTTGTGGTTTGCGCGAGTTTACATTTCATTTTGTTAATGAAAAGGTGAAAAGTTTGTTTTTATGCAAAATGTCGCTGAAAACACACTCCACGTCAACTGGAAAATCAAAAACTAGGCATAATACAAACCGTGCTGTTTAGGGTTGCCATTCTTAACCATTCTATTTCTTTATAGTACCTGCAAAGAAAGAAAACATGTTTGTTTTTTCAAAAAATTTCCCCTTCCTTGGATCGGTTATTCGTAAATTGGGAGGACTTAGATCGCTCTTTCATTGTACGCTTGTTTTTAACCCATTTTCCGCCATTCCCCATTCCACCGTTTTTAACCCTTTTTATAAAGTATTTTTTTCTTCCTACATGCATTTTTTTATTATTGCTTAATGAATTCTACACTCTAACTATATGTTTTCTTAACTTGTAATTAATTTGCATTTGTTTATTAATTCAAAAATAACAAAAATATATTTATTATAACATCATCAAATTTGTACCAATTTGACTCCACTTCTTCAAATATTTGTAAAACTTCCTAGGTAATACTAATAGTGACTTGTCTTATTTTTTTGTAATAGTTCTTAGTTTACCATCAACTATTAGTTTCCAGGAGTAAGATATTTTTGATATGTATTATCAATTTTTGACTGTTGAATATAAAGGTGCGTTTACGCACCTTTGGCATAATACGTTAAAATCTCAAAAATATCAGTCGAGTTGATTCTTGTCTGTTTTCGACTTCTCGTGTCCGTCATCGGTTCAGTTGTAGTTTACTGTTAGCGTGTAAGAGTGTACAGTTTATTCAAGACTATCTAGTCGCAACATAAGACAATATTTAGATATCAGAATCTGTCTTTTAGGTAAGTAATTCCATTTTTGTAATATGATAGAAAAATTATCAAGCATAATTTCTAGGCCGGGAATGTCTTGGAATAATAAAAGAACTCTCACTCTTCAAGAGCTGACTGCCTTGTTAGAGGAGGATGATTTTTGAAGTTTTAGATTGTGATATCGTAGATGCTGTATACGTGCCTCCGCCTGTTGATGAACTCATAGGCGAAGAAGATTTGGATGAAAATCTATTGGATAATGACGATGTACCAGCAGACATTGCAGGCACTTTCGAGGTTCATTTGCATGGTAATGTAGATGATATCAGAATCAAGATCGGGGGAACCTCACCCTAAAAAATCCAAAAATATAAAAAAATATCTTGCCACATGGGAAAAAAAGATCCACCCTTCACAGTAACACCAGTTTCGGTAGAAAATATCAGTAAGGAAACGATAGAGGCTAATTTAGGCGAAAAGTCTAAAACGAAAAAAGATATAACGAACAAACAGAACAGTATAATGGAGAAAATCTCCCTTCAACATCTAATTCGAATAAAGGTCGCCCATCACATAATAGTTTACCCAATGACATTCGGTTTGATAACATAGGGCATACTATTATACATGAAAATAAGGCACGAAAAAAGTGTAGATATTGTAAAAGTCACAAAATTTATTTATGTATTAAATGTAAGGTCCATTTACATTCCAAATGTTTTGACAGTTTTCATAAAAAAGTAATGTGTGAATACATTTAAACTTTATGTATTTGGCCAAAGGTGCGTAAACGCACCTTTATTTTTTTGTATAAACTAAAAAAAATAAATGTATTTTTTGTAGATTTCGTCCTTTGCTACCCTCAATTGTTATAGAGAAATATTAAGTATACTCAATATTTCTGGATATCTACCCTTGGCCGGTAATGGGTTAAACTTAGAACGGTCTTTCAATGGCCATTACTATGAACCAAATAAAAATGCGTATGCTAAACTACCATTTGGCGTAATAATCATCATGATTTTCGATATTTTGGATTTGGATCGTTTTTGCCGTGTGCTCTTCATATAGGTATGGATGCTAAACTACCTAAACTAAACTATAAAGGGAACAAAAAAGTTATAGAAACGAGATATCGATTTATAAAATTTCAAGCGCGATTTATACAAATAAAATGGATCAAGTTATTAAAATATTTTTGAGATACTGTTACTAACATTTTCGTGGCAAACTATTCATCAAAAAGTACACATACATATGTTTAAAACGAACCAAGGCAGGTAAAAATACCGGAAACGGTAACGCTGCTAAGCACGTCTGGCAGTTGATTACTCGCTTTCTCCATGTTTATTTACGTTTGCCAGCGCCCTCACCGGTAGTTGAAATCGCCATACTTTTAACAGACCGAAACATCAATACATCTTTGTTTGAACCAGCGGGGAATGGGGACCCAATTTTATACCAGCATTTATTTTGAATTTTTGACCACTCAGAAGTTTATATTTTAATTTTACCTGTATTTGGAATAATTTCTCATATTAATAGACAAGTGACGATAGCACAACGCCTAACTTAACCTTTAGATGACCGGCATTTGGGGCTTATGATCCCTCTAAAAAAATACATAAAAAAGTATCTTACATAACAAATTGATCATGGGTAATGTGTTGATCATGGATCGATCCAATATACTAGATTTCCCGTCCAGAAGGGTAAAGGTGAATTTATAGTATCAGCTCAGACACGTCACGGGAACGTAGCGTTAATGTTCCGACAAATACGGGAGATGTTTATATTATCAGTACTATTTATATCACTCGTCTTCAGACATATAGATATATTGCAAGGACACAGTGAGAAATAATAGTGAATCGTTGAGAAATAATAGTGAATATTGCTGCATTCCATATCGGTAAAATGGCCTCTTTCTCACTGGAAGAATTATGCATGATTGCCATATTGTTAGACGAAGATGAGGAACAAGGTCGTTGTCACCGCCGTCGGCGTCTTTTCGGTGTTCATAGAATGTTAAAAAAAAAGAGCCATGGGGAATTTTGGGCAATATTTAAAGAACTGATCCTTAAAGATCTTTCGTGGTCCATCACGCTGATAAAAATTCACACTGAACGCGCGTAAGCCACCAAATACTAACTGAAGATAATGTATATTATCAGGATCGTGTCGTTTCAGGCAGGCTCAGACGCGTGTCGTGGCAGACAAACATTCTTCTCAACAATGACGTTGCATGTGTATGACATGCAACGTGCCTGAACGGAACCGATTCTCTAAATATAAATACTTGTATAAGAAATACATATAAGAATGTTTGTCTTGCCTGGACACGTAACGTTTTCGCACCGAAATGTTTTCGCAAAAAAATGAATTATAATAATGAAAGTATGTAAAGGAGAGATTTGGGGTTAGTAGTTATGAATCAGACTTTTACATTTCAAAATGGTGTATATAAAATGGCGAATTCAAGAAAGCGGATTCGGAATGTCAACTTATAATGCAAAATGATAAAAATAATGGAAAAATATATGTCGAAACGAATCTCGACGAAACGAACGATCTCTTGAATACATATTTGTATTTTCATCAATATTATCAGAGTTTCTGCTCCTTTTGGAAAACCATCGCTTGTTGAGATCGATTGAAATTGCTTATCACCAGACTTCGGACTTTAGTGATTTTAACCTTGAACGGCTTTTATGCGTTGGATTGCTTCATTCATAATTTGTCATCTCGTTTATCACGTAACGATACTTCAAATATCAAAAAACGAGAAATATTCATCACACATAAAGTCAAGTGATAATAACACATTTTGGTATTTCGAATTTATTTTGACACATTATATGGACATTCCTCAATTCGGCAACAGAATGAAAACAATGCTGTTCCCAAGTAAATAGCTCACATATTATATTCTTTTTATCAACTGGCACCTGTTTGATTTCATCAAACTGAATCAGTCATATTGAATTCCAAAAATCTGTCAAAAACAAATGGATAGAGTATTTATTCCACAATTTATTGAATTAAAAACATTTCGCCGTAGTATTGAGTCTACCATCTTGAATTTTTCAAATAAAATTTTGATTTGAATTGGTGGAAAAAATTTTTGCTCGGCCTTTTAGCATTTTCTCTCGGAACGTAAACATCCATTATATAAACGGAAATGATGTTTTTAAATTTTGTTTGTTTATTTGAATTAATCAGTTTATTAATAAATAAAATATTGCATTTATTATTCGATAGTCTAAATACATTCATGCGTAGATTGGCACGTAATGCATTATGACAAAAAAATAAATTCTTAATGCTGCATGAAATATCTAAAATAGGTATCAGAAGCAACCAAAAATATTACAGTGACTTAGCTAGTTAAAAAAATATGACATAACTGTAACAAAATTAATTGTTCAATAAAATGAAATGTGACCATCTAACATATTGACGGGAACAAGTGATAGTTTAAATCCTTCCAAATGACGCACTTTAAAACAACATCAAATTGTTTTGTGTATATGTTCTGCTGTTCAAGCTGTTTGCGGTTAGTATTTTTAAAAGTTAACAAGGTTCTTAAATAAATTTTGCATATACAGTACACTCCGGATATAACGGATTTTGCGGATGACCCTCGATAACAAGAACAACCTTTCACACTATCGATATTTTACTGTATAGGTTAAAATAAGTGGTTAGCGATAATCTCATCGAATACTGGGTTCTGTTACGCAATGTAAGCCACGCCCACTTTCGAGAATTGGTACCTCAATTTTATAATTTGTTAACATGAATGGAAGTTATCGCTAAATATATTTAAAACCCCAAAAAAATGAGAAAAAAACATGATTCAGAATAAAATATGGTCTTATATTTTTTAAAGAAGTATATTCACAGGAATAAGCAGGTTAACACAACCAATGCATTTATAAATTACTATAAGTTTTCATAAAAATGGCCTATACCTACACATTCTCGGCAATAAATCAATCAAACTAATTGTTTATTTTATGTATCATGGCGTTTATGATCTGTAGTTTTAGTAGCCGTACATATAATAAATTAAATATCTGCATAATTGCTTCAATTTTACATAAAATTATTATAGTAATTGAGCAAAATATTACGGTTGCAAATTAGACAACACAAAAAGCCTTAAACTATATAATTGTGTCAGATTAAATAGTTATTTATTTGTTTGTGCTGTATTTTATTATTGCATTCTTTGTATTTTATTGTTTTTGCGTAAATGTTGAAACTTTAATTATAATGTAATTGAATATGCATGTATTGTTATTTTTTAATATGTAAATCCGTGATTAATAGCTCAGTTCAATTTAATCAATTTACCGTGTCCTGTACCCATATCTTTTCATTTGATGGACAATCCAACATTTCATGAATTATTGTTAAGATATGCAACACAAGGGAACCGGTTTCGGTTTATATTACACAAAAGTTTTTACTAACAATAAGAGTATATATTCGTAATAACATGTGTTCAACAAAATTTGATCTCAAAGTTGAAGGACAATGGACTTTTGGTTGGATTTTCAACAAAATTTTCCTGCTATGATTGTGAATGTCGACTACAACATATTTAAGTATTCTCCTCGTCACATTATTCAACTGCTTAGAGAAACAAGGACAATGGAACGAAAGAAAGGTAGTGACCATCTAACACTATCAACGGAGAAGCTGAAAGAAAATGTGCAAGTTAGGTAACAGCTAATCGGTGTGTCTGTTGGTGTATTCCATCTATACTTACTATTAAAAAAAAAACCTGTTATCAGGAACTTTCAGAAGTCGATTGCCTGGTAGAGTAGAGGGTTTGTTATTAGTTTTTAACAAGTGTTTAAGTTTGGTTTAAGCATGGATTCATCCCAGAGGTTATATGAATTTGCACAATATGACAATGTGGAGTTTGGAGTTTGTACTATCTGTCGAAGGAGACCGCCGAACAAGATAGGGAAGAAATTTACATCTTTTGTAAATCAGTTAGATGACTGCGAAATTGCTAATTTACTTCCAGTTGGTGCTAGAGTACACACTGTGAGTGAACCAATGATAATGTTGCAGAATATTTTCCATAATCGCCTGGTGAGCCTAAATTCCTAACATGAATTTCCTCCCAGACCCTGCTTGAACTTTCAATTTTAAATAATTGCAATATTGTTTACTTTCCTTGCCTTGATGCCTTGATAAGCAAACACAGCATCGGTTACAGAAGGTCCACAATACTTGTTGTATATTAGTCTTTCGATTAAAAAAAATCGTAGAGTAAGTAGAAATTTATAAATATGTTCAAGTACCAACTTGCAGTGTAATATATAAATATGTTCAAGTACCAACTTGCAGAGTATGTCCATAACATCTTAGAGACAAACACTCCTCTATGCCTCCGTGAAAAACTACAGTTTAGGTACAACATCCGTGAAGCTAACCTCAGATTCACGAATCGTCTCTCACTCTCTAGATACCAATCAACTATGTTCCAGAGGTTATTTTCAAATAACTGTGTTATATTTACAACAGTATTCATTATGATTTCAAATCTTGATCTGTAAATAATTTTCGAAGGAAGATAAAAGTTCACTTTTCAACATTGCCTGTCGGTCCTACTGCTACCACAACTTAAACATAAGTAAAAACAATTAGCTAAGAACAAATGAATACTCAGGAACGAACGGAGCTCAGTTACAGTACTTAAACCACATAATTTTCCAAGTGCCTATTAAAACCTTGATCGAATTTTATAAAAAATAAATGAGATTAACACCACTCGTGGAAAATAAATAAGACGTTAATTTATTTTTTGCCACAGGCAACTTGAAGTCAGCTTTATTTTAAAATCGTTATTCTCGAATAATGAATTTATCGAATAATCTGATTTTCTTTTTGAATACATTTATTTTATTATTATTTTTTGGTTTATAGTGACGTAACTGACTCTATATATCGTCTTATCAGTTGGTACCTGACACTTTAATTGTTTTGAGAAATTAAAAAAGATAAGTACGTGTGTTTCTTTTTTGCTCGGTCAGTTTTGGTATGCCTACAGGTGAGTAGTAACGCATTTGCTAGTTAACCTACATCTGAAAAGATGTATTTTCCTAATCAAATCTTTTCTAGCAGGGTAATTTGGTCACAGATATATATGTGTGACAAATATATTTAGTGCGTCTATAAGCGGGAACAACAGAAATAAACAAAAGGAAGCGATGAGGCCTGACCCAAATGCTCTAGCTGAATGAACAAAGGGAAGACGGTCCAGCGCACAGAGAGAGGCTATCAATCAGTGAATGGACGAACGAAAATACGCGGCGATAATGAATGGAAATATATTTTTGATGAGCGGCCGAACGCGGGACGTGCCGCGTTCTTTTCTAGCGCTGCCCGTTAATTGATGAATGAGGCAGGTATCAATGGGACACTATTTATAAGCGATATCCTGTTTTCTTTAGTTCGAAGAGGCTGAAAATAAATAACTGCGTTGGTACGCTTTCTGGAGCATCTGTCTAAAATTAAGTATTTCCGAAAATATCAGTTTCCGTTTAATAAAACATCGAAATCACTGCAAATATTGCAACTACCTAACAGTAGACCAATTTTTTTACTCAAATCATCAATAAGATAATATGTAGGTAATCCTACATAATGTCTCATTAATTGTAGCTTACAATACAATGTATATCTACTTAAATAGATTCCACATCATCAGATACTGTGCAGAATATTTTATTTCTTTTGAATAGTGAGTATAATACTTTTTTATGGAAATGTTCTTTTTTCACTTCATTGAAAAATATGGCCACCTGTTAAATATTTTGAATCATGAAGATGTAGTAGAAAACATATGGTAATTCGTCTGAACGCCAAACTCCGATAATTGGAGTGCAGCAACGCTCGATCGGGTTGCGTGTTGGATGGGTAACCATATCTACTCTGTGAAAATTTGTCGGACAGTGGCATCTAGCGGGTGGTCCAGAGGTGGCAATCTGAGCCATCTGCTGAACCTCTGTCAGTGGATTCGAGTCCCGCCTAATAGACTTGGCAACTCTATTAGGACATGGGTGTTACTATGTGAGTGTCGGGGGTTAAGTGGAAGAGCGCCGAGGGTCACCTCGCGAGGGCGAACTTCGCCCCCGTAAAAATCAAAGGCACCAAAAAAAAAAATACCTCATGAGCACTCCGAAGAGTAACTCCAGAGACGATCTCAAGGATCTGTGCGGTAAAGGGATAGTATTATTATTATTTGCCATGACGCCCTAGAGCGACTTAAGATTATTTCGTGCTTTTTTATTAACCGACTTACCAATAACCTTCTAACAAAGTTTATACATCTACACACCCATTCGTCAGTAACCAAACTTTACCTACCGCGAAGACGAGGTGTAAGGGGTCTACTGAACATAAAAAAATTTTAGATATCTTAACCAAGCAGTTTTCTTAAGAAGAAAACTACTCACCAACATGAACCCGCTAATAACAGTAGTAGCAAGGCAACACTCCTAGGATATATGGCTGAATCTAGAGATACCAACAAAACAAGAGCTCCAGACACAGTAGATGGAACATGATTTACAGGGCCAATTTTCATCCAATAATGCTAGAGACTGCGTTGATAAATACATTTCAGTCAAATAGCTTACTGGCGGTTAACTTACCCCGAAACTGAAAGCTTCTTGGCATCTATTCAGAATAGGGTTAAAATCGCGAAATTAGCAGAAGTATAGATATAAGTAGTAGGAGAGATTACCAGAAATATATTCTGGTGAGAGAGATGACGTCGAAGATATATGCAGGAGATGTGAATCTGTAGGTGAAACTACAGACCACATAATAGAAGACTGTTCTGCGCAAGGCATGATCAATTTGCCAAGATAGGCCTCCAACAACTGGTACTCAACCTGCTAACGACTTTGACATACTACAATATATTCTTGAAGCTGTGCTGGAATATGAAGTACCAGTGATGTACTAGGATAAGCTAGTTATCATCAACCGAACATTGAACTTGGTCCGCCAGGATCCTGTGGTGATAAACAAGGAACAATGAAGGATCATCATATACATCGCAGTGCCACTTACTCACAACGTTCATAATGCCGAACGAGAGAAGATTGGACACTGGAGAAGTTGGAGAGATCACAACATTGGGGCTGCCTCATAACATCATTAGATGTTGTAGGAGGCACTCTTACTACAGGATGAATTTCCTTCCTTTCAAACGTGTCATACAATACGAAAGGTTTTGGGATAGAACGCATTTCCTCCCCTCTAATTTCTGCTGGAATTTGTAACTAACTAATCATTGTTTGCAGTAGGAATGGATGCATTCTTCCCAGCGTTTAGGCGAGAATTATGACTAAGTCGGAAAATACTCAACTTATAATTACCCCGAAGAGTAATCCCACAGGTCCTCTTAAGAATTTGTGGCGGGAAGGGTGTGGCTATTATTATTAACTGCCATGGCGCCCTGGGAGCAACATAAGATTATTTCGGTAACACATTCCAGTATTGAGGGAGACTCAGAAAACTCTGGACATTACGTAGAATTGGGTCATAACTTTTTAAGAAATGTAATGATAATATTAAAAAATGGTAATTTGAAAATAAACTCAAAATTAGAAGATCTTCTATAAGGATGCCATAAAATGGCATATTACTCCTTCGACGGCCACCCGAGAAAATAGCGGCCGCCTAGAATGTATTTCCACATCAACGACTTCGAGAAATTAATAACGGCTGACAGGATAATGGAAGGAAAATCTCTCATGGCCGCCCGGGCTCTAACCCAGCGTAGGAAATTCGCGCTGGTAAAAATCTAATAAATATCGCATTTCCAATATCCGAGTGGCCGGGCTTTTCGCCGGAAGTCGGGCGGTCCGCCGCACCAGGGTGGTGCGAATGAGAAGGCATATCGCCTCGCAAGGCCAATATGGCACTGTCATCGCCTAATTCCGGGATTCGGAGGGTGCCCAGCGACGGTCTTGACGGGAGCCAAGATTTCTAGTTTAGTGGAAAATCTTTTTCTGTGCGTTGTTATCGAACTATTGGTCTTGGCATTGAATTACGGTGATTTAATATAGAATGTTATTGAAGACTGTAACTGTTTTACTTTTAGCTGACTTAAACCAAAGTAGTCTCCAAAAATAGAGGGTATTGAGATAGACCTCTAGGGTAAATGAGACTGGACGGGGTATGCTGTGATTAATCAAATTATTTACGCTTTGAGAAAGACTTGTGGTTGTGAGTGAAGAAACTAATTTGGTTAGCTTCGTCATTCTCTGACTCATCTATTCCCATTTATGTCCACTAGAAGGTCATACATCAAGTCATAAAATGGTTTCTTAACATCATGTCTTACCGAATACTAAACATATTTCAATAGCCAAGCGCTCCTTTAGGAGCCAACTGTAATATATTCCATGAAAACCTCGTTTATCAACGTAGTTTCCATATGGATTAGCATTCATTGTCTTAAAATCCAAACCAACCGATAACTTTAGTGTGAATTCGATAAATGGCAACATTGAGCAATGTTGGAAATACTGAATTATTAGTAGTAATTGTTATTAATTAATTTGGGAAAGAGGAATTAATTTAGGAGAAAAGTGTAGTAGTTCGGTGTTTCGTAGAAAACGTCGTTTTTTTTTTTAATTTAGAAATGTTTACTAATGAGCCATTCAAAAAATAACGTCATCAAATTTGGCTATGAACGAGACCGATGGAAATAGCGATGACGAAGCTCGAAGTGAAACTTTTTTGTTGTCAAACATTTGACAACTGACAATTGTAAAATAATGTCACAGAATGTGATGGCCTTGACAATTCAATAACGTTATAACTTAATATTAAGAATATAAATACGTCTTATTTTGCTCGGCCAACTTTGATGACGTTTTATTTTTAACGGCCCATTATTATTAGGTAGGTACATATGTATTTCATATTTTTATAATCTATATGACAGAAACGGTACGAATTTATTCGTCGACATCTCACATCAACACAGAATAGTAGTGTTAATCCCAATTCGCTGTCTGAAATTATTATCTGATTTCTTGCGATGAATCTGCAATTTCCAACAATTATTCTCATTCTACTTTCGCCAAACAGACCTGCCGTTAGTGGTCCGGTTACGATATTTAATAGTTGGTGACCTTGTCAGACCCACCCGAATACGACGAGTCCCATTTAGGCACACTAGAGTCTACGTCACCGCTGTATCCTTCTGGAGAGAAAATAAGTCGGGACTCTCGTTTTTTGTCCCTCGTCGTCAGATATAGCCCTGATAAAATCTAATAAGATCGATATCCAGATATGTGATTTCTAACGACGATTATCGTATCAATGATACGAATCATGAATGATAATTACACCCATTCCTGATTAAAACATACTGCGGAAAAGTAAGCCTGATGGTTAAACATCAAGAGTAATATCGTCACTAAAACAAAACAAGGACAAACTACAGATTTATTTTTGTAACTATTTCGTGACCATCAAAATTTATTTCTCGGCACGCCACTGTGTTCGATAACCTCTCGTCGCCACCTTATAGCGTCTCATCCTTATTATCTCCCAATAAAAGCCGCATATACCCCTATTCGGTCCAATATCTCAGACGGAACGCGTTCTCCGCCGTTTTACACGTATTTGTTTTTCTTCTCTTGCCTTCTAAATATTTATCGCGTCCATGGCGAGCGGAAGAGCTAATTCCTCCATAAAATTCCGTTTTATAGATCGCCTAATTTCGGCATTCGTACCGAAAGCGTAGCGCATTCGAACTGCCAATGAAAAATGATGACTTTTCGATCGTTCTCTGTCGCGTTTTATGAAAAAGTATATCGGCGATACGCCGTAAAACAAACACCGAAGAGCGTGAGATGATAATCGAATGAATGGAAATGCGATAATGGGGTATTTGGGGTGTGAGTAAATGATGCGGGGAGAATAAAACGCTGGGGACGCATTTGCGGAATTATGTGGCATTAAATCGGAGGTCGCTGCGCAAACATCTGTATCGTAAATGCTAGAAAACGATATGTCGAATTTTTGATAAGTAGAGGCACCTACAGTTATCTAAACTATTAGTTACATGATCAATACTTGTTAAAACGACAATTTTATGTAATTCTAGCTTAATGAAGGGACCAGTGTTCAAAAACCTAACAAGAACAGCAATAGTAGCTTTGCCCTTGGCCGCAGTAGACAAACTCTGACATTGTGCTCATTTATTTTGTAGTTGCAGCTGTGAACGCTTCTATTTGTACTGCCTGTTATTGTTTGTTTGTGAGTATCTCTTATATAGAGACATCCAAAAAAAAACGTCATCAAAGTTGACCGAGAAAAAAAAGACGTATTTCTATTCTTAATCGAATTTATAACCTTATTTACTTGTCACATCATATGACAGTCATTGTTTACTTTATAAATTGTGACAGTTACTTGTCAAAAGTTTGACATAACCGAAAAGCTTAGACATGACCGCTATTTCCATCTCCCTCGTTCATAGCCAGAGTTGATGACGTTTTTTTTGGATGTCTGCATATAAACTGATGCTTATCAAAATTAGCGTAACACTTTTTAGATTAGCGCCATTTGCGTTCTAATCGAGTTAGAGCCTATAAGGTTTATTTTAATACCCCGAAGTTGCTACGCCGTGACATAAACAGTTCGCCCTCCACACCCTAAAACACACCCCAAATTTGCATTTGTAAGATTTTGACGGCAATTTCAGAGACCTACAGGATGGACTAAGAAGAACGCTGTCAGGTAAAAACTCTATCCCGGCACACATTAAAAGCTCCTCAATAAATTCTGTGTATTTGGTCGCTGTCCCATCTCTTCAACCCATTTCCAGACACCTTAATCCACCCCTTTGCATTTATTTTAGGTTTTGCGTTGTCTGACTTCTGTTGGACGAATCCATTGGTACTAATGCTGCCAAATAAATTGATGTGAGGTGCCACAACTCGCTTTCATCCTTTGACCACCCAAGCACCCCCCTCCAAACCACACCTACATCGACTTGGTGATTGATCTTGCGAATTCAAATTTCAACATGGGGTTGGTTTTTGGGGTGTGGACGGCGAACCGTTTAAGTCACAGCATAGCGACTTTGGGGCATTAAAATCAACCCACTAACCCGAAAAGAACCCAACTGGTGCTAATCTGTTACGCTAATGTGTTACGCTAATTTCAACGAGCAGTTTATTTTGAGTATGGTCGTATTACCTTGTACTACGTTTCGCGGGCAAAGTTATTCTGGGTGTGCTGTACATATATATTTGCGTAAATAAAGACTAGATCTTATTTACAAAAGATTTGTATATCTACTATTTGGAAAAGATCTTTAATTTTTTCTGTCCCAAGGGATAGGTGGTAGTTTTAGAAGTGGTAATCTTAAAATATTGCGAAATTACATTATAAGACCTTACAAGCAGATCACTTCAACGAAGAAAGTTTCTTATTTATTCTCTGGAATCGTGGTTGAATAAGATTTCCAAGAAAGACCTTATATTTATTTTTGGGTCTCATAGATGTACCAAAATCAACTTTGTGGCTTTCAAGAAAGGTGTAAGAGAGTTTGTTAGTTTCAAGTAGATTTTTAAGCTTCACAGACTCCACTTAAGATATAATATAAGAAACGCATCATTTCCTAACAGTTTACCTTCCTATAAATTTCCTGTTAGGACTATTAAAAGAATTTGGGATTATCAACTATGAGAACTGGAGATGGAGACTAAACCACTGCCTCTGTCCATGTCACCATAGCTGTTTTAAACTCCATTCATAACTTAACTCTTTCTACAAACTTTATTTGGTCTTCAACAAAGATGATAAATATGAACCAATGGGTTTGTGAAACAATTGTTTTTGACATTCTATGTCTTTATTATGGGATTTCCCCTGGAGAATATTGCGATCTGCGTTATGGTTTTGCGTCAAGTCACGCTTGGTAAAGATGGTTTGCCTAACCTGAAGGGGCAAAATCTGAGGTAGGGAAAAAACTATATCGAGCATCATGTATGTGACGCATGACGTCATGGGTCCAAAGACATAGAATGTTCCATGGCCTTACGTGCGTAGCTTCGTGAGTTTTTTATAATTTTTCATTTCCTTTTTTTGTTGATTTCTTCAGTTAAGAACGTAACCAAGAAAAACAATGATTATTTACATAGCCATTCCTCTTATCAACACTAAGAACTTGGAATTAATGCAAATATCATTTTTCCATTCCTGCAGAGGCTTTTTTAAAACATTTCTTTGCTCCCGAATCATATTCTTTTAGGCAAAAAGAGGGGAAGTTAACCGAAACCGAAAACCTTTCAATAGCTTCACGCATCGATTGCATCGGCGATGATCATTTATGTTCACCAATTTATATGAATTAAGCCGAATGACAGTGAGCTACATTTATCGTCACGTATTACCAATGCGGTATAAAATCGCACGAAGGTTGGGGTGCGTCAACGAATGCCCTGGCGATAACGAGCTGGAACTGATAGAGTTGTAACGCCTTTTATTTTCGATTTTTCGGTGTCAAGTCGGCGTAACCCACTCGAATAAACAGATACGCGATAATAATGATTTACTACCTTTATCGACCGAGCGGGGAGAGGCTGATCTATCATTCTATCGGCGCATTTCGGCGGGATTATTCTCGATTGTTCGTCCGTGAAAACCGAGAAAACAAACAGCTGAAACTGCTCTTAGGTGTTTGATTTTGACAGTATGGTATATCCTGGAGCGGGTACTGGAACCTTCGGCGTAGAAACAAAAAACTGGACGTTTTCCACGAAATACCGAACTGCTATACTTTTCTCGAAGCGCGTTTCGCCAACTAAGTTTTTTGACATCTTCAGGAGAAGATTAAAACTAAATTCTAGCCTACACACTTGCACTATTTATACTAAATTTGTTGCCACGGTTCACTGAACCGAAACTGTCTTTGTTTATCAGAGCAAACAGTGGACTGGTGGGTGTCGGACCATTGTCCTTATTCATACTACTGTTACACTTAATGATTTATAAACTTTCAAAAATATTTCTAAACTTTGAAACGCATCCAACTGTCTACTGTTTGTTACATTTCTAATTAATTTTAAATTATTTATGTCTATCCTATGGTTGTTGCCAAAAGCGTGTTGGACAACACAAGATTTTTTTGTTCTGTCATATTTCAAATTAGCCATGTGTTCTTTAAATCTAGTCAAAATAGATCTTTTTGTTTGCCCAATATACTTTTGATCACAATCTTTACAACTTATTTTGTATATTCCTGACTTTTCGTTATTGTCGATTTTGTCTTTGGGGTTACCCAAAAGCGCCTGTAGTTTATTTTTAGAATTATAAAACAACAAACTGATATTGATATTTTTAAAAATACTATCTAGTCCGCGGGTAAATTTAGGTTCATATGTTAACGAAGCAAATTTCGAATTGTCAGTATCTCTACGAAAAGTCGTGGAATTGTACAGGGTTCTCTTAAATTTATGCTTCCTTATTAACTTATCTATTAAATGGACTGAGTAACCGTTATTCTTAGCTATATTCTTAATTGATTGTTTCTCATGTTCAAACCTCACTTTACTGAGGGGGAAATTTAACAAACGGTGAATTAGAAAATTAAAACTTGCCATTTTATGTTGAAAAGGGTGGTATGAAACTTATTTTCACTATTTCTAATAACTAATACATCTAAAAATGGTAGCTGTTCATTGTGTTCCATTTCATATGTAAATTTTATGGTAGGGAAACAGTTATTTAATTTAGCAACAAAATTATTTAAACTAATTGCTTTTGTATCAAATACCGCGAAAATATCCGTTAGGGTTCCATGGAGACGGTCCGCGTCAAGGATTTTTTTTGTTATGACTAAGTTGACATTTAATAAATGTAATAGCCGCATGTCTCTGATCTGTGGTCTTTTATAAGTTTATTTGTAATATTTGCAGTAATAAAACAGTGTATAAAAACCTGATGTTAAATCACTAAAACAACAATCAATAACAATATCGTCCACATACCTGATCCAGGCTCTAGGGAAATACTCGAATTTAACTCTTACTTCTGTCTCAAATTTACTCATAAAAAGATTTGCAATGAAAGGTGACAAGGAGTTACCCATTGCAGTTCCCTCATGTTGTTGAAAATATTCACCATTATACTGAAAACAATTTTGATCCATACAAATACTAGTAAGCCGAATGTATTCCTTAATAATTTTATCGTCTAAACCATTTAATTCGAGTAATTCCCTGAGGTAGTCCAAAGTTTTCGGTATTGGGGCACTTGGAAACAATGAGCATATATCAAACGAGACCAAAATGTCACCTTGCAATTGGATATTTTTGATACTGTCAATGAATGAATTTTGATATTGTCAATTCCTTCAATCCGGAAAAAATCCACCCTTTAAATTATAACGAAATTGCTACAATTTACTTCCAGCAAGATGTTGCTAGAACACGCCGGTGAGGTAATATCGTAGAACGTTTTTCATTATCGCTTCATGAGCCTGAATTTGGACCAAGAATTTCCTCCAAGATCCCGTGACTATGAATTTTGAAGAAGAGCAAACTAAAATGCCATTTGCAGATCCAGAGAGTTGCAAGATCCCATTGCAACAATGTTTTACCACTCTGTGGAATTTTTGAAAATTTTTTCGAACAAGTGATGCCACAGAAAACAAAAATGTATTAGAAGCTGGATTTTTTGTCTGTGCCAGCTCCCAACGTTTACCTTCACAAGATGAGCTCTGACAGGCCAACGAATTTCTCCCACAACCTCCCTAATTAAGTCGTCACATACTGCGTGTTACAAGAATCCGGGTCCCCCGCGGACAGGCTCACAATACCGCCGCCGTCGTAGACCCGCACGATAAACTAAATGAGACGTAGACCGAGCCACTCGTACATTCGGCTATTTGTCAATGACGGCCGCTATTTATTAGAGACAACGCAAAGTTAAGGATCTCCGCGTCCACCTTAGAATGTGAGGAATCCAGGCGGCCGTCCGCCCGGCCAGCTCTACTCACACATGGACGCGGATATGCAACAGGGAATTAACACAAAGAACATTTTTCCAGCGAAGTCTTGAGATGGGTATGCTTTTGCGTCAAGTGCCGCTTAACGTATCATCGAACATATTACGATACAACTGTTGTATGTTATGCGTAACAAATTCGACACGTGTAATTAGTTTGTGTCGAATCATCACTTTTTTGTCGATGTTTGGCTGTCGCATCAAAGGAATGCAACGGTTACACAAATCATTTGGATACATTCTGGTGAACTTTTTGTATACTCCATTAATATGTTGAAATTTTAAATCAGCCAACAATCTTGATCAACTATAAATATTACGTTGCAATGTAAATGATACAACCAAAACCGCATACACTTTCGCAAGAAACCGTGTCATCTTTGTAATAGGTGTAATTCAGTGTTACATTACCGGGTATTTGACATAAATGTATACCCACCTTTGGGCATCGAGTCCAGCGATATATAATACCTCAATTAAACTTAGAGCATGCCTGTTAAGAGCGTGTACGGTGTATTTTGTGTGTAAACGTATTTTATGAAGCGTTCTTACATTAATTTAATATCAATTGTGTCTTCTTGAATGCAAACTTAATAGATGTTCAACTTTCCCCCGATATTGATGATAGCTTGGCACCTTCGAGATATGCTTCCAACTAGATTTTCAGGCTATTGTTTCGAAAGTGACTTCCATGCTACACAAATCTGTAGAGAGACTCCAAAGTGTAGATTTTTTCTTATGAAGTTGAAACTTCTTGTAAGTCTACACATTTTCAAAAGGGTTTCCATTGGATGACTGGGATGACCTATCCAACGCGACCATGCCATTTTGCACCTACTGGCTGCACATTTTACTCCGGTATATTGAGTAAGGAAGAATCCAATTGTTACTATCGCTACCAAACCAGTGTTTTGCACTAAGTGTGTATCAAACCAAATAACCCATAACACAGAAAGTCACAGACACTATCGACACTATATCTCCGAATATGGTTGTACTCACTTGCTAACAAACAATTTCAATTTTCCCATGTATGTACATATTTACTATATATGGTCTAAACTCATTTATGGTTCCTTGGGATGCGAACACAGAAAAACAACCTCAAAGCGGGATGCGTAAGCAGAACTCATAACGTTTGATGTGTTTTTGCCCGTAATGCAGTTTCAATAAAGACTCTACATTCGCATAAAATACATGGTATATAAAGATTCTCTTACTAGACAAACTGCGAGGTTTGACATGTGAGGTTTGGGAAACACAGAGAGCTATAGTAAAATAAAAAAACACGTTGTTTTAGATCAAATATAGTTTAGTTTGTCCATAACAAAACGTAAGGAATGAGTATGTGTGCAGGGTGATACTTTACTACTGATTTATCATAGGAAGTGAGTTTTTTCTCGGAAACGGCTCACAGTGGGGCCAATTCCCAAAAACATGGCCAAAACCTCCCAAAAAAAGTTCATAGTTTTGAATTTTTTATTGTTGAGTTGACAATAAAACCCTCGTAGTTTATGTATTCACTACTATTAGTCCTTTATTGCTTGTATACTGTAACTCGCCTTCTCTGAAGCCATACGCATTCTGTAGTCATAAAGAAAATAAACCCAAGTGTTTCAATAGTTGAGAAATCTTAAAAATACGGCAAATTTAAATAAAACCTAATGGATTCTACTTCTAAAGGTGAGTAGAAAATAATGAAATATTGTGCAATCTATATTATTAAATCGGAAAATTATGAGAGAATAATCATTAAATGAAACTTTTACACGATGAAGCAGACAAAAAGCTCGCTTATTTGTTGGTTAAGTCCGTGGCACCGCGCGACACGCCATAAAACTTATTAGGAATTGTATATCAGACTATAACTTATCATATAGAACAAATTTGAGCTGCACTTAGCTGCACCTCTGCGTTTTTTGATTTTTTTTTTTTTTTTTTGGAAAGGTCTCCTGTATAGTGTGGGTTGTACTATGCGATAAATGTTGAAAAACTTGGTCATATGTAAATTTCTATAGTACATTGGGCCTGAATATAATAGAAAATATTCAAAGACGCAAAATATTAAGATTTTTTACCACTTCAAATTTTTTTAATTTTCCGCATTTTTCTAGATTTCTAATTTTGTTTTTTCAAAAAAAAAAAATGTTTTTCAAGATTTACTCATCTGACATTAATAATTATTATTATTCACAGATTGCAATGATTTTTGTAGATACTAGTACTTCACACGATATTTCCGTCACAAGAAAATAAGTATTTAACTTAATTAAAGATAATATGGATGAGAATCCGCTACTAAAAATTGAAAATGATCTTTTCTCGAGAAGTGGGTCAAAATATTGTATACCGAATGACCTTAAAAAAGATATTACTTCCTTAATTTCTACGCTTAGAGGCAAATGACATTCAGCTAATCGGATAGAAAGATTTTTTGGAGAAAAATGAAGAATAGTTAAATTGCCGCCTTGAAATTTTCCGCCGTATCGGACTCGCCATAGGAATTTTCAAATTCCGATACCGAATTCGTAATCAGCGTCACTCAAAACCCCCGAGTAACAATATTCAGAGCAGTTGCTTGACTTTCTGTTGATATTTGATGTGCGCACGCGCGGTATCTGTCCGCCATTTTGAGATTTTGTAAATCTGATAACGGATTTGTAATTAGCGGCCTCAAAAACCCCCGAGTAAAGATCGATTCATACACTTTTTGACTTTTGACTAAGTTTTTGGGATTTGGCCCCACTGTGCGGCTGAGAGAAATTAATGAGGAGTCGCGATGCTTAGCGTCGCGTCATTAGGACATATTTTTTTTTTATTTTTGCCTTAATTTTGAGCGAAGGTGAGTAAAAGTGATTTACCGTTCACAAACATTAATTTCTCTCAGCCGTTTCCGAGAAAAACTCATTCTATGATAAATCGATCACCCTGTACATGTAATGTTTTATGTACTGTATTCATTGTAAAGAACTGGATGGAAAATAGAATAGAAAAGCTCACAATCAAGCGGTATCTGAATAATAAAATATACCAGATCAAAGGACCCCGCAGGATCCTTATGGGAAATGATTCTCGGTTAAACTCTTCAACAGTTGTGGATCGCTTCCTTTTAATATACCCACGTTCATATCGATCCTTTGCTATATAATCTTCGCAATTCGAACAATGCACAGCAGATAAATCTATTATGGTATTTTTTTTATTTATTTTGATCACATGGACAATCTTGTGGGAGTTTTTTATTCCAAGATTTGGTGAGGAAAAGGTATATAAGTCAATGTATTTCTCAGTGTATTGGATATACCTTGTGTTACGCGAAAGATCTAGACAGCAGTCCAGACAACAGAAAAAATGTAACTATGTTGATCAACTCTTTCACTGGTCAACCGGTGAAGTAATCGAATTTATTTAATAAAGTTTTACGTAGCAATAATAATAATAATATTTATTTGATGCTGTCCCAAAATGCTGTCCTTTCATTGGGGTTTTGAGGCGCGGTAACAGAAAAAAAGTCTGAGGGGGCTACATCTGGGCTGTAGGGAGGCTGGGGAACAACGGCATTGACGAGGTAATCGGCCACGAGGAAGCAAGTGTGCGAAGGCGCATTGTCGTGGTGAAGCTTCCAGGATATTGAGATGTCTGGGCGGACGTGATTCACTCTGAGTTTCAGCCGCTTCAGCACCTCGACGTAAAACTTTCCGGTTACGGTTGCCCCCTGCGGAACGAACTCATGATAGACCAATCCCCGGCAATCAAAAAAGAAAATCAGCATTGTCTTGATCTTTGACCTGGACATCATGGCCTTCTTGGGGCGAAGGTAGTTCGACGTATGCCATTCCGCACTTTGCCTCTTCGTATCCGGATGGTATTCAAAGACCCAACTTTCGTTGGAAAGCGGGGTTGTCTTCGCAGGTGTCCAAAAGTTGTTGGCAGGTTTCGACGCGCCTCGCTTTTTGATCGTTCGTTAGCACTTTTGGCACGAGCATCGCGCACACCTTCCTCATTCCTAAAGCCTCCGACACAATTTCGTGAACAATGGTGTTCGTAATGTCTAATGTTTCGGAAATTAAACGGACACTTAGACGACGGTCAGTGTTCAACAAGTCACGCACACGTTTCACATTGTTGTGTTCACCTTCTTCAACATTGGAATGGCTTCCGCAGCACTCTTCTCCAGTTTCACACAAAACTTGTTCGCCATCCGTTGCTCAAGCGAACGTTGCATTTTTTTCTTGCACCGTGTCACTGTAACGAATCTCAAAGAACGACTGATACGACCGCTACAACGAGCAGTAGCCAACTGACGCTTGTTGGATCTTGTTGCCAGATCCCCCCCACCACAATCCCAGCACGTAAAGCGAGGGCTGGCGCGTACAGTCTCGGGAAAAAAAATTCGCTGACATTACTTTCCGGACAAACCCTGTACATACATAAAATATTTTAGTTAAAACGTAGAAAAATATTCATCAACTGAATAAAAGCAATAATTTAAATAATGTTTTTAATTTTCTGCTCTAAAACTATAATATACATACAAGCCCGGGCTCATAATAGCTCGGCCGACTAACATTTTCAGCTAGACATTATTAAATTATGAAATCTGTATTAATTGCGAAAAAATTCTATAGAAATGCTTTATTAAAGCTTTTAATTTGAGCGAGAAAAAAATATTCCACATGCCGAAATATCCTTTGAATGGGCATCAATAATAGACAAGCACAAATCCTTACTAAGAGATTCACCACAAGGTATTTTGCTTGCAAACTGAAAAATAACATGCGATATTTGTTTATTTATTCAGTATGTGTTTCATTTTAACTCGACACATCAGTTTCACGGCAATTATTACACCTCTAAGGCGCGTTCCGTTTCTGCCAATTTAAGTGGCCGAATTATTACAACTCACTACTGTATCGCATTTTTATTATATATACTGAAGAGAGTTTTCAGTTTCTGTAAGATGAAAGTAGGATATTTTAATAAATTTAAGACGATTTTATCGATATTTTTCGTAATTGTTCGAGACTCTATAATTTGATGATGTATGTATTACTGAAGATGTATGTATGTAGTTGAAAATGTTTGGTGGCCGACTATTATGAGCCTGGGCTTGTATATAAATTTGGGTCATAATACGCATGTTAAAAAAAAGGACGGCAGTGCTCCCTGTTGTTAACATTTAAAATCATTCTTTAAGAGATTCCTTTTGTTGACGAAAAAATTTTTATTGAGTGATGAGAGTTACCACACAGAACAGCTGCATAGCTCAAATAACTATGAAGAAGAGCAAAATAGGCGTTTTTTAAGATTTGAAAGTCTAGGAAGAGCTTTAATTTGCATAATAAAAAATTTAAATTGAAAAAAAAACCTTGAAAGTTTGCGGTTTAAATTGTCGATATGTGTATTCCAGCTTAAATTTGGGGCTAATAAGTGCACCTATAAAAGCCGTTTCCTCCTCCGTGCACCTATAAAAGCACCAAAAAAACAGTTTCACCACTGCGTAAATTTCTATTTGAATAAGTCTGTGAATTTTATCCTTATTTAGCTGTTTAGAGTACACCAGTTTTGTGCTTGATTTTCTTTTTCAACTAACACTTAATTAGGGCATTCACATCCTTATGGGAACAAAATAATATGGCATCGTCTGAGTATAAAACATGTTTAGTTGAATTCATATAGAATGAAAGATTATTGAGGTATATTAAAACTAGAAGGAGTCCCAAGATTAATCCTTGAGGCACACCGTGGTTAATATTTAGAAATTCAGAACAGGAATTATTAATTAATACAATTTGCGTATGAGTCTTTTACTCACGAAAGTTTTGTCACTATAATTTTGTATTTGAGAATAATAAAAGAAAACTTCCATAGACATCTAAAAGATCTTCAAACAGAATATATGCCATAAAGACATGTTTATACAGGGTGTCAGAAATATCTCGACCCAAAAGAAAACGAGCAACTTTAGTTATATCGGCCTTAAGTTGTTTTCTTTTTTGTTCCGAAGAACCTCTGACATTACGTTGTACACTCAATTTCCGGACCAACTCAACACCCAATTTTCAAAACCCTCTATTTCCGGCATATAATAATAAAAATGGTAAGTATTTTTCATCAGCATAGTATTAAATAAGGTATAAATATAAAGTATAAGTATAAATAAATAAAAAAAACTAAATTTATTATAATGAATAGGTATGTACTTTTCTTTCCTCTTAAGATCAGGACCCGCATGGGGCTGCAAATATAAATTGCAAATTCAAAAAATCAACGACCAATTTCCTGAGATTGAAATGCATGCTAGTAGTCGACGATCAAGGAGGGTGCTTGTGTGAACGGAGGGTGCTAGAGCAGTTAGCAGCGGCCCATATCTACTCCGAATAGGGGACCGATAGGGCGATAATAGACGAGTTCGGGTCAAATTTAGCGTGATCGAGATACTTAAAGACTGCCTTACTAATTCCCTTCACCATCAATGCGCCGATCAACAAAGTGTTATCTTTATTATTTCGAATTATAGCAGCTATTTATGCGTACGTCCGATCAAATGGATTCGCTTCATCTTTTTTTTATGTCGAACTTTAGTGGAAATAGATGACTTTCGAATTGAGAACCTCCTCGCTTACGTATCTGCCCTACTTTAAATGCTTTAAACACTGAGCTTATATCTTTAACAATGGCAGTACCTACTTTAAGTTTATTTTTATGGTTGCAAGTGTTATTTTTAGCAATTTCTCGTTATGAAATGGGTTGCTCACCAAACCTGAAAAGATAACTATGATAATCTCTAATAATGGTATGTTTGTGAAATTTATATTTTTTGTGGTTTGACAGCTTTTGTGTTAACTATTGTACTATCGAAGAAAATTGAAAAAATGCATTAATATTTCAACTGGTTGTAATTGATCTGTATGCTAATGGGCATGTACTTAACTGAGTGATTTTTTGTTTAGCGTTCATAAAAATAAAATAAATTGCTAATTTTATACTTAACAGTTAATTTAGACTCTACATTTATGTATGTAAGAACCACATTATGTACTAAGTGATCTTTTAATAACATTTACCATTGCGTTGTCAAGGAATGTTTGCGATGATTTGCTGAATATTTTGCTTCAACTTCTCAAGTGAGATGAGTTGCTTCGCATATACCTACCTTTTCCTCTAAATAATCCTCAAAAAAATATCAACAAATACAAACACTGTACAGGCCTAGACCTTTCATACTACACATTCGTTGCTGAATCGTGTAACTCCCCATAATTAAATTGATTCCTGGTCATAACCTCCAAATTATATCATTCTCAACAGTTTTCGAATGGCGTGTAATTCAAATTAGTCAGTTACACTCGAACAACGTCCGTTAATGTTAACAGACAGTTAAATAATGAGTAGGTGTGATTAAGGTGAACGATAATATTATTAGTGGCGTAATTATTACTGTGATTTAATGTTCGGCCACGCTCACTTTCCAGAATTCCCATGACAATTGGTTCACTCAATTTTAAAATTTGTTAAGATCATAGAAAAAAAAACACTACATGGAATCTACAGCTGTCCTCAAACTCTAATGCAGATTCCAGGATGATAAAATAAAAGGAGTAGCTTTAATTGTTAAATATTCTACCATAGCGAGTAACCAATTTCGAGGTAATTTGCCTATGTGTGAAACTCTATGTAAATAGTTTCTTATGTCTTTTTTATATTGAAACTGTATGTGGATATTAAAAATAAAGCAATTAACTATTTCAGATAGAAACTGCTTAAAAGCTTTGAATATTGACTACTACCTTTTTGCAACAATAGCTTAGGCGAAGTGTAGTATGCAAGAGGAGAAAGGTAGCTGTGCTTGCGCGTATTAGAATGAGATGGAGCTTGAGGGACTATTGACCCGACAGATCTCATTCCTTAGTCAGTACGTTTCACTACTTGTAATATGCGCAAACACAGCTACCCGCCCCTTTTTACTTACCAAGCTCCGCCTCAGTTCTTGGTGTAAAAGTTCGGCATGTTTTACCTGAAATAGTTCATTGTTTTATTTTTAATATCACTCAATTTTTATAGAGAGAACAGAAAGGAATTTCAAATTTCATTTTACATCGAGTTTCACACTTGAATCGCATCGTTTTTTTTTTACCTATTAGAGATAGGTAGTGCTTCTATTACCATTTTGAAATTTGAATTAGATGCGCCAACTTTTAAGGGTAGTTGTAGATTTCATGTAATATGTTTTTATAGAGAGTAAATAGTCAAAGTTGGACGATAATAATAACCAAAACCTTACAAATGAATTTCTTTTTTTTATTTTGAGTACTAGGACTTTGTAAAATGTTTCTTTTTTTTCAAATTGTATGTTATTCAACTCAGTATAACAGAAACACAACAATCGGCCTTCATTGGAAGCTGTGGCACAAAAATATTGACTTAGGGAAGCGATTTTTTACAATTTACAAAAAAGTTCTATATTTCGATACAGGGTATTTAGCTACTCGTGTTACAAACTTTGAGATTGTAGAGGATATTTGACGCTCTCTAAAAGAGGTCCTTTTCAACGTGGTCCGATTCCTTACGGTTTTTGAGATATTTCCTTTTATCAAAATTTTACGACATATTGACGAAAAACGTTTAGAACATCGTTATATTGCATGCTGCAATAAATTTGAGGGTACCGTTATTTCTCTACGGTAAATTTGTTACGAGAAACAACCTCGCTTGATCCCAGAAAAAATTTCAACTCAAGGCAGTACCTATCATCTGAATTTCCAAAAAATTTCAAAATTTACAAAATTTTGTAAAAGTATAATGTTGTATTTGAGACACAAGTTCTCTACCTAAATGACCATTTTGACACTTTTGTAAATTTCGAAATTTTTGGAAATTCAGATGATACTGCCTTGAGTTGAATTTGTTTCTGGGATCAAGCGAGGTTGATTCTCGTAGCAAATTTAACGTAGAATCCAACGGTATCGTAGAACTTAAATTTATTGTAGCATTCTATATAACGATGTTCTAAACGTTTTTCTTCCATACGTCGTAAAATTTTGAAAATTTTCAAAAATCGAAATATTTCAAAAACGGTAAAGAATCGGTCCATATTGAAGAGGACCTTTTTTGTTCAGCGTCAAATTTCCTGTTCGATCTCAAAGTTTGTAACACGAGTAACCAAACACCCTGTATAAAAGGGCCTTAGCTTGGTTCCGACACATACTCGAAACCAAGACATTTTCATCCACACTTCTTTGTCACATGACCAGTCAAGGACTGGTCTGTAACTTTCAGCTTGACGTTGCTTTTAGGGACACCCTGTAGGGTAAAGTGTGTATGAAAGAGCCAGGCTTTGAAAGAGCCGATGTGCTTTTTTCTAACTTACCGATATTCTACCATAATTTAATTTTACTCTTTATATGGCAACACTGGATACTTGTTACCCACAGAAATTTTATCGTTCTATGAAAACGAATGGCGTCGTGAGACTACAACAAAAATTTTGAAGACAAAAAGTAAGTGTTTTTGGGTTTACTTATTTATTTTTAAGAAGCAGTGTATTGCATAAGTTCATGAAATAGATATGCTGTAAGCATAGATATTGTACCATAGATATTGCTTCAGTTCGATTTGAAAGACTGTTAACAGAATATGATTATTATAAAACTGTTTTGTTTGGTATCGGCTCTTTCATGGCACAAGGTGGTTCCTTCATTGACACTATGTCATGAAAGAGCCGATTTCCTTTTTTTTTTTACAAGCTTTTATTTAACTTGCAATGTATGTTTGTTTGTTTGTTTGTTTGTTTGTATGTTCGGGTCAAATCTTGCAACTGAATTTTAAAATAGTTATCCTCAACCGATTGAGATGAAATTTTGCATACACGTTTAGTTTGGATGACAATGCATGGTTATCTAAGTTATGTCATTCTAAATTCAAAATGGCGGACGGTCTAAGATGGCCGAATAGTTATTTTTTGCGCACTCCCATGATATGGGTATCAAATGAAAGGGTTTGCTGAGAAGAAACAAGAAAATAAAATGAATTTTGTCTAAATCCAATATGGCGGACCGCCCAAGATGGCGGACTAGTTATTTTTTGCGCACTCCCATGATATGGGTATCAAATGAAAGGAGTTGCTGAGAAGAAATAAGAAAAAAAAATGAATTTACTCTAAATCCAATATGGCGGACCGCCCAAGATGGCGGACTAGTTATTTTTTGCGCACTTCCATGATATGGGTATCAAATGAAAGGGTTTGCTAAGAAGAATACGAATAAATTAACGTCTGCGTTCAACCCTTCGAGGAGATGGTGTACTACTGCCCGGCTAAACAGTAAGACTTAGCGGGGTCGTGACTTAACTAATATCAACCTATACCCTAGGCAAATTCTAGCGGTGGTGAAAAAAATTCAAAATGGCGAAAAACAAGATGGCCACCATACCAATTTTAAAGAGTTATAACGTGATATAGGTTAGGGATAGTATGAACAGGTTGAAAAACATTTAGATACAAAAACACGACGATAACTAAAAAATAAAAAATAAATTAATAATAAAAAAAAAATTAAAAACAAGCTTTTATTTAAATGCTCTAAAAAGAAGAAAATAAACTTTAAATTGAATCAAACCCATCAATTTATTACATTACACAATTTATATGATATAAAAGCTTGTCACGAGATTTACTTGTAGATAAACTTGTAGGTAAACAAGAATGTAATAATTATGTAACTTGATCTTGACATAAGTAAATCTAAGAAAAAAAAGTATGAATTTTATAAAATAGATAAATACATCTACACAAGTAAATCTCGTGACAAGCTTTTATATCATATAAATTGTGTAATGTATTAAATTGATGGGTTTAATTCAATTTAAAGTTTATTTTCTTCTTTTTTAGAGCATTTAAATAAAAGCTTGTTTTTAATTTTTTTTATTATTATTATTTTTTAAATAGCTAGGTATATGGCAGATTATTAACAATGTTAGCCATTTTATTTTTAATTTGATAACATTGACTATTAAAGTTATTATTTAGGAAAAGTGGTTTTATTTAAAAACAAATATGTCTAATTTGTCTCTTTCATACACACTCTCCCCTACACCCTCATAATTACTGAGTAATTTTCGACAGGTATTCGCTTCGTTATCTCCAGAAGTACCCGCGGCAAGTCCGAAGGCAGACCAGCCTAGATTGATCGTTCCGTCACCGGCCCAAGCTAGAAAGATGAACACGTCATATTCGAATACCGTACGGCCAATAACTCAGCGCGTGCTCAATTATTTCCCATGGACCGTCGGACAATATGCACTTCATCATTGTTGCCGCGAGTTGTTATAGTCTCGTCGTGTCTCGGATCCATTCTACTGTCTCGGCCGGCCCGAGAGGAGTTATGTCTTCGCCGTGTCTCGGACGCAGAGTCGCGCATTTTATTTGCGCCCCCGCGCCTCCCGCCGCCGGCCCGCCGCGTCGCCCTCGCTGCCCCCTCGATACGTCTCAATTCGGGCCGGCGAGGCGCACGAACCGATGAGCGATTATGACGGCGATGCTAGCCATACCAGCCCGTCGGTGCGGTCGTAAACAATACATGGTGAGATGCAAACGCGGAGACGCAAGCACCTGCGTCGAGTAATAGACGTGATTGCGGCGTCTCGTCAATGATTTACAATCAAAGTTGAAGGCAACGGGGGACTAAAGAGTCCATCAATGAGGAGGTTTTTGCTAACGTGAACAGTAAGAGGTGTCAACGATGATTGGCGCATTATAAATTTATAAATACATATAAATAAACAAGGTTAAATTACAGGTTACATAGAGGGTTCCATAAGGTGGGTAACCTTATGGAATTTTGGACATCCCTACAATTGGTTGGTACCCTTCAGGAGTATAAAATAGGAGGTCATATTTCAAAAACGAATATTGACCTTCATTAAAATTATCTCCAGGGTCGAATCCTAGGTCACCATTCAATGGTCCCCAAAGTCTCCTACGACTTTTGTATTGATTATTTTCTAATAAATAGGTTATCATCGTTGGAACCGGAACTTTCAATCATGATCATCAACTTTCATTAAGGAGGTGATGAACTTATAACATATTAACATTGCCACAGGCTGAATTTGAACCTGTACGGATAATTGCTCTTATTGTAATCGTCATCTCTCACCTGGTGCTTTACTCACTAAACTGCTCGTCAAAATTATCCTAACATTTTTTAGATGAGCGCCATTTTCGTTCTGTTTGAGCTAGAGACTTGAGGTTTGAAAATTCCGGTAGCCTATAGGGTTGTTTTTAATGCCCCGAAGGTATTACACTATGACTTAAACAGTTCGCCGTCCACACCCCAAAATCCAACCCCATGTCGAAATTTGAATTCGCAAGATTTTGACAGCAACGTCAGAGTTCTACAAGATGGACTAAGAAGAACGCTGTCTGGTAAAAACCATATTCTGGCACACATTACGACCTCCCTAACAAGTCCTGAGCATTTGGTCGATGACTCATCCTTTCAACCAATTTCCAGCCCCCGTGATTCATTCCTCTGCAGTTATGCTGGTTTTAACATGCTCTGACCACTGGTTGGCGGTTTCATTGATCCAAATGCTGCTAAAATTAATTGTTCTGGGGTGTCACAACCAATTTTCACCCGCAAGCCATTCAAACATCCCTCCAGACCATAGCTACACCTACCCCCACCCACCCCCTCTAGTTCCACTACTGTTGGAGGTTACGTGGGCAGTCGCTTGGTCTCTAATTCATGTCCTAGCATCACATGAAGTACCTCCGAATTTGACTGGACTCACAGAGGACCGTCGATTGAGCGCCAAAAGTAAAATTCCACCCCCCCCCCCAAGCTACCCCTTGCAAATTTGCTACGTTGAGGAGATGTAAGCCGGTAGGGTGACTTAGAAAGACATCCTGAGTAAGCCTGAACCCATTCCGCACCACTCCGAGTAGTTAATCTCTTTCAAATCCTTCTTTGTGTCCCAGCACCCTCCTTTTTTAACACCCTGCAAAACATTTTAGAGTGGGCGACAATTCTTAAATGAGAGGTCGTTGGGTACGTGCAACCTTCCCTTACGATAATCGTGAAATCCGTGAGAGAGACGCTCGATGAGCGCGACAAGGGTTCCTTGCAGCTTGGGCAAGCGAACGCCCGACTTTCCCAACGCCTGGAAGGTAGCCACCCCTAACAACACCTGTCCAGTGTCACGGCAAAGAGGGTGATGGAAGGGTCGATTTTGCACAAATTTTGCCAGTGAAATTCGACCTTTTTCAGATTTTAATTGTGCTTTAGGAATTTGTTGATGGAGAAAACACTGTTTAACAGTATGTAATAGAAAAACCTGACTTTGGGTTACAGAGTTCAAATGCAAGACGGAACAAACCTTTTAATGGATTGAAAACGTCAAAAAAGTATATGTCAAAATTCAAAAAATTACGTGACACTGGACAGGTGTTGTTAGTGGTGGCCTACTTTCCAGGCGTTGGAAAAGTCGGGCGTTCGCTTGCCCAAGCTGCAAGGAACCCTTATCGCGCTCACCGAGCGTCTCTCTCACGGATTTCACGATTATCGATTCGTACAAGTGTAAGGGAAGGTTGCACCTACCCAACGACCTCTCATTTAAGAATTGTCGCCCACTCTAAAATGTTTTGCAGGGTGTTAAAACAAGAGGGTGCTGGGACACAAATAAGGATTTGAAAGAGACGAACTACTCGGAGTGGTCCGGAATGGGTTCAGGCTTACTCAGGATCTCTTTCTAAGTCATCCCACGTGTAGAGACCTGCTTACATATCCTCAACGAAGCAAATTTGCAAGGGGTAGCTTGGGGGTGGAATTTTACTTTTGGCGCTCAATCGACGGTCCTCAGTGAGTCCAGTCAAATTCGAGATACTTAATGTGATGCTAGGACATGAATTAGAGACCAAGCGACTGCCCACGTAACCTCCAACAGTAGTGGAACCAGAGGGGGTGGGTGGGGGCAGGTGTAGCTATGGTCTGGAGTGATGTTTGAATAGCCTGCGGGTGAAAATTGGTTGTGACACCCCCAGATCAATTGATTTTAGCAGCATTTGGATCAATGAAACCGCCAACCAGTGGTCAGAGCATGTTAAAACCAGCATAACTGCAGAGGGATGAATCACGGGGGTTGGAAATTGGTTGAAAGGGTGAGGCTGCGACCAAATGCTCAGGACTTGTTAGAGAAGTCGTAATGTGTGCCAGAATAGGGTTTTTTACCAGACAGCGTTCTTCTTAGTCCATCTTGTAGGACTCTGAAGTTGCTGTCAAAATCTTGCGAATTCAAATTTCGACATAGGGTTGGATTTTTGGGGTGTGGACGGCGAACCGTTAAAGTCATAGTGTAGTGCCTTCGGGGCATTAAAAACAGCCCTATAGGCTACCGGAATTTTCAAGCCGCAAGTCTCTAGCTCAAACAGAACGAAAATGGCGCTCATCAAAAAAGTGTTACGCTAATTTTGACGAGCAGTTTATTTCCACAGCTATTCTATTTGTAAAAGAAAATAAATATGCATACTGGAGTCCTTGAATAAATAAAGTCATGGATACAACAAAACTTATCCACAACTATTAAAATCTTGAAAAAAATAATATTTTCTTTTGGCCCCATTTCTTTGAATTGTTCAAGTCTACGTGGCATGGAATTAATAAGAGATCATCCCAAATGCTCTCGATTTGTTAATTCCTTCACAGCCCTTATGCGTTTCTAGGTGCTATGATATTTCTAGAATTTTGATCAAAACGTCCCCAAACATTCATAATCAGATTTAAAAGTTTGCACTGGTTGGAGACCATTGTAAAACTTCAATATTCAAGCAATCGCATTAAACTTGTTATCAATCCACCAGCATATGACTAAACCCTGTGCACTTATCCAACCCCAAACAGTTACTCCAAACCTTCCAGAGGTTATTTAGGTTTTAATATATTGTTCATCATAAAGTGTTCCATTTGGTCTATATATTTTAATTTTACCATTACCAGTTGATTAAAACAGTTCTGATCTCTGAAGATAACGATTGCAATAATTTAAATCGTTATTTATGTGATTTAATGCAAACAACAATTTTGATTTTATTTGCTCATTACTTAAATATGGCTTCCTTGCAACAACACGACAGTTCAGATCAGATTTCAATAATCTTCTACATGCTGTAAGTCTTGAAGCGGGAAATTTGTATGGATAACAGCACTTCTTGCCATTTTAATTTAAGTCAAGCAGTTGTTTTCTTTTTGTTCAACACAGTCTCAAATTTCCTTTGTAGGATCCCTTGTTTTGCCACCTTTGTTTGACAGCAAACAGCGTATTTTTGTTCAAAGGTAAATGTTGCGACACCATTGTTATTGACAAACCATCTTCTATTTTTAAATTAATCCGTGTTTTATTAAGCACTGTTAGTTGTCTAAGCATTTTTGCTGATGGTTCGAAACATTTGATTTTCCTGAAATTTTACAAGTATTTTTTTATTCTGACATTTGTTAACCTATTTTTTTTATAAATCCGTGATAACTTCGTCCAAGAAATAACCCAATTTATAACCAAAAAATAAACTTGCCCTAGATTTATCTAAACACGACTGTACATTAACCTGTTATTTGAAATTAAATTGATTCATCTTTATTAAAACATCAATAATCTAAAATCGCATAATAACCACTTGTATATTAATTTGTTTATTATTTAATTTTCACATATGATGTTCATTTCTCTCCAAAAAGCATCAAAATCAGAATAGTGTTCTATGATGTGGAATAATTGTCTGTCAGCCTTTTGAAAATATTATTACAAATAAAATAAATTCATATTTTTTAGTTGTTACTCAGATTCTTGAAAAAATGTAATAATTTAAATGAAAAGTTCACAGTTACAAAGTATTGTTCGAATGTTATTGTTCGCTGTTAAAATCTAAAACACTATATTCTCATTCAATATTTAGACCATTTGTTGAAGTCTATTATTTTTTCCTCTGTTTCTGAATACATATTATTAATGCATAATGTCTCCAATAAAAAAACCTATAGCATCTTGTTTTATTAGTTCTTTTAATCTGTAATATTATATTCTGAAATGTGACAGTTGTGGGTTAAGTAGATGAAATAAGTTGTTATACGAGGTATGTAAATTAGGTAAGTAATGCGACTGATTTAAAAAAAAATGTTTTATTCAAATAGAATTAAAATTCAGTATTGACTCCTTCAAAATAATTTCCTTGGGAAGCTACACAACGCTGGAGACGGTTCTTCCATACCTTATAGCAGTACTGGAACTCATATACTGGAATAGCCTTCAGCTGGTCGGTTACAGCCGTTAGAATGGTTTCTATGAATATATTTTTCTTTTCCCAAAATTACGTTACTTGAGGTGATTTTTCAATCTCGGGATGAGAAAAAAGTCACAAGGACCCAAGTCAGGCGAATAAAGATGCTGAGGAGCCACAGGGATGTTTTTACTGGCTAAAAACTCGTCTACTGGAACGGCTATGTGACAAGGCGCATTGTCGTGATGCAACATCCAGTTGTTCTCGATGTTTGGTCTCACATGCATGACCCTTTTTCGACACGTCTTACACATGAAGTTTTTCAACAAGCTCTCTGTAAAAGTGTTGATTTACTGTTTGGCCTGGAGGCACAAATTCTTGTGGACAATTCCCTGGCTACCAAAAAAGCAAATCAGCATACATTTGATCTTCGACTTGCTCATTCTTGATTTGTTGGGTCTTCGAGAGTTTGAAGTGTGCCATTCCATGTTTTGGCGCTTGGTTTCCGGGTCGTACGCAAACACCCAGGTCTCATCACCAGTAATGACATGTTCCATAAAATGGGGATATTTTCAATCTATTCCAAAAAGTCAAGACACTTTTCTCTCCTGATGTCCTTTTGTTCCGTTTGTTTAAAGGTTTCCGTAAAGGATTTTTGGAGACATTTTTGTGCAGATTTTTCTCATCCCCAATTCGTTAGGCAAAATATGATGAACAGTGGTGTAAGTCCAATTTAACTCTTCCCCGATCATTCTTGTCGTCAACCGACGATCTGAACGCACAAGATCCCGTATTCTATCTACATTTTCATGGGTTTTTGAAGATGAAGGCCTTCCACCGCATGATTCATCTTCAATCGACTCTCTTCCTTCTGAAAATGCCTTAACCACCGAAAAACAGTGTCTCCGTAGGCGTGTTGAAGTTTTGCAAAAGTATCCGTTGCGCTGTGTCCAAGTCTGAAGCAAAACCTGATAGCATACCGTTACTCAAAATTAATGTCACTCATTTTTAACGCACTAGAAGAAAACCGGTTTATGAATACAGTCACAAAGAACAAACAAATGACTCTAACAAGTTCAAAGTTGTACTGAAGGTGCATTACATGTTAACCTACCGCCCTTCCAAGCGTCGTCTCCGCCGTGTTGCTAGATCGGGCGCTACGTTGCCAGTCTTATTACTTAATTTACACACCTCGTATATTCTATACAGAAACTTCTGCTTCAGCTACGTTTTAACTGACCTCTCTCTTATTACCAACGCCTCCGGGATTTACTGCTGCGAGAGACTTAATAAAAGTCGCATATCGGCCCATTGTTTCCCCTCGAACTCGGTCCCGCATGTGGGCAGTGTGCGCAGGACCTCATTACGGCCGTTCCTCATCCCCGTGGAGTTCGTAACGACCGCAAAACTAATATACCAATTACGGTCCTAGTGGGACGGCAACCCTCGCGCCCAGCCGAGGCGATAACTGCTATTCTCTGCGCCGGCTAGGATTCAGTCGGCGAACAATGTCGCTGTCGACATCCCAGATCAAATTACCGGGAGTTAAGACTGTGTTCGGCTTTGTTCTCAACAAGCGAGACATTTTTCACTGGAAGAGACGCGATGTTCCGATAATTAAATTCGATCGCGTGACTTGGCGGACTTTCCGGCACAAAGGCTACTTTGAAATTGTGGTCAGAAAGGTTGACGCGTCAGAGAGGATAGTCATGGAATTAGCTTTTCAAAATCACTTTTGAAACCCGTTTTGGAATTTTTAAAACTTTTCATAAATTAAACTCGGCAGCCTTTAATTTATTTATAACTAGCGACCCGCCCCGGCTTCGCCCGGTTTACGACATCACATTAGAAACCTCTAAAATTATCAGTGTTTCTCTACTATATTATGCATGTATTATACATATAAACCTTCCTCTTGAATCACTATATCTATTAAAAAAAAAAACCGCATCAAAATCCGTTGCGTAGTTTTAAATACCTAAGCATACATAGGTAGTAGATAGATAGATAGGGACAGACCGCGGGAAGCGACTTTGTTTTATACTATGTTATGATTATGATAATCCAATGGAAAGTCGAGTATCCTCTTTATATTACAGTGGTTATTTTATGAAATTATTTTATTAACAAGATTATACTGTGTTTTTTTCTGTCATGTCCCAATTTTAAGCACTGTCAACAGCAAAAAAACACGATAAGACTGATATAAATGTATCGATGTATCGAACTTGGTTCAATTTGTTAATATACTAATAATACGCTTAGCCCCTTTTACACGATCGTTTCCTAACGTCCTAATTACGAAGCCAGGCCCACTGCCTCCTTGCTTGCTAGTTAGGATGCGACTCCACAGACGTTGCTTTTTTTTCCGACTTTTGTACGCTCGAGTAGTTTCCTTTCTGCTTGGTTCTTCCTTCGTTGCGTTCATCCTTTGTTGAAAAATCGTTAATGCTTTTGATGTTTCCTTTTTATGCATATTTGTTGATGTACTCCTGATTGGTGTCGTCCTAAAAAAATACTGTAATCTTTATAAACATCGATAAGGTCAGTAATAACATTACCTTTATTAAACAGAGTAGATGGTTCGTTGGATATAATCACAGAATACCTACCCATGGGTAGGGTATTCTGTGGATATAATACATAAAATCAAACAATATGGCGATGAAAACAAAACGTAAAAGAGCAAATATCCCAGTAAACAGTAGAGGACAAGGAAGCGACGACATGAATCGCCTTACGCATGCTCTTTCAGTAAGGAAGGAAGAGGGGGGGGGGGGGGGGAATTTAAAATTAAGATAAAAAAAAACAACTGAACTTGAACAAGATTTGTTTTACTTATGAGAAGAATAATCTCTTTTTAGACTCCAACAGTATTCGTCTAACATGGCTGTATTTTAACGACCCTGAAACCACTCCAGAGGCCTCTTCATCTCAGTGGAATCGCTCACCATGTTCGTTCAAAGTTGGAGGGGCAAAAATCCAAATTTAAATCAAGAAAATGGATTTCGGGCGTCTTTCTGCTCCCATATCTTTGTAGGAGTGTAACAAGTTGTTGACTAAAATTTTCTTCAATTTGGTTCTGTAGTTCCAGGCCACTTATAATAGCTTTCAGTTAAATTCAGGCTAATTATTCTTTGGCATTTAGCTTCCGGTCTAAATGTTGGGTCTTTCTAACACATTTGTAGTCCGATTTAATTTGGATTAACCTAATTTTGTTGGTTTAAAATTGGCTTAAAATGCCAAATGGTAATTGGCTTAAAATGCAAAAAAAACTTTCACTGCTCTTATCTATGGCTTTCACAAAATTCTTCACCAAACCGAGCTTAATTTGCAGTGAAGATAAATAAAAGTATTTTTTTTAGATCAATTAAAGGCACGTTCTTCGTATTCGCTTTGCCCTTTCTACAATAATTGTGTCGTTTTTGGCTAATCATTTATCAAATAGTGTTTTACAGTAACTCTGACTATATAGAAAATTCTTTAACCTAGGATTTTTTTTTAAATAAATGGACATCACGTCAACACCGATACTTTAAAAAAAACGCTGCTAATGGAATCACTACATCCACATACAATCACATACATACAATCCACATATATACAATTTAATTAGACCAAACCGATAAAACCATTAAATTATATTCGCAAAAGTGTGATATTTCTTTTTGGGTATGAACTTTATGGCATTTACGACCAGTATGACCCTTATGACCTTTATGGCCAACATGGCCTGTATACCGATATGAGTGTTATGACCTTTATGGGTCATTTGATCATTATGATTTATATGACCCTTATAACCTCTATGGCATTAATGACCTAAATGAACCTAATGACCTATATGACATTTATGACCTTGATAACCCAAATGGCCTCTATGATTCATATGATTTATTTTGGATATATAATATACATGGAAGTAAAAATAAGAGTGGAGACTTAATAATGTGATATTTGATTTATTTTACCTCTAAAACCCATAAAACATTAAGATATTACAAAACAACTGCCTACTTCCTGCTGTGTACAACAAAAACACAACCAACCTTATTTTCCTTATATTGTATTCTATCCCCCCTCCCGTACTCAAAGAGGGTGAGGGGGAAGAAGAGTATGAGACTTTTATGGAGCTCTTGTCCCAGTGTGATTATTAAAATTTATGTTAAAAATATTTATTTTACATATTTTGATTACTTACCATCTTCAACCCCCACAACCTCCCAACCTAGTACTCTAAAATTCTTTATATTTGTAGAACTTGTTATGTTATACACGTGTCAAAAATTGCATCGTTTGCAAATTACTTATAGACAAAGAAATGATATTTACGATTAAGCCAAATATCTCATAATTTCAAGTTGCTATCTTAACGCGTTTTCGAGTTATAGTGCACACAAAAACGAACGGACGGACGTAATCTTGTCGCGCAACGACGCGCAACGACAAATGTTGTGTTGCATGTGTATACGCACCTTAACGTAACTCTTTGAGTACAAAAATATTTGAAAATAAAACTTACAATGGGGTTAAAGGTACGTCAGAGTTATGCGTACGTCAGAGTACGCATTTCAGAGTTATAATATACTCAGATACTAATATAATTCGGAGTCATAATTGATCTGGCAACACTGGCAACATTGCTCAGTGGACTTGTGTCATGACGGAGCCTGGGATGTATGTAGGCAAATTCATTCTATTATGACAAAAAAAATGCAGCATAAATATTACAATATTCCTAGTGGTCTGACGCATTCTATGCGTGTAAGAACGATCTGAAATGTGTGCAATACGGCCATTCTGCCCAGCTTAATTCGTCCTGGTTTTATTTCACAGCCATCAGAGCCGTATCATTCGGCGAATCAATTACGCCCGCTGTCGGCCCGGATATTCACGTCAAAATTTTATCTGGCCGTATGTTTTTATTCGAGGCGAAAAAAACCCGCGCGAACGATATAAATTTTCAATTAACTGGCCGATCGAAAATAAAAACTATGGAGGCGCGCGGCTTGTATGTTATCGTCGCCTGTGCATAACTGAAATATGTCCCAGTCGTAATTCAATTAAAATCGAAACGCCGCCTACGGGAAATAAAAACTGAAAAATGCAAATGCGTTATCCGCGGTCCGTCGACAGGATGGGCCCACCAGTGGCGGCTGGTGGCATTTGAAGTGCTCGTATTTTCGTGTGGAAGCGTAGGACCTACGTCCATATTCCAGGAAGTGGTGTGTCATGAGACCCTGGGGTTACGGATTGGCACCTACCCTAAAAGATCACAAAACGTAGCTCCAGCCAGCTCAGGGCAAGTCGTGGGTGTTTTTTTTTTGTGAACTGTAACTCTGTAGGGTGGGCGCCTGTGGGTGGGCGCCAATGTGTGACAAATACACAAATTTCTGGTAAAAGATTATAAAATCAAAATCAAAATTTGCAAAATATAATAGTTTACAAAGGATTTTTTACTAGCTCTGATGATTACGGCCAAATTCTTCTGGCCAATTGATATTATTGGAAGGAATTTAACAAACAGCTGACTGAGAGACTGGGAGGTTCGAAGGTCCTTGGGTATATTAAGCCAGTGCACTGTTTCAGTTACTCTCTAATTCAAGAGCACCTCGTGTTCAGAGAACCTAAATTTATCAAAAATCCTAAATCATCCACTAAATTTATCAAAAGAAATACAAATATATAATTAATAACAGCTAGAATTTATAATTCTACAGTAGGTTCATCAATAGAAATATTAAAATCCCAAATGATTACAAAAATAAAGAAAAGTTTAAGAAATACCACTAAACAAAATAAATATTTAATTTAACAAATTTAACAAATACCTATTTCTCGAGAGTTCCACCCAAGACTATTTTACATCGTCAATTCCAATCATTAACCCTTCTTCCTTGTTCTTCTCGTACAGGCGCGAAGCGTAAAATATGAAGGTATGTTTACAACTTCCATGTTAATTAAGGTACGTTTACATGAGTTAGTAATGAAAAACATAAGAGCTGGAAATAAATGATCTAAACGGGTGCTTACCTGTTTTAATTATTAATACGTATCTGGTACAAGAGAATGTAACGAAATTAACTAAAATTTCGTTACAGGTTTCACTGATTACTAGACTTACAGTTAGCCACAAAAGTATCCAAACAGCCTTCAAAGAGTGGGGACTCTTTGAAGGCTGCTTAAATTTTGATCATTTTTGTACTACAGTGCTGATTTTTTTTCTGATAGGATTACAGCTTGTGAAATGCTAGGTCTAACAAGTCCAAGTTGGCGGTGGCATGCCAGTTGTGTGAAAAGATATCACAGGAAAAGTAAAATTGCGATTTTTTCATATATGTGGTTATGACTAATGACTACCGTTGCTGACTATATATGTATAAATATGGTGATGGACGATATTGTGATACCGGTGACAAGTCACTGCGACTCACTCGATCGCTGTGACCACCAGTTATGTACCTACTGTGGGAAGTCACCGCTGCTTTGGTCGCTGTTTGTACCGTAGTCGATAAGGTCGCGTTTCAACCATCGCAGCGAATGGATGACAACCTCTATAAAAATGTGTTTCATTTAGCTTCAAGTTGTGGAGGTGTTTTCTTAGCTGACAATGTCTAGAGAAAATGACTGTTACAAAATTAATATTCTTTTTGGTCATCGCCATATATACCATTGCCATGGCCCCTTCTTTGCTGGGGTACCTTAAAACTCACTAGCAGTGTGGCAGTTGCTTGTTTCATCCCATAGTTCATTAAATTTCATACAGGTGTCTTCTTTAATTTGTTGAATTATTGCTGTGATAGATAGCGAGCTAGGAGGGCTCCGGTCGAAAATCCTCCAGCCACCTTGTTGCCTCTGCATTGAGCGTGGCTCTTCATCTAACAAGCAAAAATATTGGTTGTAACCGCCTTATCCACAAGTGCTTAATAACATTCCTTTACTACTATCCCTGTAGATTTTAATTGTTTTGCCCGCCATCTGACTGCGGGTAATCTCTTTAATGGCAATGGTTATTCCTACCAGCTCAGTTTGTATAGTTTTGGTATTTTTAACCATGGCTTATGTGTATCGCAGGCTTCTCGAGTATATTCCACAACCCATTCTTTCTTTCCTCTTTGAAATATTATGATTTTTCCCTTCTACAATCAACAGCTTTTATTGGTATTAACACAAAAAAAAAAACGTTATCGAAGTTGGCTGAGCAAAAAAAAGACGTTTTTCTATTTTATCTTAAATTTATAACCCTACTTAATTGTCAAGGCTGTTGTTGTGTGTGCATCATGTGAGCCATTATTTATTTTACAATCGTGACAGCCACTTGTCGAAACTGTGTTGTTTGACAACAACAAAGTTTCGTTTTGAGCTTATTTCTATCTCTCAGCTTGAACTATTCTATTTTTTTCTATTTCTAAGAAATTTCTATTTCTATTTCAATCTCTCTCGTTCATAGCTTTTTTTTTAGATGACTCTATTTCAGTAGTTAAGTAATAGTATCTCAATAAACGACAATAAATGGCAATAGTTGTGTTAGCTTGATAGCAGATAAGACAGTTGATGTAATCAGAAGTATTTTTGCATCGCCTACTGACAGTCCTAGGTACATACATATGTTCAAAATTGTATTCATAATACAACTTAAACTGACCAGACTAACAGCCACTTTACACGATCACCAACTAAATAGTTAAATTGGCATTGGTTATAAATTACAACTAAGGCAATATTTAGATCGATATCTACTTTGACCTTGAATATTACATGTAGAAATTGTGTTCAGCGGCTATAAGACACTTTTATCAAAAAGGCACTTGCTTTAGGAATTTTACTTAAGACGGAATATCTCTTCTAAAATAGTGATATGTATAATAATACTTGTATTAAAAAATTCAACCCGTCTTTTGTACGATTATTTTTAGATCAACTTTGAAGGTATGTAACTCTAAAACTAAAACCATTTCATCTGAATAATTTCCCCATGAATCGTATTTATTCCATGAATCGTCACCCCTAACGTACAGTTGGACGTTCTCTAATTTTCGGACATCCTGTTTTTAGGGCTGATGATGACGCCCTAATATTTGATACGGGTCCTATGCTCCATCATGAAGGTACGATAATTAAAAATTTTAGTTGCCACCACTGGATTCGACGTCTGTACTCTGCCGGGTGAACGGTAGAAATCGTGTCGGATAGCGACAAAAACGGCCCTAGAATAATAAAAAAAAACGTACACGCGTTAACGTGGCAGGCCCGTCGTCATATCTGCGATGCAAAAAAAGAAGTCTGACAATACGCGAACGCCAGTGTCCAAAACCCATCTCTATTCGGAAATTACAGCCGTCCTGATCTAAAAAGCGCATTCAGGACCGTCGTTGCTGTTCGGCTGCTTAAAAAAATACATTTTTGTACGTATTTTTGAATATAGTTTTCCAGAATACAACAGTAAATAATGTTGGTCCTGAAGGGAGGTCAAAAGGGCTGGGGATCCCTTTAGTGATATTCCTCTGAGAAATATTGAGTCAGATAGTTAAGTTTTTTTAGTCCTATTTTATTTCACTTTTTACTTTTCAGTGTTCCAGTATCCTTTTTCCATGGACCTTGCTGACTTAAGTTTCATAATATAATTTGAAAGTATGTCCTGGTGTGGTTCTCTTTCTGTCAAATCTTGGTGCCAACTTACTGGCTGCTGCCATTCAGGCGGTCAATTAAGTACTTTCATCAGGTTTTCAGAATAACTTGGGAACTGAATAAAATCATTTGGTTATAAATATTTGATCCTGAAGTGGGTGAATATTTGATACTGGAACCTTCGGCGTAGAAACAATAAACTGGACGTTTTTTTTTTACACAAATATTTGACCTAAATTTAAGTCATAGAAAAGTGACTCCTGTTGGAAAGTCTGATCCAAATCTGGAGATACACTTACACGGAGATATGTGTGCGTTAGTGTAAACCAAGAAGTCTAGAACTAAGGAGACCGAACTGTGACTTTTTGCTATATAATGCGACGGGCTCGAATATGTCCGCCTCCAGAGGTGCTGTAAACAGTTGTGTACCACGGTTGCCACGGTATACAAATAGAAATATATACGTATACCATGGTTCTGTACTAATCTGTGTGCGTTAGAGGTTAGAGTCCGTGTGGTTAGGTTATGTGAATATCCGTGGTGCGAATATGGCAAACGCTCGATATTTTTCGTTAATTTGTTGTTATCTTTGCAATTACAAATTTTCGTAATTATCATTATGAAAATGTACTCAAAATATTTCATGTTACGTGCTACAACATTAACAATACAACAAAAGAAAATATTTCATTTCATACATACATCAGTAATTTGAAATAATGTCAGGTTATTCTGACGCTTCGGAACGCTTCTTATATCATATAACACAGCACTTTCGAACCATACTTATTTAACATACGAATTGTGTTTTTATTAAAGCCAAACGGCATGTAAACATACTATGACATTTGTGAAGTGTCATTAGTGACAACTGACAATTATTAAGTTTCATAGTTTACATACTTAGTCTATTTAGTTTACACACTAACTGTTAGTAAATAATTGTATGGAATGACATATTAAATATTCTAGATGTCAAATGAATAATCTAGAACATTTAAAAACTATAAACAGTGTTGTTGTTGCTAGAATAGAGTTAGCTGTGCTTCAAATTTTACACAGTTAAGATTGACAAGTTGTAAAGTATTCACATGTGGTCCGCTGCTCATCACGTGACGTCGAGTACACCACTGTTTACAGCGCCTTCTGGAGGCGGACAGATTTGATCCCATGATACCGAACGAGTTCGGTCCTTAGTCTTCTTGGTGTAAACACACCCATATCCTAACAGTGCTGCCAAGTCTCTTAAGAGGGACGCGAACTCGCTGGCATGGCAGAAAGGATACTGCCATATAAGTATTAAGTAGTTACCACGTCTTCCTACCACGTATGTAAGTCTATTTTATTTTTATTGCATATTCATCTGTTCGATTTGGTTCTTGTCCAAAAACCCCCTTTGGCCATTTATGATTTGAATTTGTTTTTAATTTGTCTTTAACAAATATTGTTCATGGCAATTATACTCCGTTATCTTTTCTCACTAGCAAAGGTTGTTTTTGGTGCAAACGAGAGATATTTTCTGTACCATCTAAGCTCATAATAGAGATAGAAGATGTTACGAGGAACTTTTTCGTTTTGCATTCACGTAGCCCGTGGTATTTTGGTGGAGAGGGCAAATAAGGCGTGACATTTGGTGACAAGGCGTGGAAATTTCTCCTATTTGGCGTACAATTTTATTCCGGAATCGTGGGACCATAAACAGGCCATTTTTTCAGCCAAGTTATCATGGACATAAAAACATATTGATAGAAAGATTTTTCCCTCTGACACAACATTTCAACATTTTCAATATAAGGCAATTTAATCATTTTTTTTTATCCACATTACCTTAAAATTACTTAAGAATAGAAACACTCAAATTATAAATGAGTAAATTGAATTTCTTCACCATGTCTCGCCTGTATGGAGCCGGTCCTGGCCCAATCGCGCCGGGAGCGACACCTCGAACAAAAGACGCTCGATTTAGCGCCAATCTGAATCACCCCGTATAAATTACGGAAATGCGCACACCCTCACTTGTTTGCGTCGCCTTATCTAAATGCGATCACGGCTGGCCACGTGCCGATTAGGCGGCTTACGCAACGGCGGGACTCTCTTGTTTTGTTTAAACAAATGATTGATGACCGGCTCCGCTCTGCGAGGAGACAGGAAGCCGAGGCTAATTCCGAGGCGGCCAGGTGAGGATTTGTCGATGGATTTCTGGGATAATTTACGCGAGATGTAATTTGTGACAAATGTATTTGCCGCATGGCACACTGGAAACAGTTGCTCGGTGCCAAATAGAACACTAGAATTACTTTGTAGTTTTTATCGCTCGCCATTTTTATCCCAAGAGCACGATTATATCAGGATGTGCTTGACTGTTAGTTGAAATGAAACCATCGAACATACGAGGTGTGTAAATTAAGTAAAGAGACTGACTTTTTAATTTTTATTATTCAAATAGAATTAAAATTAAAAATAACTTCCTTGGGAAGCCACACAGCGCTGGAGACGGTTCTACCATTCCTCACAGCCATTTGAATGTTTTCTATGGTCCCAAATGACGTCCCTTGAGGTGATTTTTCAATCTCCTCAAGAAGAGATGAAAGAGAAGAAGAAGAGGGAAGAGAAAAAAGTCACAAGGTCTCAAGTCAGGTGGCTAAGGAGGCTGAGGCGCCACATGAATGCTTTTACCGACTAAAAACTCGTTTACTGAAATGTGTGACAAGGCGCATTGTCCTGATGCAGCATCCCGTTGTTCTTGATGTTTGGTCTCAAACGCATAACCCTTTTTCGAAGCTTTTCAAAAACCTCTCTGTTGAAGTGATTGTCTTAAAAGTGTTGATTTACTGTTTGGCCTGAAGGCACAAACTCTTTGTGAACAGTTACGTGGTTATCAAAAAAGCAAATCAGCATGCAATTGATCTTCGACTTGCTCATTTTTGCTTTTTCGGGTCTTGGAGAGCTTGAAGTGTGTAACTACATTCTTTGGCATTTGGTTTTCCGGTTGTACTCAAACACTCAATGACACTCCTCTCTCCTGATGTCCTTTTGTTTCTTTGACAGGTTTTTGGAACCATTTTTGGGCAGATTTTTCTCATCCCCAATTCGTTAGTCAAAATCTGAGGAACAGTGGTGTGATTCCAATTTAACTCTTCCCCGATCATTCTTGTCGTTAACCGACCATCTGAACGCATAAGATCCCGTATTCTATCAACATCTTCATCGGTTCTTGAAGACGAAGGTCATCCGTTGCGTGGTTCATCTTCAATCTCTTCCTTCTGAGAATGCCTTAAACCACCGAAATATCTGAGGTCTTGAAAAAACACCGTCTCCGTAGGCGTGTTGAAGTTTTGCAAAAGTATCCGTTGTGCTGTGTCCAAGTCTGAAGCAAAAATCTGATAGCACACCTTGCTCAAAATTAATGTCGCTCATTTTTAAAACGTACTAGAAAAAACCGGTTTACGAAAAAATTCACAAAGAACAAACAAATGGCTCTAACAAGTTCAAACTTGTACTGAAGGTGTATTACATGTTAACCTACCGCCCTTCCTAGTCCCGTCCCCGCAGTGTTGCTAGATCGGGCGCTACGTTGCCAGTCACATTACTTAATTTACGCACCTCGTAAATATTTAGTAAGCTGGTACAGTTTCTTACACAGTTACTTTTGACATCATTTTTTTTTTGTAATCAAAATAAATATCAACATTTTCCAAAAATACAAAAAAATTAAAAATTTGTCTTGTTATTAAATTTCGAAAATAAATCCTGTCCTGCCCTAAATTTAAAGAATATATTGTACAGCGAAATTTTAAATACAACAACGTTTAATATAAGTAAATACTAGAAGTAAATTGTGTGTGAAATACTACCTGTGTACGGAATTTAAAGTTTCATTAAATTAAAGGCAGAACCGAATAAATGTTATTTTCGAAATTAATAGGGTCTTTTTTATTTTTTACAAAACTGTAATTGGAGAAACTGTTTGTTTTTAATAGTTCTATAAGCTATTAAAAAATATGACCCAACTTAGGAATCACCCTGTATACACCAATGTTATATTATGTAGTTGGAGTAGATTCAACTAATTAATTATTCTAATACCTTTGTGAAACGTGTAACGATACGTTTAAAGCAAATATTAATTACCATAAATTAACATTATACAATAAATCGAAAATCATGACCACCTATGTGGTATCAGATACATGCATATGCATATACATACATGCATTACAAAATACATGTAATGGCCTTTTCCATAATTTACTATTATGTAAGAGGTAAATCATGCCTTTCTAAAAATGAAAATGAAAAAAGAAATTATATAAAAATGTAAACGCATTTATCTATCTATATTTGTAATAAGAAAAAAGTTTTTTTTTTTCGACACGATTGTTGATATATCCACATACCTACCTACCTACCTACACGAGTTGAGTATGTAGGTGGTTTTGGAATTACAATGTATGTAACTGTGACATCTTTTTATTTTCTAATAAACTATAAGAACTGATGACTATGAAATAACTAATGAGTGACAATGGCAAAACAAAAATATAAAAACAAATAAATGTAACCAGAAAATATTGAATAAAATTATATTTCATATCTAAGTGTTTTTCTTTTTTTATATATTTTTTTTAAAAATGCTTCTTCATAACATATTTGTAATTCAGGCAAAATCAATTGCATGTAACTCAATTTTTCGACGAGTTGATTTCGTTTTTGAAGAAAGTACTGTATCTTTCGTGAATAATAAAAACATCTAAAAAAATCTAAAAGTAAAGACCAACTCTTCCAAAATGTGAATCCAAACGTTTCACTTTAAATTAAAGAGTCTTGAAAAATGTTTAGTAGTCCATTCCTCACTTAGAGACTGGACCATTTTTGACAAAAATTTGGTCCTCTTGCTGAGAAATTGGTAGAAGCGTTGAAAATTAAAATTTGTTGTTATATTTTTTATTTGTTTTAAAAAGTGTAGTTGAATTTTCTTATGAATTGTCATTTACCTTTGTTTTACTTGTTTATTTACATTAAATAGATAAAATTAATATTACATTAAATCCTGGAGTGGGTACTGGAACCTTCGGCGTAGAAACAAAAAACTGGACTAACTACTATACACCCACAAAACACCGAACTACTATACTTTTCTCGACGTGCGTTTTGCCAACGAAGTTGGCATATCAGGAGGAGATTAAAACTCTTTTTAATTTTTAATATTCTCCTTAAGATGCCAACTTAGTTGGCGAAACGCGTGTCGAGAAAAGTATAGTAGTTCGGTGTTTCGGGAAAACGTCGTTTTTTTTTGTTACATTAAATGAAAATATAATTTAGTTCTGTAGATATATTTTTTTTAATTGGTTTAATGTATCGCTTAATTGATGTTTTGTGGTAAATATTTCGTACCACTATGTGCTTTGTAAGGACAAAACGTGACTAAGGAGTCAAATTCAGAAAAAAGGAAAAACAAATTGAAATTCTTTCAAATCAAATTCCTTCAAATTTGTGAAGCGACCCCCTATTTATTCGTTTAGAATCCCAAACCAAATTTTGTGCCAAAAAAATCAAAATTTGTGCCTACATTATTATAAACAACACGAGCACACTTTTGGTTCAGTTTGTTAAGAGGGTTACAGCACTTGTTAGGTTATCCCGTGATAACTGATTTATAAATATAAATATGGTCCGGAAATGTGCGCCATAACGCATGGGCGGCAGTATACAACTCTATGATAATTAAAGTATTATCCGTATTTTTTAAGCGCCTTATAAATTATATAAGCGTGTATTTCTTTTCTTGCCCATGCATTCGTACGAAAATGACCATCCATGACAACGCTCCAAGACTCCTGTATGCGCAGTAGTAGGCGGTCCCGTTGCGGAAGAGCAGGATAGTTAAACGCAGTTTAACAGGCGTTATGACAAACATTCCGAACCCTACTTTTAAACAATGGTGGAATCATCGATTCCGATTATTGACAAAAATGCAGTGTGCTTGCTTATTCACATTGTGCATGTGTTTTACTTATTCTTTTACAGCGAACTTGTTAGGACAATTTTATTGAAGGAGTCGGTACAACCAGGACAATGGATAAACTTTGAACATTTTTTTAGAAACTGAGTCGTTGGCCCAAAAATGTGTCTGCTGTTTCCAATGAACGGATTTCACAAAATTTGAAATGAAAAACTAAGTATTTTCATGTGAAAAAGGCAGTTAGAATCGTAATTATTATTTAAAGTTATAAAAACATGTGGTATCTGGGGTATGGGAAACACCTACAAGAAGACGTGCGAGCACCTGCAGAATCTGAAAAATCAGACATATTCTTGTCATTAGAAGTTTTGATGAAGAACAAGAAGCTGAAGTATAATAAAAGTCCTTTCTTTCCTATATACTCAATGGACGCAAGTGAATCCTTTTGTTTTAGACTCAGATAATGTCCCTCTAATAATTGACATATAAATCTAATTATCATAAATATTACACTTACAGAGTAAGATGTGTTTAATAAAACAACAGTCGTGGGTAACTAACTATAATTTATTTTCAATGCTATCATACATCTTGAGCCGCCAGCAAAAACAGATCAGCAAAAAAGATCAATCGACGAAACAAATTCCACGATAAGGCGTGATACACAGGGCGGTGCATGACAGTTGGTCTAACATTCGGCCTTCCTGACTAGATGGTGTCCTCGCCCATCGATGTATTACTCCTTTGTCACGTTCATTTCATATCTTCATCCATAGTGTAGTCATTCACAATTTTGATGACTGCTCAAGGGGTCCAAGGCCACTGTCGGAAGCCCAATATTTGCTGAAATGAGAAATCAACATCCGAGAGGCACCGTTCAAGGTGAGGGACTACAGAGCGGACAGTCTACAATAGGCTACGGTGTACTTTTTTTTATTTTGCATATGTGACCTCTGTTACCACACTTTTATTTTGCATATGTGACCTCTGTTACCACATTTTTATTTTGCATATGTGACCTATGTTACCACCTTTTTATTTTGCATATGTGACCTCTGTTACCGCCTTTTTTATTTTGCATATGTGACCTCTGTTACCACATTTTTATTTTGCATAAGTGACCTCTGTTACCAAATTTTTATTTTGCCTAAATACTTTAACGTAAAATCTTTGAAATCTTGCTTAGTCCTCATTTTGAACACCTGCCCCTAGAATTATATTTACATATTTTCAACATTTGAGGGATAGTGCTGCAACAATTTAAACCAAACCAATAAATGTTTTTTTTTTTGCTTTGGGTCTCGCCATACAATACAGCGTTAACTTTTATAGACGAGCACCTTTTAGGCCTAGTCCTTGTCTTATCTCATTTTTCTTTTAAATATGAACATTTGTCTAACTTTGGAATTTAACCATTTTATTGAAGATCTTACCAACTTTGTCTTACTACTTACAACTTAGAGCTATAGTATTTTTTTTCAAATCATCCAACATTCAGTTTACAAACCTCTGGTCTTCACCTTTTGTTTTTTTTTTTAAAGTATAATAGGACTAGCCTGACACAAGCAGCCTGAGATTATAATAATTCCCATTTGACACAAAATTTTGAATATGTACTTCGTCTTTTATACCAATTCTTTCAAAACTCTTTTAAATACTTTGAACTAAAAGTATCATTTGATAATAATTTTTTTTTCTTTGGTCATTACTTGATTCTCAAAATATATTCTTTTTTTTTTAACAAGTAACTGTTGGCCTTCCACATTTCTTACAATACACAACTTTAACCAATATACTAGACAATAGGGTGGAACTACCCTCAAATAAATGTCATAAATCAATCTCAATAAAATATGTTAAATGATTAATCTCCAATACATATGTATCTATATACAGATATTACTTAGGAGTCACTGTGCATTTTTCCAATTAGTTTCAATAAATATTCACACCAAAAAGTGTTACATTTGACGTTAGTGGGTATCAGTAACACATTTGCTCCTAGCTATGCCAATTCAAATACAGATTAATGTATTCTGATTCCACATTTGACTCCAAGCAATGATTTGTGACAATCAAGCATTTAATTTAGTATTTACCTAGGTGGCATCACTCTATTAAACCACAAAGCAATAATACTGAAAAGGGAGTTAACACTTACCAAGTAGTTGACACATTTTTTTTTACCTCTAAATTCTGGACTAACCTGCCCATACCAAGATCTTTCCTCCAATGCCCATTTAAAGCCTTCGTTTGATAATTTTCCCAACATTTTGGACAATAAAACATCAACTCATATAACTCATCATATTCACAGGACAACCCATTATGTTTTCTCGAATCAATTATTTTAAACCATTATCGGATATTTAAACCCAGGTTTCCATTACTTGTAACCCACGTCAAGGACTAAATCCTTAACCAAAACTCTCTTCTTTAACTGTAGCGATTTTTTTCTCTTCTCTTTAACTGTGGCGATCACATTTTCACTTCGCGTACCAACAAATAACAACAATAAGGACGAGGTATTTATCCCAACTTCTGAAATATTACACTTACAGAGTATATGTTTAATAAAACAACAGTCGTGGGTAACTAACTGTAATTTATTTTCAATGCTATCATACATCTTGAGCCGCCAGCAAAAAAGATCAATCGACGAAACAAATTCCACGATAAGGCGTGATACACAGGGCAGTGCATGACGGTTGGTCTAACATAAATAAATAAAATTACGTCTCCGTTGTGGTCCAAACTGGGCATAGTTCTTTGACTTATTGTCTTATCAATCGCAACATTTCAGGGTAAACCTTTGCTGAAACGACCAAATCAAACTCTCTTTTGTGTCCAGATCTGGCGTGGCTCGTGTGTCGATTATTTCGGACGTTTCGAGGGAGTCCCGTCCGCCGTTTCCGGCTGGCTAACTCCAAATTCTTCTCCGGCGTAGTTTGTTAGCGGCCGACACGTATATTAGGGGTATTATGCCCCGTACAAGTTTTAAATGAAAAGGCGGTGCCGAGATACGGGCGCCGAAGCGGGGGAGGGCGATAACGCCGATAATTGAACGGCTCTGCGGCCCCCTCGCTTTGGGGGCCGATCATGTTTAGATCGCGCATTTAGATCAATTCTGTTCGCCGTAGCTCAACAATCGACGCATTATAATCCCCGCTTTATGCCGGTTGACTGACACGTAGATAAGAATTATTCTTCTTTGTTAGTCAATAACGAGAAATTATTTCGGGATTTCGGCTCGCAAATAAATTCTGCCGGAGAGATAAGGCCCTTCCTGAGGCCGAACAATGGGCCGGGATCGGGTGGTTGTTGCAAACGATCGTCGGCTAGGTGGAGGAGAGTTTTGTTTCCTTTTAAAATTTTTAACGACGCAAAAAAGAAAGAAGCTATGTTTGTATCAATGCTCATCAGCCTGTATTTTTGTGTTCCCTCAGTGATGTGGAACTGTGTTAATTCCTTTGATATTTTTTTTCCAAACAAAAATATTTAGATTCGTTTCCATCTAAACGTATAGGTACATACAGGGTTTTGCTGTCTGATAATATTCGTGTTGGTACTGAATAACCGTAATTTTAAAAGTAGGGGAGAATCTGGAACAGTGGCCACTTTCGTGCAATATTTTTATTTATAAAGAGTAGAGGCTGCCACCCTACCCTATTTTTAAAATAGTATTTTAAAAATATTAACGAGTAGTATCCTTGGACTTCAAAATTTCTTGTTTTTATATGAACGTAACTCTAAGATTGACCACATATAGTAAAATACAATGAGCGGTGAAAATTGTGCGTAGTGAATACATACCTACATATTGAAGTGAACTAATTGTCACTGATAAACGTAAACATTTATTAATATAACAATATTTTAATTAAATAGCATATAACAATATTTAAATTTAATAGTATTAAATAGCTTTTAGATTGATGGTGCAGTGGTTAGATTAGAAGTAGGTACGGTGGCCACTACTTTATTATAATAACGGATTACTACTGTACCTCCATTAGAAAGAGAACTATTTAGAATGGCTTTAGCAGGTAAATTAAATTATATTCTTATTATATAATTTTTAACAAATATTACTCATTTGCATTGTTTCCCATATTTTAAAGAGTAATGGTCACAGTACCATATCCTAATGGCCAGTGTACCATCACAGTACAGTGGCCACTTTCCTTTAAATTGTTGCAATCCCGAAATTTTAGTTAAAATATTATTTTATCAGTCTTGGAATGAAAATATATAAAGAAGCATGTACAATTGGTCACCTAGTGCTATCAGGGTCTAGAAAAAAAATTAATTCTAGCTTTTATTATAATTTTTATAAAAATGTGGCCACTGTTCAAGACATTCCCCTAATCATATTTTATTGAGTTTGTTTAAAGAGTTTGATACCTACCCATACATCTATAGGATGACTCCTAGGTTGAACGTATGGAATTACTCAAAACTAACTCTTTCTCTAAATAACATTTTTGAATATATTCAAAAATAAAAAAAGTTGCCTTTATTTATTACTAATTTCGAAAATAGCTTTTATCCGGTAATGCCTCAAAGAGCAAGTATATGAAATTATATTCATTTATCTAGCAGCTGACGAGAAAAACAGATAGGGCACTAAATAATAAATCTACCATAACTTTTTAAATAATCAAGATACAAAAAAATGTGAAATAAAAAAAAGAACACACAATTAATACATATTTGTAATGGTAAAGTAAAAAATGCATGTTGCTAAAAAAATTGTTTTTGAGGCGTCCTTAATATGTATTTTTTATTTTTGCCTAAATATTGAGTCTAGGTGAGCAAAAGTGATTTATCTGTAGGGTTTATTGTTGTTAATTTTAGTTGAATTATGTATGTGGTAGGTAGGTACCTACATATTTGTGTATATTTCTGTACAAACTTTATTCTCACGTTTCGGCATGTATCGTTTGTACATTTGTGTACATACATGACAAACCTCTTGTCCAGCCTTCCTGGTAAAAACACCCGCATAATAGTTTGGTTTTCCCAAACTAACTGCGGCTGGTTTTTCCCTAATTCAGTTTACAGCCGTTTACTCGGGCTTTTCGTTTTTCGGGGAACATACCTACCTACCTAGGAATGTGTTATAGATCGGTCTCGTAACGTACTTTTCGTTTGGACAGTCAGTCTCCGTCAGTCCATCTTTACCGTTCACCGGCTCCAAACCGATCTAAGCCGGTCTCTCATATCTTGTAAATATGTGAATAAATGACTATATAGCCGATTATATAGCCGTATATATAGCCGATTAAAGTGCTTTACTTACCACACCACCCTCGCCATAAAGTGGTGACTCCGACGTCATATCGTCGCCATATATCGTTCAGACAGATGAATTTCTCTCAGTCGTTTCCGAGAAATACTCACTTTCTATGATCAATCGATCACCTTGTATATTAACCGTTGAAAAAGTTAGTTTCTATCTGAGTATATTTAGATACATGAAGTTGAAATTTTCGTAACGAAAAGATATAAGTACTAATTAGCAAATTATTACAATGCAAATAGACACCGAAATAAAATTACCAAACTGCTTAAATTGTGTTCTGCATTACCTCTAAGTCGTTGATACATGCGACGTGCCATATCCAGTCTCGACAGTCAGAATAAGTTCTTAAACATTTGAATATTGTTTTATGCTTTCTTAATAAGTGCTTAAATCTCTTAATAAAACAGTTCTAAATATAATTTCGATTTTTTTTTTCAACTTGTCACCAATAGAATCGATTTTAATATTGAATAACGTAAAACAGTGAATAAGATACATCCCCTACAGGTCTAGACTTCTTCAGTATTTTTCTCTAATGTTAAATCGCCGCCATTAGGGGGACGGCGCGAGGCGGGGCGCGGGGGGAAAGAGCAGCCGGGACAGAGCGAGAGATAACGAGGACAAAAGCCGAACCATAATTGGTTTGTTTTAATTTACGCGATGGTAGGGAAAACAATTAACCTGGCCTTTATAGTTTTAATTACTTCATTTTCGCGGCTATCTCTCTGCTCTCTGCGAAATAGAGCCCGGTTCACGCAGCACGAAAATGTGTTTTTGCCGGGAAAGTCGTTTCGGACGGCTGGGATGGCCCGGAAGGGGGTTATTAAGGAAGCGAGTGGGTTTTTTTCAGGGCAAAAACGCTTGATAAGCTTGATAGCCGAAAGGGCATGTGCTTACATGCATGTACGTACACACAGAAAAGGAATTCGTTGCAATAAAGAAATCTTATTTAGTCCAAGAAAATTTCCTCTATCAATGAAGTGAATAAAATATCTTCAAACGGCAAAGACGATTTCTTTAATTTGTAAAGAAATAAACCACAAATACAGTCGCGACAATATAATATTTTAAGATCCAAATGTTGGCTGGGAATGTATTTTTTTATTTATTTAATTTAAAATTTATATCATTCTAAACTTGTGTCGACGTGAAGGTCATCCAAATCATGGTAATTCTGTACGTACACACAGACAAGGAATTCGTTGCAATAAAGAAATCTCATTTAGTCCAAGAAAATTTCCTCTATCAATGAAGTGAATAAAATGTCTTCAAACGGCAAAGACGATTTCTTTAATTTGTAAAGAAATAAACCACAAATACAGTCGCGACAATATAATATTTGAAAATCCAAACGTTGGCTGGGAATTTATTTTTTTATTTATTTAATTTAAAATTTATATCATTCTAAACTTGTGTCGACTTGAAGGTCATCCAAATCATGGTAATTCTGTACGTACAAACAGACAAGGAATGCGCTGCAATAAAGAAATCTTGTTTAGTCCAAGAAAATTTCCTCTATCAATGAAGTGAATACAATGTCTTCAAACGGCAAAGACGATTTCTTTAATTTGTAAAGAAATAAACCACAAATATAGTCGCGACAATATAATATTTTAAAATCCAAACGTTGGCTGGGAATTTATTTTTTTATTTATTTAATTTAAAATTTATATCATTCTAAACTTGTGTCGACTTGAAGGTCATCCAAATCATGGAAATTCTATTTGGCTTAGGTCTGCAAAAAAAAATGTTCCCGTGCTTCTATATTGTAATATTTTTATGTAAATAAGTATGAGGTTGTTTAAAAAAACGGAAGCATTTGTTGGAAGCCACAAAACACAATATACAGGGTGTCCGGGAATGGAGTATAAAACGTAGTACCAGAGGTTCCTCGGCCCAAAATAAAATAATAAAATAAAATATCGTTTAGCCGCTAGAAGACCTCGTTTCCGGAAAAAAAAAATTTTCTTAATAATAACTCGGGTATCAATTTAGTTCATTTTTCGAAGACGGTTTCAGTCCTATAATTGACGTTATTTAGTACTTACTATACAAGTGCTTTCGAAAATATAGAAACATCTGATAATGATTCGTTTTTATTGAATAGCATAATTTCAAACTAATTTTTTTTTTAGCTAAACCGCTCATCTAATTAACATTCTGCAAGAGGTAAGAAAGCATCGGAACCAAGTAGGCTATTCAATAAAAAACAAATCGGTAGCCATTATTGATGTAATAAGAAAATATGAGTAGAAAACTACTCCCGACATTTTTTCTCGACATATTTATCATATGTGTTTCTGTATTTTCGAAAGTGCCCTGTGTAGCATTAAAAAAACGTCGAATGTAGGCCGTAATCCAGAAATGATTAAAATTTATAGCCGCGTTTTAGAGTTATTACCAATGTTGGCCGAAATCGTTTTCTTTTGGGTCGAGGAGTCTCTGTTATTAGGCTGCACTTGATTCCCGGAACTATGCATATTAAGATATCACAGGTAGATATGTGTTTACTTTAGTGTTAAATAAATAAAAAATACTTATACATTGGAAATTTGTTAATATGAGGTTGTTTGAAGCAAATGGAAACATTTATTACCACCGAAACATAATATTCATAAAACATAATAGAACTTGTAGCGAAAAAGTTACATACAATTTGTTACTGTCGCATCCGCCAAAAATTCAATTATCATTTAACATACTCCGTTATTACTCATTTATTAATATTCTATACATATTACCTAATTTAAAAACTGAAAAATTTGCTATATTCATTCATTCATTTGCTATATTCATAGACCAAAAATGTGGTTCGATACAAAAAAACGGAACCATAAAATTCGTCGAGAATATCAAATTAATTTGTGGAAGGTCATTTCGACCACACTTTACTTAATCAGTTAGCTGTTACTTTTACTTGTTTACTAATTAGGTACAGTAACGATATGTGGTTGACGTTCATATATAACGTAGCATTTAACGATAATTTGGTAATTGTCCAAATTAGAGAAAAATGTATCCATACACACATAAATGGTATAATTTTTTATTTAAAATTCGAACGTCACAAGAATATGTTACAATGGGATGAAATTATCGTCCTATTGTGAATACATTACTCACACAAAGAAGCGTGTTGTAAAGCAAAACATATTTTTCTGGCATTGGTAATTCTCAAGTGCTAACTCGTTTAGTGTGAATTAGTGAGACTGATTGTGTTATCAAAATTAATAAAAAATCAAGCATAACTGCTAATCTAATAAAGCAATTATATGATTCACTCATTGTGTAACACTTTCGTTCAAGTCATATGCCTGATTTTGGAATAAACAGATTCGACTATCGTTAATTATTTATCCAAATCCTGTTAAAATGATTTTCCGATATTAAGAACTTCTTTGGATATAAATATTTGTATACAGAATTTATTTATCAACTGTTTTTTTAGGGAATGACTTAATTATATACAAATAATTACCAATAACTTAACTTACCTTACCTACTACAAGTTATGAAAATAGAAGAATAGAAATGGTTATGTCACAATAAATTGACAATGTAGGTGGTGTAATGTCAGTTTATCTAAGTTACTTGTTTTCAACATATATACATCCATACGTTTGTAGATAAATTATAGAGATGGTTATAATATTTAATTTACAGTTTCCATTGTTTTATATAATATTTCCTTCTTGTCCCATGAAAGTAAGGAAAGGTAATCCATTGTAGGAAATCTATGAAATATTGTAAGAAACTCCAAGATGATGTCCTGAATAAGAGTTGAATATAACGACCCATTCAAAATTGTTTCAAAGTTGACAAGGTGATATAGCAGTCAAAATATGAAATTATGGCGAGGCAAAATATGTCATTCGAATATAAAAGTTTCGTGTTCTTTTTTTAATAAAAACTTGCTTATTTTCCATTCTTAATCCTAAGTTTATAACCTTACTTAATTGTCAAGGCTGTCACTTTCTGTGACAGTCATTATTTATTTTACAATTTTGATAGCCACTTCAAAACAACAAAGTTTTGCTTCGAGCTTCGACATAACCACCATTTCCATCCCTGTCGTACATAGCCTAGATTTGATGACTTTTTTTTTGGATTTGTCTTTAGTTGTTCGAGGATCTTACAACCTTTTTTTGAATTATTCGATTGCAACAGTAACTCTTTATCTAAATAATACACATTTTTGAAAATCGTATTGCAAATATGTCCAATAAAACCACCACCTGATGAAATTAACCAAATTCTGATAGGATGTTGATGGTATTGATAAATGGTAATGATAAAATATCATCAAGGCAGGAATTGATAGGAATTTCCACCAAGAAAAAGAGAGGAATTTCCACCAACCAAGGGATTTTGAAGGAGGTCGATTTTGAAAAACAGCAATACTCTTTACACCTAGCGATTTTGCTAAGAAATTGCTTCTATTTAAACATTTTGAAGAGATTAAACAGCGGATACATCGTATAGAAGAGGCTTTAGGTGAGCTATATACCACTATAGCGACCTAGACAATGAAGGAAAACTGAAATATTTTAAATGGACAGGTTGATACGTATATGTAACCATCTAATGATATTGCAACCTCTGTACGAAGCCATACAAATTGCTTGAAATTACCTCCATCAGGAGTCAGATTATCTATTTCAAGTATGCCCAGAGAAGCAGTAAGTTGTCTCCTTTTATACATAGAGCATTTTGTCACATGGAGTAAATATTTGAGTATACATATTTTAAAAAATGAGTAAAATGAGTTCATTGTCGTTTGCAAAGCTTAAGTCAGTAGATTGTGAACTTCTGACGCACTGAAGCTGGACTTAACACTCGAGATGTAATTGTGTGAATTTAGTGTAATTAAAAAGAAAGAGAAACGGTAGTTCTGAATATTTAGAATACACTAACATACAGACTGCTTCTCTTGATATTAACAGTTAATAGAATAGTGAGTAGGTTTGGTTATGGTTACCGATAATCTTATTGGATAATGGTTTATGTGGCGTGAACAATTCTATTGATTCGTTCATTTTTAAAAATTTTTTTAGATGAAGTGAATCTATTGATATTTCTCTTTCACTTTAGGATGTTATATGTCCAAATAATTTGTAGACGTTTTTAGGCGTTTTTATTATTGTTACGACTCATCAGATAAAGAAACAATAGAGCCAATCCCCCGAAAAAGCAGCAGAAATTAGTGGACCCGCTAAAATTATCGCCACAAGACGCCAGTTGGCCGTGCCACAGGAATAATTTCGACGTCGTTGCACGCCGCGTTCTAATCCCGAATTAAATGGCGCAAAACGCATTTCGTCCGGTGTGAATCGGCCTCTCGGCGTTATCTCTCAGGCAATTTACCATCTCTGTATCCCCGATTATGCCTCTATATAATGACTACACCATTGTCAGGGGGAGGCGGCCATTTTAATTTCCAGTAAAAACAACATGGCGCCCTCGCGAGGCAATTAAAACAGATGATAGGCGATAATGGCGTTAATTAATTCAGGCTTTCTCTGTCGGCAGCTAATGTGCAAATTAAACTGTTACACAGACCGGGGAGCCTACACAATTGCCATTCTGGCGCTGCTGCTGCACCGGGGCAACGAGCACGAGGGTACGTTACCCAGTAGCGGGTGTTTGCGAGGGGTGCGAGGGCGCCAGATCACAAAGGTGCGTCTGTACTCGTCTTTGGAAAAAAAAAAACAGAAAACTGATTGAAAACATAAAGTTTACGTTCTCTTTTAGTCGTAAATACTGTTAGAAATTATGTATTTTTTATAGCTATTTAACCCATTGTCATACAAATATATACAACATACCTACGCCATATTATTAACTTCTCTCTCAGATAAATGCGAATCAAATATAAGAGTGGGCAAACCAATCGCGAGCGAGATGTACCGTAAAGCTATTAGCTACATTCCTAATAATTCAAAGACAATTAAAGGTACCTACTTCACTAATTCACACGTTTCAGTCGACATAATCTTAGAATATACTATGGCCAGGGTGGTGTGATAAGTAAACAACTTTAAACGGCTATATATACAGTCATTTTCACATATTTACAAGATATGAGAGACCGGCTTAGATCGGTTTGGAGCCGGTGAACGGTAAAGATGGACTGACGGATATTGACTGTCCAAACGGAAAGTAGGTTCCGAGACCAATCTATAACACAGGCCTAGGTAGGTAGGTAGGTTCCCCGAAAAACGAAAAGCCCGAGTAAATGGTTGTAAACTGAATTAAAAAAAAACCCAAACCAAATTGGGGAAAACCCAACCGCAGGTTAGTTTGGGAAACTCGAAAATGCGGGTGTTATTAACAGGGATGAAAGAAGCTGTGCGAGAGGTTTGTCACGTATTTACACAAATGCACAAATGGTACACGCCGAAACGTGAAAATTAGGGCTTTACAGAAATATACATAAATAAGTAGGTACCTACCTACCACGTACATAGTTCAATTAAAATACGATCACGAACGATCATAAAAAAAATACGACGTGCGAATTGCTGATATTGCTCCCAATTATACAAAATAGGTTGAAGCAGCAAACCTATGAAAATCTCTAAATCTACCTAAGTATTACCTAAATATTGTTGCCCCAAATTTTTTTAGATGCCATTACTAATGACGAATGACCGTGAAATTCATTTAGCTTAATGGACTTCCTATTAGTGTGCTCGAGGAACGATATCTAGTGGTTGCTGACCTTGTCAGACCCACCGCGCAGCTAGAGGGCTGTTTTCCATGTCACCGCTTACAAATACGAGGTATGTAAATTAAGTAATGAGACTGATTTTTTAATTTTTTTTATTCCAATAGAATTACATTTCAGTATTGAGTCCTTCAAAATAACTTCTTTTGGGAAGCCACACAGCGCTGAAGAGCCTGTGTGAAAACCTGATAGCACACCGTTGCTCAAAATTAATATCACGTATTTTTAAAACGCACTAGAAAAAAACCGGTTTAAGAAACCAGCCACAAAGAACAAACAAATGGCTGTAACAAGGTCAAACTTGTACTGAAGGTACATTACCACTCTTCTAAGTCCCGTCTCTGCAGACACTACGTTTCCAGTCTCATTACTTAATTTACACACTTCATACATGTTTAAGTTCTAAAAAAATTATATACTACCGAACGAAAATATTCGAACATGATTTGGTGAATTTAATTTTGTTCCCCATAAAGTTAATATTGTTTTTGTTTCGCGAATGAAACTGAGGAACCGCCACTGGCGGATTGAGCTTAGAGAGAGATAGAGATTGCCTCTATAATGCCAAAATGTAATCTCTGTGATCATTTCCTGTTTAATTGCGATATTTACGGGGCAATGGCAGCTGATTAACTCCCCCGGACTAGCCAGAATCACTCACTAAATTATGGTTTTTGAATGAAGTATATAAAACCCTCAGAGGGCTTAACAGTTGCTCTTCCAAAGTAAATCATTGTATTATTTCAACAAAATAAGCATTGTCACCTACAGTTGACCTTTCATATGCACTAAATAGTAAAACATAGATATGTTTCAGTGTTATAGTTTTTGAATTATAAGGCCTTACAATACAACCTCGATAATCCGAACTAATTATTGCAAGGTGTTGTTCGGAGTATCGATTTGTACGGATTATCAAAGATTAGTTATTTGTTAAATCAAACAGAAATTCTGACACACGAGGTGTGTAAATTAAGTAATGAGACTGACAACGTAGCGCCCGATCTAGCAGATCGGTTAGCATATAATGCGCCTTTAGTACAAGTTTGGACTTTTATATAGTCATTTGTTTGTTCTTTTGTGACTCTTTTCGTAAACCGGTTTTTTCTAGTGCGTTTTAAAAATGAGTGACAATAATTTTGAGCAACGGTGTGCTATCAGGTTTTGCTTCAGACTTGGACACAGTGTAACGGATACTTTTGCAAATCTTCAACACGCCTACGGAGACAGTAGTTTTTCAAGAGCCCAGGTTTTTCGTTGGTTTAAGGCATTCCAAGAAGGAACAGAGTCGATTGAAAATAAACCACGCAGAGGAAGGCCTTCATCTTCTAAAACTGATGAAATGTCGATAGAATTTTCTTCGATAGGGATAGATTCTGTCGATAGGGATCTTGAGCGTTCAGATTGTTGGTTGACGACAAGAATGATCGGGGAAGAGTTAAATTGGAATGACATCACTGTTCATCAGATTTTGACTAACGAATTGGGGATGAGAAAAATCTGCGCAAAAATGGTTCCACAAAACCTTTCGCAAAAACCAAAGGATATCAGGAGAAAAAGTATCTGGACTTTTTGTAATAGACTGAAAACGATCCCCATTTTATGGAAATTGTCATTACTGGTGATGAGACTTGGGTGTTCGAGTAAGACCCGGAAACCAAGCGCCAAAGCATGGAATGGAAAACTTCAAGCTCTCCAAGACCCAAAAAAAGCAAGAATGAGCAAGCAAGTCGAAGATACGTAAAGAATTTTTTACGGTATCTTAATCATGCTGTTTTTACAATATGTTGCGGACATTATGGCACCCACTGTATGTCTGTATCCCCAATTTTTGTAATGGCGTATCGATTACTTGTATTACCACTCTGTTTAATTTCAAATTGTCGTTCTAAGTCGCGGGGGCTCCATTATTTCTGCAATTAATTACCAATCCAGTCAATAACAAATAAACCGTCCCGTCTACTTTGTTAGCGATGCGTTAAGGGGACACCCTGGTGATCGCCTCGTTATCTGCTGAAACGTCGGACAGCTTTGATCATTCACACCGAACAAATTTTACTAATGCAGTCTCGACGATCTCCAGTAGCGAGATGTTTAGAGATATCGCGGCATAATGCCGATAAACTAGTTAGTATAAGTAATTATATACAATTACTCACTCATATATTGCGGCTGGTGATTCGGTTTGTGGTTTCTAATTTTTTTAGATGACTTGCTGTTATAACAGAGCGCTCTCCTCAAAACAAATTTGTGGTTTGTACCACGTAATTTTGCACAAATACTAATACAATTCGAATAGAATGAAACTTTGTCCGTGGTACTATTAAAAACCGTGAAAAAGGAATATGTCACCATACAGAATAAATTAAGTTTTAGGTTAGTTCGAAAGCTTAAAGTTAAGCTTAGTTCGAAATATATCATTATCAAACATGGCTTCCCGATAGCTTCCCCCTGATCTTCGCAAATTGTAAAACAGTAAGTGAAATTATTATCATGGGATAGACGGAATACGAAATGTTTAGTAAAGGAGAAAAAATATCAGAGGAAAGGAATTTTTAAGTGGGCGTGGCCAAATATACGCATGTCCGAATATACGCATGTTTTAGAACCCGTCGTGTTAAAAATCATTCACCGTCTATCATTTGTAATCAACTATTGCAGCTCTGTATAATAATATGGTAAGTATTTTGTATTTCTACAAGTAATCTGAAAGGATCTACATAAGTTCACTTACATAATGTATTTCATAGATTTTACAAAACTGCAACGGCGAGGAAACAAAAAGGCATAGATACTCAAGGTTATTTTGGTTAGAGCAAAATATCATTTTGAGGCGAAACTGATATGCAAGGTGTTTCCTAATTAATCTGAAAAACTGAAGGAGATATTTCCTCAGTGATTTCATGAAGAAAATATCATACAATGTGGCGTAAGTTTTTTCCTAAGTAGCGTAGTTCTCGAAGTACAAAACGTTTTATTTTTATTAGGTTTTTTAAAAATCTCTGAAATAAACTAAAATTTTTTTGTTAATATGCTGTTACTTACACACCGTGACAGAAGGCATGTTAAATTTTCAAATCATTAAAAATCTTCAAAAAACAAAAATTATACTCTTAAAAATCATATACACTATAGTTTTCGTAAAAATCACTGTTCATGAAATTTTAATAAAACAAAGCGTATTCTGTAAGGATATTAATCCGTTTTTTTTAATTTATGTGTGGTGTACACGACTTTTTTGAATTTTCATGGTGTTTTTGGTTCAACCAGAAATTTTTTCGTATCTAGGAAAAAAAATCCATAATGGCTAAGATAGTCAGATACTCTGAAGATTTCCTTTTTAATATGAGTCCAAGAACAATGAAAATATTTTAATTTAATATTTTCATGAGTTATTCATAATTTTTTGAAAACATAGTAATATCACTTTTTTAGCGATATCTTCACACAATCAACATATTACCTTCAACTTGGGCTTATTAGACACATAATTCACAAGCTCTAATACTACCAGAAGCAAAAAAAATACTGTAGTACAAAAATTATCAGAATTTAAGCAACATCCAAAAAAGTGAGTATACGATAACATTGATGACTCGTTGCTGACTGTAGATCAACTGGAAAGTAGAAATTCCAAATTAATGTAGACGTGTGTTTCACTCCATGAGAATCAAACGCCTAGGCAAGTAAGCTCGTTCATTTTAACCTTTTTAGAGGAGAAAAGGCCTTAAGCACGCCCACTGTTCCCTGGCTGTTGGCCATGCGATGAAATTTATTTTCCCGGAAAGTTCATCTCACCTCCTAAGGCGAACCGACCTTAATTGGCGCGTATTGCGCCTATGCGGAGGGGCCCTTATAGGGCGGCGGAGTGCCGTAATTATCCCCGTAATTGCTAGATGGCGTTAGGCGAAGATTACCCATTGTTTTGGAGTTCCAGCGAGAAGATTAATGAAGGTGCAATTGTTGGTCGTTTGTTTCCGTAAATAGGACCGACTTATGTTGCGTTTTGTCCTCGTTGCTTAATGGTCCCCGTAATTCATCCTGATTATTGCGGACGCCAGCATTTTATATTCCGATAATTAAACAGCGAGTGAGGAATGGGCCAAAATTAAGGTTAGTCCCAAAATAAAACGCACATCTTTAAAATTGATTCATAAAAATTGTGAAATATTATGTAGTCTTTTCATTCAATACACATACATAGTGATGGCCAATAAAATAAGAGGTCCAAAACAAAGTTCACCAAAATTCAATTAATCTCGTGAGTTCTTGATCAGATAAAATAAATTAATTCACTTCGTGAATTCACTTCACACCTTTAGGCTTCATTGCTGGAGTATTGTAAACCAATTTCATGTTTCTTATTTCCGAACACAAAAACTTGTTTACTGTTTGAGCAAAATTCCATTGGACAAAAAATACGAGTATTTTTCTTTTATGCCCATTGCTATTCGCATGACAATTTCGTAAAGAATACAGTAAAGATTAGACAATTTCACACATGGTACTCGAGAGCTATACTGAATAATGGGTTGCGCAAAGCATTGTACACCTGAAGAAAGGTGTCTAATCTTACAATTAAGAAGTCAAAACAATACATACGCTTTCATTGCTAACGCACTGAAACGATCACCATGTGTTATTTTAAAAGAACAAAATGTAACAGAAAAAGCACCAGAAAGGAAAGGTCCGAGAAAAACAACACGAAAATTTGATATCGTATAGCACGTGAAGTGAATGAAAACGAGATTGTGCTTAAACGTTAGTACCCGGACAATAAGAAAACGCTTAGAAGAAAGAAAATTGTATGGTAGAGTTGCCAGAAAAGTTCCATTCCTAAGTAAGAGAAATATACAGCAAATATATTTATATACAGAAATTTGCTCGAGACAATTTTAACCCAAACTATCAACGAAATTGGCACACCATTCTTTTCAGCGACGAAACAAAAATAAATATCTTTGGATCAGATGGAAGATTGTATGTACGAATACGCAAGAATGAGGAATTCAACCCAAGAAATACTATTGGTACAGTTAAACATGGCGGAGGAACTGTTAAAGTGTGGGGCTGCTTTTCTTATAATGGAGTGCGCCCCATATTTAGGGTTAAAGAAACTATGACTAAAGAAATTTATTTGCACATCTTGCAAACAGTCATGCTACCCTATGCGGAAGAAAATATGCCGTTAAGATGGGTGTACCAGCAAGATAATGACCCCAAACATACGGCACGCACAGTTAAGCAGTGGTTTACAAGCAATCAAATATCAGTTTTAGAGTGGGCTTCCCAGTCACCAGACTTAAATCCTATTGAGAATCTTTGGAAAGAGTTAAAAAACCGAACTGCTTGTAAAAAATCGGCAAACAAATATATGCTGTGGGAAGAAGTTAAGAAAACATGGTATTCCATCCCTGTAGAAAATTGATCGATTCTATGCCACGGAGATGCGAAGCTGTTCTTATAAACAAAGACGATTCTACAAAGTACTAATGTAGTAATAATGTAGTAATAATATTATCAGGATTTGTAACAGTTATTTTTAATCGCGGCGTTCTTTGTACAATACTCTTATTTTTTGTCCATGTTTAATATCCATTGGAATTTATTATGTCTTATATCTTTGAATAAAAGATACTTACTTTAGAATACTAATCTAAACTGTTCGTCAAAATTAGCGTAACACTTTTTAGGGTGTGGACGGCGAACCGTTCAAGTCACAGCGTACCGACTTCGGGGCATTAAAACCAATCCTATAGGCTACAGAACATAAAAAACCGCAAGTGTCTAACTCGAATAACACGCAAATGGCGCTAATCTAAAAAGTGTTTTTGAATTCGCTAATTTTGAAAAGCAGTTTAGTTAATCCTAGCACTCCTACCACTTTGAACGTTATAGAAAAATAAATAATTTTATAAAACTATGGCTTATTTAGTTTCCTACAGACTGTGAAGTAATGTTAAAATAGCTGTAATATAGGTATGTTACAAGGATCCACACTAAGTCCACTGTAGGGTCTATTGTTATTTAATAGGTAGGGTCTAATTTTAGTTGAATTATGTACGTGGTAGGTACGAATCTACTTATTTATGTAAATTTCTGTAAAATCCTAATTCTCACGTTTCGGCATTTACCGTTTGTATATTTATGTAAGTACGTGGTACAGCCTATTTGATTTCTGTTAAAAACACCCGCATAATAGTTTGGTCTTCCCAAATTGACCTGCGGTTGGGATTTCCCCTAATTCAGTTTACAACTGTTTATTGGAGACTGGTTTCGGGGAACCTACCTGGTCTGTGGCTGATTGTTAGTTTAAGGATTTTACGTTCAGTTTTGGACATAGTCTCGATAGTTCATTTTTACCATTCATCGGCTCCACACCGGAGTCTATCTCCGCGATTTACCGGACTTCTCCGGTCTTGCATATCTTGTAAATATGTAAATAAATCACTGTACATATAGCCGACTAAAGTACTTTACTTACCACACCACCCATCGCCATACCACTACCATTTTTTATTAATTTTAACCACCGCCACTTTTAGAAATTGTCTCTTGGCATGTACAGCAGTTATTCCTATTTATATGTCCCCATTTCCATGAATTAAATGCAATAGTAGGTATTGTTGATGTTGACTTTACATGCAAACACGCTTCCAATATATTTTTTAAATACTCAAAGATTCTTCTATATACTCAGAAAATGGGGGATGGATCAATATTATGAGCACATAAAAAAAGAATACTCCTACTACACCGAGTTGCAAATTCTACGTATGTAATTGGCAAAGCGTATCTGCGCATATGATCCCTCCCTAAATGCTTTTGTTTAGCTGGCCGTGTTATATTATATAATTATGTAATTCAAACTGTGCAACATAAATTGCACCCATCACTGGCAGCACAATTTCCCTACCTGTATATTTTTACTTATTCCTGAGTTATCTCACGTTTCTGTTTTGTTTCCCCCCTTTTTTTTTTGTCAAGATTGAATATATTACACTGTTCATTGAGCACACACCTTTGAAATAAAATAATAATTTAAAATAATTATAATTCAACCGTTAATGGTTTTGTTTTTTTTTTTTTTGGAGGAGGGGGGGGGGCAGGTTATCAATTGCAATGATTTTGTGTGTAAGTATCTATTGCCTTCCCTGTTTTGTCGTACGAAACTAGTTATGATAAATAACCCACTTACCCAAAATAGATGGATATTGTAAATTACTGCCTTGAACATATGTCTTGCATTTAGTGCAACTAGAAACGGAAACCACATTTTTTTATTTTTGGAAATAGTGACGAAAGCAATAAATCTGTCGTTAAAACGATTAAAGGCCTTCAACTTTTTGTGCCCACTAACAACCAAAAAGGCCTAATTACAGCCCTCTGCTCCACGACTTATTAAATCCATACAGCCGATACCAGCAGTCAGTGGCGTCACTAAGGGTGTAAGCTCGAATTAAAAATAATAATTAAGACAAATCAGGAACAGACATAAACTAACCTCAATGGAGAAATTAAAAAAAAAACATTTGAGGGCATCGCTGAAATACTTAAAAATAAAACTTTCAATAAGCTTTTTACTCTGTGTGTGTCTAAACTTTCTCAAGAATTATCAAGAAAGAGGCAATTGAGCATCAAATACGTGGACTATTAATAAAAAATAGGGCTTGAACAGCATAAATAAATCTGTCAATTTTAATAAGTAACCAACATTTTGTGTTAATATTACTTTATTATATACGTATTTGATGTCTTGATACAGTATTGACACTGGTACTGGTACTGAGTCTTGATGTAGTGCAGTTGGTGCAGTTAAACCGGAAGTGAATAACATATATCAATTATCTCAATAAATGTAGATATATGTCTAATATAATAGGGTTGAACAAGATTCCAGAATTGCCCGTTATATAGAGACATCCAAAAAAAACAACTCTGGCTATGAACGAGAGAGATGGAATTAGCGGTCATGTCTAAGCTTTTTGGTTATGTCAAAATTTTGACAAGGGACTGTCACAATTTGTAAAATAAACAATGGTTGTTATATGATGTGACAGTCTTGACAAGTAAATAAGGTTATAAATTCTATTAAGAATAGAAATACGTCTTTTTTTCTCGCCAACTTTGATGACTTTTTGTTTGGATGTCTCTATACTTATTAACAATCTATCAAATCCGATGTCACTAATCTGTTTTTAGGTAACCCTTTGTTGTACGGTGGTACGGGTACATACCTACATTCCATGGCTCTGGCGCTGTTTAGGCACCTTGTAACGTCGTTTATGGGTAGAGTTTATTTTCTATACATCCTTAGGGGTTATAATCAGTTGATTACGTAAACATGTTACATTGAATTTATCTCCAGGGGTTTTTGGGAATCCAAGATGGGAGAATCAATATGGCGGACCCTTTAGATGCAAATACTTTATGGAAAATACTTGTCAGGTTCTATTAGTTTTCTAGGGGTTTGCTGGTGGCTGACAACGAATCTGGAATCGGAAGTAGTCGTTTTTTAAATCCAAGATGACATAATTAATATGGCGGGCGGTTTTATTGCAAATATTTTTGCAACATATATTTTTTATGTTCTACTATTCCACGACTCTGAAGTCAGAAATAGTAATGACGGAAATGCAAATCCTGTCATCCTCGCTCTCTGCCTAACCCAGAACTAACGACGTGGACGTAGCGAGTGTTTAGTTTTTTTTTTCGTTTTTCCTTTTTTTTTTCGTTTTTTATTGTTTGTATTTCTTTGTTTTTTTTATTTGTTACAGAAGTAATAAAATTTGAATTTGTATCCTCGAATGTCAAATAGCCGCCTCACAACCCCCAGGAAACAAACAAAACATGAATAATATATTTTCAAAAATACATGAAACTAAAGGATACGCCATATTGGTTCCGCCATTTTGAATTTGGTAAACGACTATTTCTCTAGATTCGTTATCAGCGACCCTAAAAACTCCCGAACGATCCTTAAACATAAAAAATATGATTTACAAAAATATGTGCAACAAAGGGTTAAGTAGGTTTTTAATTGAAGGTTACTTTTTACTTTTGTCACTCTTCCTCTGCCCCGTTCTCTCCGCGGATACGCCACTGTGATCGGCCGTCAACCCGCGCCGCCAGCGCCGCTCGAAGAGACCTCTGATTGACGCGTCTCCGGTGTCAGAGTTATCTTTAAAATTAGATGTTTTTATGGGTTTTTAATCGCGTCGTTAGCCCATGCGTTTATGCGGATAATAAAAAATTATCGGCCTTCCAGAATTCTGTTAACAGCCGTTTAACGGGGCGATCTTTTTATTGCGCCCGGCCGTCGGATAGAGGCTCGCCCTTTGGCGGCCCAGCGCGCCTTATCTGTCAAATTAACCCGCGCTCGTAAAAACCCCGCAGATAACCGTAATTAAGGGGGTCAGTGGTCGACGGCTTCTGCGGCCCAGCTCGCTGGGAAAACAACGCGTCGCGAGATTTACACGAGAGGCCACGTGTAGCCTAAAAAATGAGCGATGTTCTTTTCTGGACTCACGTCAAACTTTATTAAATATCAAAGATTGAAGATCAGTAAGATTGGAAGCACCATTAACGTTTTTAAAGTGGGTCCATCTACTGTTTTAAAGGGGGCGACGGCTGGTGCTAAGGTCGTATAGGTTCCAAAAAAATCATGAAGAAACGCCGTTATTTATTTTTATATTTCAATTGTAATAAAATAAATGGACTATTTGTGACAACATACCTACAAATTTGTCACACCACTGACTGAACTATTCCATCCGCTAAAGAATCAACAGATATGATATTATTGTATCGAAGGTTGCACGTTGGAAAGCAAACTACATTTTATATATAGACTCCTACGCATTAGCAATTAATTTCCTTGCGTAAATATCTCGCTAATAAGATTCGGCAGGTTTGCATTTCAAGTGCATCTATTATTTATATATGGGGCATTTCACGCCAACTAAGTGAGGTCAAAAAAAAATCTGTTTGAAACATAATATCACAATCGATAGTACTTGCTAAAAAACTAACTTCCCTAAAATTTTAGATTTTTTTGAGCCACAAGGAGAGGGATGGTGACGGTGAGAAAATACAAATTTTCGTTTCGACTCTAAAATTTCAATCCTTCTCGGTAAGAAAATGAAAAGAATTAAAAAAGAGGGTTGCAATGGTTTTTGATGTGTTTTTTTGCGTAGAATACGATACAAATATTTTCAAAATTATTGGGGGTAGTTTTCACCCTTATTTTGAGGATTGGAAGTTTAAAATCGAAATTTCGAAAAGTATGACACAGTTTTTTTTTTCAATTTTTTAATTTCTTTCTATTTTTCTGTGCTTTCGATTAATTTTTAATTCATAATGGGCGTCGACCAGGAACTGGCCCAAAAAACGGCCCAAAGGTGAAAAAACGTGGTTTTAGCGTATTTTCTCATCTTGTGAGATAGTAAATGGCAAGTGAATAATAGGTATATTCCAAGGTTTTTGGGGTCGCTGATTATGAATCTAACGTAGAAAATTTCCCGTAGAATACGATGGTATTTTTTAAATTTCAAAATTTAGCCATTTTTTTTAAAATTGACTACCATACTGGATCCGCCATTTTGTTTTTAGAAAATCTGACGTTTAATTCGTAATCAGCGACCCCAAAAACCTTGGAATATATTATTCACTTGCCATTCACTATCTCACAGGATGAGAAAATACGCTAAAACCAAGTTTTTTCACCTTTGGGCCGTTTTTTGGGCCAGCTCCTGGTCGACGCCCATTATGAATAAAAAATTAATCGAAAGTACAAAAATTTAGAAAGAAATTAAAAATTAAATATTGAAAAAAAAATAAGGGTGAAAACTACCCCCAATAATTTTGAAAATATATTTATCGTATTCTACGCAAAAAAACACATCGAAAACCATTGCAACCTTCTTTTTTAATTCTTTTCATTTTCGTACCGAGAAGGATTGAAATTTTAGAGTCGAAACAAAAATTTGTATTTTCTCACCCTCACCATCCCTCTCCTTGTGGCTCAAAAAATCTAAAATTTTAGGGAATTTAGTTTTTTAGCAAGTACTATCGATTGTGATATGTTTCAAACAGAATTTTTTTTGACCTCACTTAGTTGGCGTGAAATGCCCCCATATATTATGTAGATGTATACTGATATCATAAGACCGATGATAAGCTATGGAGTTGTTTGGTGGTCCAAATGCCAACATACTAAAGAAACACTAAGGCTTAGCGAAGTACTTGGCTAAGCCACTTCTATAGGTTTCCAGTGACATCACCTCTTCCCACTTCGTTTGGATAAAACTTCGTAAATTCTTATTAAAGGTGAAAATAAAATGACCGTAGAAGAGATGATCAAAGAGGAAGGAAGAAGCAGGGTGTGGGCTGAAATATGATATGGGATGATGTATACTCGCTGTGATATACTTAAAAGCCTGCAATTCGAATAAACGTGGGTATTACGTTGAACGGCTATTATGAATGGATTGCTTAATTCATAACTTCCAAGGGGCGCGTGCGCGGTTAATCCTGGAACTGAACGAGTTTCTGTTCATCGGATATTTGCGTTGGTATGATAGACAAAGACCAGATATTATCGGCGAAGTACAGTGTGTTTTTTTTATCAGATAAGTATACCCAAAACCCACGTATACCCAAATATTTGGTATATAATCTAAGTTAAGGTTGACATCTGATGAACACATATTCATGTTTACTTGACAGCCGTTCAAGGTTAAAACCACGTTGTGTCCGAAGTCTGTCATCACACACTTGGGGATGCATCTTTCACAAACAATAGTTTCTGCTTTTTGGATGAAGGGCCATGCGCAATAGAGTTTCAATAAGGAGGATGACATATTGGCGAGGAAAGCATCTAGCCGGTGTATTTTCGGCTCGAGCCTTCCTAGCCAGCACATATTGAACAAATTAAAAAAAGACATCCAACTTCTAACTTACTAGAGAGTTTTTAAAGTAGGTACCGCAGCAAAGAGGTGGCAATAGTATATCTGGCAAAGACAAGGAAGAGTCTAGTTTAGTGGAAAATTTTCCCGTAGGGGAGAGATGCAGGGTTCAGCCAGTTTGTAAAAATTAACCCATAAAATCCAGATTTCTCGCAAAATTATGACATTGTATTACTGCAATACTGCATAATCCTTAGACATTTCTTCGACTGTCTATAACACAACTGTAGTAAAAAATATATTCCGGAATTTTGTGGGATAAATGAATAGGTATATGTCTGCAAACTGGCGGAACCTCAACTAGGTACCAGAAGAAGATTCGGCTAGGGCTGAGGGAGGATTAGACCAAGGTTTATTTTCTCTTTACAAAATATATATTTAATAGTATATTATTTAGCACAAAGTTTATTTAACTTTCAATAATTCAAACAAAATACCTTCAAAAAAATTGCATTTTTAGGGTCCGATAGTTTTAATAGGAGAGCGATTTAAAGATTAAAATGTTATTTATTCCATAACTTCAAACTCTTACTTCTCCTTGATATGAAGAATTAGTATGCTGTGAAGTTGTGTATCTATTTTATTGTCATTGATTATAGTTTGGAGAATAATTTTGAATGAATTTTTTTTTCGAAAAAATTTAGTTGATATTATTAAACACACATTATAATTGGACAGTGTCTGTCAGAGACAGTCAAAGAACCAATGTCTGGACACATGTTGGGACTTAATACTATTTAGTACTGTCTACATTCGAAAGTATCATGAGTAGGAGTTATTGCTGTTTAGCACGTGAGAGACTACAAGAAACTGTGTAGGAATATCAAATAATCCCATTTTCTCAAAAAATGGAGTTAATACAGTTTAGCTCTGAGGTACAGATATGTAAAATAAAATTGAAACTGATACTGAATACGAAACGCGGAATGCTACGGAATACAAAGAACAAGTGTGTGTGAGTCAAAAATCATTGATATTAGTAAAATAAAATCACTGGTGACCGAATCCTCCTAGGTAAAAAATGTGTTTTTCACTGTTTTTATACAGGGTGTGTCCGGAAAGTAATGTCAGTGAGCTTTGAAAAATGGTTTTTATTGATTCTATGTGTACAAATCTTTAGAAACTCTCAAAATACATTCCTCCTGAGTCCACAGATAGGTTCCAGCGGGTCTTCCACGCATCAAAAGCCGCACAGTAGTCGTTTTCCGGAATCGCCTTTAAAGCGTCGGTGCAAGCCTTCTGAATGTTATTCACCGACCCAAAATGCTGTCCTTTCATTGGGGTTTTGAGGCGTGGAAACAGAAAAAAGTCTGAGGGTGGGGGGCACATCGGGGCTGTAGGAAGGCTGGGGAACAACGGTGATGCCTGCCTTGACGAGGTAATCGGCCACGAGGATGCAGGTGTGCGAAGGCGCATTGTCGTGGTGAAGCTTCCAGGATTTTGAGATGTCTGGGCGAACGCGATTCACCCTGCGTTTCAGCCGCTTCAGCACCTCGACGTAAAACTTTCCGGTTACGGTTGCCCCTGCGAAACGAACTCATCCCCGGTAATCAAAAAAGACAATCAGCATTGTCTTGATCTTTGACCTGGACATCCTGGCCTTCTTGGGGCGAGGGAAGTTCGACGTGTGCCATTCCTCACTTTGCCTCTTCGTCTCCGGATCGTATTCAAAGACCCAACTTTCGTCCCCGGTAATGACGTCATCAAGGAAAGCGGGGTTGTCTTCGCAGATGTCCAAAAGTTCTTGGCAGGTTTCGACGCGCCTCGCTTTTTGATCGTCCGTTAGCACTTTTGGCACGAGCTCGCGCACACATTCTTCATTCCTAAAGACTCCGACACAATTTCGTGAACAATTGTTTTCGTAATGTCTAATGTTTCGGAAATTAAACGGACACTTAGACGACGGTCAGTGTTCAACAAGTCACGCACACGTTTCACATTGTCGTCGGAACTGGAGGTTGATGGCCGTCCAACGCGGTTTTCGTCGTTGACATCTTCCCGACCTTCTGCGAAGGCCTTGTGCCACCGGAAAATTTGCCTGTCCGAAAGACAATCGACGCCGAAAGCCTTCTTCAACATTGGAATGGTTTCCGCAGCAATCTTCTCCAGTTTCACACAAAACTTGATTGCTATCCGTTGATCAAGCGAACGTTGCATTTTTTTCTTGCACCGGGTCACTGTAACGACTCTCAAAGAACGAGTGATGCGACCGCTACAACGACCGGTAGCCAACTGACGCGTGTTGGATCTTGTTGCCAGATCCCCCCACCACAATCCCAGCACGTAAAGCTCGGGCTGGCGCATACAGTCTCGGGAAAAAAACTTCACTGACATTACTTTCCGGACAAACTCTGTAATCCTGCCTCGTTTATTTTTTTGTTAGTACTACTATATTTTAAAGAACATAGTGTAAGGATGTTTCTATTGCGTATCATCCGTCGACTTCTTTTTTATGTAACGAGTGAAACGGACGCATCGCATCAGGGCCGACAACTCCAAGAGCTCCTTTATGTGGCTGCACAGAATGCGGCGCATTATCATCATTCGAACGTCAGCAGCACCGGGAGTTATGAAACCAGACGCGTCCGAGTTGACACAACACTGGTAGCCACTGTTGCCCCTTATCTCGATCGGAATTAGTAAAAATCCTCGACGTTAATTAAAACTTATCGCGCCTCCGATCAATGTCATAACACAAACCATTACTTTTAATACTTTCTAGCCGGATTTTTTGGCATATTTATAACTCATTATTTTTACAGCTCGTATCGGAACGCAGTGCCGGCTCATGTTAAAAAAAAAATGCGGGGGTTGCAAATGAATGGACTGAAAATGTTTAATTTTTCACGGCCGAATCTGAAAGTTAGAAATTTTAAGGCATTTAAAAATACTTATATAGGTACTGTTTAAATTTTCTTGGTATTATGTTTTTCCTAACAAGGTTATAGTACAAAGCGTAGTCGACTTGACGATCTTTGTTTTATCTGCTATTGAATCTGAAACTGAACTGAAACTGAATAAGTGGAAGATTTTTAACCAAGATAGCCATTACCGGTATCGTATTCGAGAGAATGAATCGTCCACCTCAAAATTTAGACTGGTGAAGGCAAACGTTCAATCAGAGCATCCAAATGGCAAAGTCTATTGAGGCAGTGCCTATTAATAATAAGAAAATCAAGGACCAATTTTGCAATATGTTAGTGGTTACGATCGTATTGTGCCTTGGAGTGTCACATCCTCAGGAAATGTGTTTAAAGAATAAGGTGGTTTGGGAGTAAACTATTGTGCCCATTATATTTACTTTCATCCCCTTTTTCTAATCGCCCCATCTTGTCTAAACAGAATAAAACTAAAGAAAGAGTTAAAAAGACGTTTTCAAAAATTAAAAAAATCGAATGAAGAAACCTCTTTTTATTTTAATTCTTTTCATGAACATTCATACATTGTTTTTTCAATAAATCAACTCTAGGGAAGAAAAAATAAATCATCTGCAAATAAAAACTGTATTTTTGCTTATTTGTGAAAGAAATTCACAAATACGCAATTTCACTTTCTGGAAATCAACTTCACTTTTCAATTTCAATTGTTGACCCCGTTTCCACTTATCAATTCAATTCAAGACATCGTTTTTTACAAGATAATAAAAACTAACTGCACAATATTATATAAGTCTGAGATAAATCTCCCCAGCCAGTTTTGTCTGCCAATGATTTGCTACAGAATGGCTCCGCTATTAGACATTGCACTGAATTCATTTTCTATTTATAATGAAAATACGCATACACCTACAAGAGATACTTTGTACGCCGCGGCGGAAGGACAACTGGCTGAAATATATGGCGTATTAAATAGCGCGAACAACGTAGCGGTTTCAGCTAGTTTAACTAACTTGAACAGCAACATTCTGTCTACAGCAACAGTCCGCAGTTGGACTGCAGACATAGACGGCTGGTAAATTTTGAGATTTCCGTATTTTCGTAACAAAGCATGGAACCCATGTCATGTTTTTGAAGATGATTACTGGACTAAATGGAAGGCTATAATTAAAGTTGGCATACGGCAACTCACGTAGCGTATGATGGGACTCGCCTCAATTCGTATTTATTTCAGTAGTCCCGTGATAGCTGGTGCTGTTGTACAACCTCCGCTAAATGTAATATTTTGAATAGTGTGATGACGATATATGTTAATAATAGATGCGTGTTTTACCACGGGTGGCTCCAGGATACCACTATTAGTACGTTCCAAAATGTTAAACCGGTCTTACGTTATACATATAATGGTAATTGTTGTAGCCCAACTAATCGTCAAATCTGTGTCTTATGATTATGGAAACCAACCGATGCTATAATGTGTCCGTACTGCCAGTTGAGTTTATTATGTGGTTGATCCTGTGACTTATAGCTGCCTGTACCCATGTGCCCCAACGAGCCATAATAGGTTACGCTGGTAGTGGTGTCCTTGGTAGAACGTCCGACAACGTTTTTCTTCTGGATGTTGCTTTCATAAATACCTGTATCACATTCAATTGTTTCACATTCATTTGTACCACATTCAAGGCTGTCAACAATAGAGTAACAGTTTCGGCAATTCGGTGAAGCTCGTGTGCCAAACATGTGATATGGATTAAATTAATATATGTATGTCCTTGAAGCTTTCAAATGCACTTTAATGGCTTATTCAATCCCTCAACCACTACGCTAGGTATGTTCTGTCCTTTAACATCCGTTAACATTGTTTCGTCAACGCTAAGCAATATAGGTTTATCGTGCAATTCCGAGACGATATTTTTTTATGTCCTCACACAGTGGTCCTATGTAAATCCGTCTAACAATTGTTTCTGCAGGTAAACTAAATTCGCGTACTTTCAACTCACAGCGTTCTGGACAACTTGAACTGAACTTGGGATGATTTAATTTGGTGAATGGAATATTACACGTTACCGTCATTTTGACTGAATCCAAGTCTTTGTCTTTGACTGATTCGCGCACTCACACCACCACTTACACGAGCTTTATGTTTGTGTGTAGTAACATACTGAAAAACATATGTTTTTACGTGCCACGTCAGTACACTGTCACACACGGTACAACACAGTTCACTGCCATTAAAAGTCAGTTCCGTAAAATTGTTTATCCAACGCTCCACCGTAACATGTGACGGACGCTGTCCCGATATTTATACAAATTTATTCGACGTTTCATGCACACGAATGAGAGATCGATCAGCGCAGGTCAACTAATATTAAAAAAATTCATCATCAAAGTTGGCCGACCAGAAAAAGACGTATTTCTATTCTTGATCTTAAATTCATAATCTTATTTAATTATCAAAGCTATTACATTATGTGACACGAAATGCTGTGTTGAAATTTTAAAATTCAAATTACCAGAACAGATCGCAAAATTTCGAAAAAACCACAGTTTTAAATCAAACTTTAAAAAAGACTTGATTATGAATACATATTTCGCAAATATTTTGAGACGCGTTTCCAAGATAATCTGTTGAGGCAGTTTTTTGTGAGTGAGGCAGTGAGCAGTGAATTTTTGTTTTTTCGCAAGTTTCGACTGAAATTTTTCTTGCTATTACTGAATTCTACTCTAGTAATTATATGTCTAGTAATTACACGCTAACATATGATGTGGGTCCCATGCCTCGTTACGAAAATATTTTACAAGAATCTCAAATTCCACCAGCCGCCACTGAATGCAAACCAGCAGAATCTTATCAGCAACATATTTAAAACATTCGATAATGCGCAGGGGTGTATACGTAAAACGTATTTACCTTTATTTTTCCTTCGTGTAACAATAATGTCATATCTCATGTCTGTTGATTCCTAAGTGGGTGGAATAGTGCAGTCACTGATGTTTTTAGTTACAATGTATGGACAAGTAGTGAATTTTTGGAGTTTCCGTAACCTGCATATCTTAGCACCGGCCGCCACTGTCGCTACGTAATTTATATTAAAATGCTGCCGCAAGACCACATATTCAAATTAGGCGTGTCGAATTAAGAAAACACAATATTTTCGGTAAACATCGGCTTTATTTATAATAATTATTTTTTTACAGCTGGTGCATTATTTTACATGCGGTCGTAATTAATAGTGCTTGTTAATGACAGAACGTAAATCAGTAACACAAGAGACTCACCATATTATTCGTGGTGATAAAAATGTAGATAAACTACAATTCGAATACGGTGGCGAAGCGGTTATAAATCTTGGGAGGACAAAAAGCTACATAGTCGACGTGCTTCCTGGCATTACACGCGTAGAAAATTCCAAGTTTACGTTTTTAATAATAACGACTGCCACAATGGTATAGTATTTAAGTTTCCAAAAGAATGCGTACATAAGATATTTTTTGTGATTGTCTTTGGAAGCTGCGAAAGTATTCGTACACCTAGTTTTTGGAAGTTACTTAAATTTTGATCATTTCTGTACTATGTACAGTAGGCACTGATTTATTTTTGCTTCTAATATGATTATAGTCGTCTAATCTATGTCTAATAAGCCCATGGTAAAGGTAATTATATGCCGAGAGCATAAAGTAAGATACTAAAAAGGTAAAATTGCTATGTTTTCAAAAAATAGTGAACCACTCCAAGGACAAATAAAATGAATAAAAAGGCTAGAAAAAATGTATGTATGGGCAATTTAACACATGCCCATATCCTTCTTTGGCATCTTCAAAGAAAGAAGATATTTCAACATATCTGTGGACATTTTCAACTTGTGAAGTGGGTCAAAAAGAAAACAAAAATGGTAGATTTACCCTATAACAAGTGATGACAAGTGAATGGGCTAAAAAATCAACGATAACTAAATAGGGATTAAAAATAATATAAAAATAAATAAAAACAGATAGGTACATCCGCCAAAGTAGGACAAGGTAACCCCACTTTATGGAATGACATCTGTTTTGGTTTTATTTATAACTTTTATGTTTATTTTCAAATCGTTATATGGATACTTATTTATTATTAATAGTAATATATTTTCTTTCATCTGCATTTTATTAGTGAATAGTTAAATTCATACGGGTTGTGTAAATTAAGTAATGAGACTGGCAATGTAGCGCCCGATCCAGCAACACTGCGGAAACGAGACTTGGAAGGGCGGTAAGTTGCATCTTCAGAACAAGTTTGAACTTGTTAGAGTCATTTGTGCTATCAGGTTTTGCTTCAGACTTAGACACAGCGCAACGGATACTTTTGCAAAACTTCAACACTCCTAGGGATACAGTGTTTTTTCAAGAGCCCAGAAGAGAGTCGATTGAAGATGAACCACTCAGCGGAAGACCTCCATTTTCAAGATTGTGGCCCCAGGCCAGACTATAAATCAATACTTTTACAGAGAGGTCCTTGAAAAACTTCGAAAAAGGGTCATGCGTGTGAGACCAAACATCAACATCAACTGGAGGTTGCATCACAACCCACAGCGCCTTGTCACACAGCCATTTCAGTAAACGAATTTTTAACCTGTAAAAACATTCCTGTGGCTCCTCAGCATCCTTATCTCCTGACTTGAGTCCTTGTGAAATTCTCTTCCCGAAATTGAAAAATCAACTCAAGGGCGTTATTTTGGGACCATAGAAAACATTCAAACGGTTATAACCGACCAGCTGAAGGCTAATCCAGTATATGAGTTCCATAACTGCTGTGTGGATTCCCAAGGAAGTTATTTTGAAGGAGACAATACTGAATTGTAATTATATACGAATAAAGAAATTTAAAAAAAATCTCATCAAATTAGGTCTCATTACTTAATATACACACCTCGTATGTTGCGCGTAGTACGAAAGGCAGATTACAAAGAACCACCATTTTTTTTATTATATGTGAACACGACGTAGTACACTATATGTAGGATTTTTTTATGGCTGAACACGAATCGGTTGGCCAGCACATCTAGATTTTAAATAAATCAAAGAAATATAACCTAAAACATCAAGAAAAGCAAAATCAAGAAAAGTATACATTGAAGATAAGTAAATGGATCAGAAATACAAAAAAAAAAAAGAATACAGCTTAACAATGAAATTCAATATTAAAACTAGTCTAACTTTGTCTATAAAACTTAACTCAACCCTTTCTTAACTACCCCATCTAACGTAAAACTAACTCGTAAATCGTTTCTTGTAAAGTGTGTGAGCAGGAATAGATGAGTATGTATATCTTTCATATCTGTTTGTCTTTTCAAACATTTGCGTGATTCACTTTTCTCAGTTACTTCAGAATTCAGGTCTATCCTATAACCTAAAAAACATCAATTTGTAAACAAAACTTAACCTAACCTAACTACTGCGAATATATTTAAATATTTATTTTCTTGATTTTGCTTATTCAGCTTTTAGGTTATATTTCTTTGATTTACGTAAAATCTAGACGTGATGGGATTCGGATTCAACGGATTAGGGTTCAGCGATAAAAAATGCATATAGTGAACAATGTCGTGTTTAAGTATAATCAGAAACATTTTTGTGGTCCTGTGTTATTATAGTGACCCTGCTTGGTTCTGCCCTCTGGACGCGACGGAGGAACTTTGGTATTACTACAAATCGAGGAATGTATACCTACGACAGACAGAGTTTTTGAAATCGTATAGTGACAGATAATTCTTGGTTTATCTTTCTTCCACGTTCTTTGGTTTTTCTTCGCCATTGTGGCGAGCGCGTGGCGGGTCCGCCGCTGCTTCGATACCAGCTGACCAAAGCAACCAATGGTCTATGCCGACGTAAACAAGGGCGCCTCGCATCGCATCGCGGACCTTCGATAATAAACCGGAGTTCATCTAGCATGTTCTCGCGATTGTCCACGACAAATATAAGAAGCCTCAGTAACAGTGGGAAATTTGGTCTTTCCATCCTAGAAAGTATAATCCGTATTTGAATTTACTTAAATAAACAATATTAGTTGAAAGTGGGAGTTTGAATTTTTCATATCTTACGAATCCGAAGTGAACAAAACGTTACACTATTATCTCTTTCAGGGGCAGTGGTACATAAACTGTACCCAAATAAAAATGGTTCTAAGTGAGCGATGGTCTATAAAAGATACCACTTATTCAAATGCAAGTTACTTTTTGAGAAGTGGTTTAATTTGTGGACCAGCAACATCTGACTAATGTCTGGTGTGCCTAGATTTAGTAATTCACCGGCTATATTCAAAGTAACATGTATTTGAGGTTAAAGTTTCCCTTGAAAATCGCAATTTTACTAGTTTGTTTTTGTTTTCATACCAATAAGTTGTAAAGGTAAGGATACATTTATTTTTTATTAATACTGACAGACTAGATGTACTAGTAGTAATGTACTTAGATTATTATTTACATAAAAGTGTGAGTTTGTTTTATTTTGACCAATTTTTTGGGTAAAATGTTGTGGTACGAAAATTGTACCACCGCACCATAATACAAAAACGTCCATTTACTACCAAATTTTCACAATCCGAACGACTTCACCCAAGTTATACGAAAAGATAAAACCGGTGCCACTGAAAATGTACCCTGCCCAACTGTATTGACAGATAACAACAAAAATATAAACTTCGTTGACAAGTTCGAGCAAAACCTTAATGTTTATAAAACAGATCGAAAATCTAAGAAATGGTGGCACCGGATCTCTTTCTATTTTGTTGATGCCGCCATCGTAAACGCATTTGTTCTATACAAAGAATTAAATTTGCCAAAGAAAACTATGAAAGAGTTTAGAAGAGAAGTCATAATATTTTTAACGGCCGAAACAGTAATTAAAAAAAAAGAATGACAACTCTAAATCCTATCGCTATAAAAAAAAATAAACCTTTTGTTCTTCGAGAAATACGCACAAGCGAAAGTGCACACCAAGCAAAAAGGGACACCAGACGTCGCTGTGCGCTATGCAGTACCTCAAAAAAACAAATTAAGACGGACTGGGTATGTTCCGTATGCGACGTACCCCTTTGCCTCGGAAAGAAAAAAACTTGTTTCCAAAATTACCATCTGGGAAATAATTAATCGTATTTTTTAGTTTTCTTGTTTGTGCGCAGTGGTACAAAAAACTGAACCACTTATTTTCTACAAAAATTTAAGAAAAAAAATGTTTTTTTTTTCCTTTTATATCTTAAGTACTCATGTTTTGTTTGTTTGTATAACAGAAAATAACAATATATGATTAAATTGGTGCCCTTCTAGGACTTTTATTTGCTTAAATATATGCCCCTGAAAGAGTTATTACGCCGGCCGACACCCAGGACGTCTTTATTAGGTAAGCTACTGTGTTCTGCTGGTTTCAATATATTTTATTTGCGGTTCAATATTTTTGTAAAACACGAAACAATTCAAATCAATTACATATTCAGAGCAGCTGCCAACAAAGCAATGTTGACAGCTAACCTCCGATAGGAGATAAAACTGAAAGAAGAAGAACAATTAAAACGTCTCCAATTAACTTAGATTCGCGCCCCAATCAACACTCTAATTAATCTCATTAATCCCGATCGCTCAGATCAACGATTAGTCGTTGTGACGCCTTCGACAACTCGAAACCCACGGCGCGAAATTAATAAATATATGACGGATAACTCGCACGGAACCGAGCGCTCGACGTCCACAAAGGGGCCGATAAATCATAATAAACCTTAATTAATTCATATTAGAATACGCGAACGGCTGCCGGCGAGCGTTAACTCGAAAATAATAGGTTATCGATGCGCGCGATGCGCCGCCAGGGCGCCCGCCGCGCCGACCGGGACGGGCCCGTAATTGGAACCCTGCGGCGCGCCACGGACCCCCCCCGTCACTCGGCGGCGGGCGCGCGGCGATCGAGGGCTGAACGGATAACTTTTATTGGTCGGTTCGGAGAAATTTCGCCGTCGAGATTTCGGGAACGCTGTAAATTACGCGGTTAATTAAGACGCGCGGGAAGTATTTCGGGATTTTAGGCGGTGAAATACGGTTCGCCGTTTTCACCGAATATGTCGCGATAGGCATCTGTGATGCTCACTACTGGGCGTCTTGTTCGTACAGTGATTCGTTTAATTTACGGACGAAATGATAATTAAAAAAGGGGAATCGTGAAACGGTCGTTTGTAAATTTGATAGACAGTCAGTGGCAGCTGAAAATAAGGCAGACATATACACAACACAAAAATATAACTATAATTAACCATTTTTTGTTTTTAGAAACGATGTTCCTCCAACGCGTCGCCTGAATATTTTTTATTATCGTTAATCTCTATCCGGTGCAATCTTGAAACTGAACACGAGTGGTGTCGGTGAAGTATTTCAGAAAGAGAGACTCTCGAACGTGAGAGTTAGACAACGCTGTATTTGAAACTACGCAAAGTGCACAGTCGCGTGCACTGCCCCGGCCGCATATTCACAACCGATAAATATTTCCTCCACTCGGCATACATATTTCCGAAGATAACTCGTACCTGGCACTTCGGTATTTATACCTTTATATCATTCGTTCAAGAAAAAAAACGAACTTAAAGACTGCCACAGGGATAAGAACGTAGCGCGTAACTTAATTCCTTTATTGCATATCATTCATGAAATATGAAATATAATAAGAAATAATCCATAGATTACCTTTAATTACCTTTCAAACGTAATTAAAATTTCTTCCAATTGAGAAAACACATTTTATTTATAAAAACAATTTAAATCATTTGCTGAATATGTACGAGCCCAGTCGCATATATATTGGACCACGGAAATATATGAGCTAGTGTTAGATTTCCAAATTGATATTTTAAACAGTATTGAAGCTTTAACAATATCAATTAAATGTGTTTAATATGATTTGGTGTTAGCAACTAATCAATAATATTTGCTATGTATGGAATGACTAATTAACAATAACCCAGAAATATAAAGTATTTTTATTAACTTCTGTGATTCAACTCATATGTGAGAGGATTCGTTCATCTACCAAATCTAACCAATACTCCCACTTGGTCGAAACAAATCTGGCATCTCTTTAGATCGAATTAAAAACATTGTGTAAGATATGCGGAAGATCATTTATTTCATTATCGTTTTCTGTAACTTGTAGAGGCACTAAAAAATGAAAATTAATTTGAAAAAAGTGTGCTTTGAATAAGTTCACCGTTTCTGTTACAGTGTGAATTCTAGGCCATCTTGCTGAGAATACCCTTGTGGTAGTTCTATATCATCAACTTGTTTTAAGAAAATATGTCAAAATTTCGCGCCTATACATTTGTTCAGTGAGAGTACTAAAAGGGGGTCCAAAAAATTCTTCTACTAATAATACACCAAACACCAATTTTCTGTTCGTTTCGCCAAAAAAAAAACAAAAAACTGAAGAATAATAATTTTAAGATCTTCTTGTCGATCAAGTATGTGCTCCCACTGCATTATTTCGTTTTCTGTATGCCTGACTGAATTCTTTTATATTTCAGGGGTAATAGTTTGAAGTGCCTCGCATCACATGTTTGAACAATCTTGTTCTGTATTACCATTTCTACCAATGTGTTTGTTATAGTAAGACTTTGCAGTTCTTCATATGAGTTGGATTGGATTAAAAATGCAGTGGTACGGGGAAGACGTAAAAATTGGTGTCCATATTGTTCTGTTAAGTCATCTAAATATTTTCGTGCTGGTTTATTTCTAAAAAAAGATAAATACTTAGTAAATATTTGAACATTATAAATTGTATGAGGTATATAATGACAGCTCAGTTTTAAGCATTAAGGCTGAAAATTTCAGGTTATTATTAGTTAACCTTCTTACATCCTGAATTATAGCTCCGCAATGTATTACATAAGGTTGATACATAATAATTTAATAATTTATTTATTTTCAAGCGACAGAACAACCGTATAGAAATAGTCATAGGTCTTAATAGTAATACACAATACAATACATGTACATGGCAAAGGGAAGAATGGAACAAAACTTATAGGACAATTAGTAAATTTACTGAATACCATCTCACACATTACTGTTAACTTTTTTTTACTACATAACATATTGTTTTTTCACTAATAGCTACAAGAAAAATCATAAACATAATAAAAACACTTGTCCAATAATTACTCTTGAAAGAAACTACTGATTCGACATTTTTAATATCAACTGGGGGATTGTTAAAGACTTTTAATCCATATAGGGTAAAGTAAGGAGAGATGGTCCAGTAGGAGAGACAGACCACTCGGAATTTTCCGTAAAATATTGCAATAATGCATGCTTTGGTTAGATACAATCGTGCATTTGCGTTAGTTCATTCTGCGAAATGCGTCGGTAAGTTGAATTGTTTTCGCTACAGTAAGTTATTGTCAAATGTAATTTTGGATACCCTCATAAATTATTCGTGTGTTTGTACTCTGTCGAGTCAATCGAGTACACGTACATTTTATTTACAATTTTATGTATGCCATTGTTTCGTTATATGTTTGAAGTAAATATAACCCAAAAAGTAACAGTTTGCCTTGTTTTATTCCGCGGTAATTCTCCGGTCCGTCTCTCCTCCCGTTTCAGGAGAGATAGACCAGCTTTGTGGAGGAGATATGGACCTATATTTTAGGTAGATATTATTGCTCAACGAGGGTCTAAAACTGTGACTTCCATCAGTCCCAGCGAAGAAGGTGAGACTATATATTTAAAAGCGGAATGTCCCCAGCATCAGGAATACGCATGTCAGAAAAATCAGCTTATGTGAGCTCTGAAATATTTTTGGATTCACTAAAACCCCATTTCATGTCAAGAAAAGCATCTGGAAGAACTTTATTGATATTGGACGGGCATAACTCGTATACAACCAACATTGAGACTTTGGAATTTGCAGAACAACATGAATTTATTTTGTTCTGCGTACATACATAGACATACATTAGACTTACATACATAGACATATATTCAAGGAAAAAGCATGTTAAACCTAAATATCAGCCAAAGAATAAACTATGTCAAAAGAAGCTCAGGCGTAAGTCTTCCTCTTCTTTTTTGCTCGGATAATATAGTTTTACACGATTCCTCGTGTGGAGGTGAACATATTAGTGACTGTGTCGGATGCGGCGAAGATTATCGTCGCACTTCCAAGAAAGAAGACTGGATACTGTGCTTATTGCACACCTTATAAAGTTGCACACCTTATAATAATGCGTGTCAAATGTGTGGCGTTGCTGCGACAAATAAGAAAACAAAAAAATATGTAGGTCCATCTCTCCTACCTCAGGTGGACCATCTCTTCCATACTGGGTAGGAGAGTTGGATCAACGCAACATTTCAGATTGTATTTTTTTTATTTCATGACGAGTTCCTCTGTTCTTTAAACTATGCCACAAGTTGTACAATGTTAATGTTTATGTTTCTTATTTTTTGTAGAGTTTTATTTTGATCAATAAAAAAGTTATTGACGGCTATTCAAAAGGTGGTCCAACTCTCCTTACTTTACCCCTATATTTGGAGATTTATAGGATGCCGTTACTCTTCTACGAGACACGCAAAAATTATTTTATAGCTGGTGTTAAATTTGTGGATACTTTCATCTTTAAAAAAGTTGTATCTATGATTGAAGATATATTCACGTAATTCAAATAAACAATATAAGGATGGTAAGGTTAAAATATTAAATTTATTAAACAAATTTTTACAACTATACGTATTTGGCACTCCTGCCATACATCGTAAAATTATTTTTTGAGCAATGAATACGCTCTGCCAACTAGAAGATATCCCCCAAAAGCACAATCTGTATCTAATATGACTTTCTACCTGTGCATGATAAAGCACTATCAACTGCGTATCTGTCAACACCGTAGAGGATTTGGAAACATATAATTCAATCTTGAAACAACATATTCCGGTGAGTTTTCCAAGTCATATTTTTGTCTATATTCTAAAAATTTAATATCTATATACCTAAAAATAATATACCTAAAATAAATATACCTAAATAAATATACCTAAGAATTTAACATTATTGTCAGTGTCATTAAACACTTTTTCTGTGGATTATGAAATCTTAAATACGACGTTTTTCCCGTATTAAGAAATAATACGTTTTTCACAATTTGAACATCATTACATTTCTGTTGAAGCAAGAGATGAGATTTTTTAGATATTACCATCGAAGTGTCGTCAGCATATAATGTGAAGTGAATATCCGTTGATATAATTACTAGTGCATTGATGTAGAGTAAAAACAGTGTAGGGCCTAGAATGGATCCCTGTGGTACTCAGACGTTAATTTCGGTACATGACGAATTAACAATAATTAATTTCGTATTATTTGAAATAGTAGATACGCTAGTAAATTTCTTGCGATTATGCAAAAAAGGTTTGATCCATTTGCAGAGCCTCTAGGCAGTGTAAGATTTCTGTTCCTTCGATGTCTAAGAACGACAATAAAGTTTACCAACAACGACTTTATTAAGAACACATCCATCAACATAATTTCACTTGATGAACGATGAATGATGAAGCCGCATTAGAAACGTGAATAATACACGAAATTAAGGCCGCATTCGAACCCAAACGAACGGACATTGATAAATTAATTGATACCCTTGTTAAGGCCCACCAATTTGAACGCGTACAGAGTCCGCAATAATAATAATTATCGGACTGAATGCAACAAACACACACGCAATCAATAATGATATTAATCCCCTTGGGGCCTTTCACGTATCCCGCACAAAGACATAAACGATTGTAGTATGAGCAATCGATATGAATGGAGCCGGTGATCAATAGCGGCTGCGTATCAATTTTTCTTTGATTTGACAGCTCACTTTCAATATTTAAATATGGATTGTGTCTGGCCGAGCGTTCGACCGCGGAGCAGGCGGACGTTTATTATATGTTAATTTATACAGGACGGATTTGTAAGCGCATTTGTTTTTACAGGTTGCTAATGATTACTTTTTTTTTTTCGTAAATGTATACATAAGTCATCTGGCGTCCATTTCGAACATTTTGATTTTATTCTGGAATAATCAGACAGTCTTATAGTGAAAGAAGTAACGGAAATGAATGATAGGTATACAGTAAGTCCCAATCCTGTGTCAGATCTGGAACACCCTTGTAAAGTTTTACTGAACCCCATGATTCTTTATAAATGTATGGAAACTGGTTATGGAATAAATTCAGTATAATTACATAATTGTAAATATACGTTTACAATTATGTAACGTTTTATTTGTATGTGGGGTCACCTGTTTGCGAGTTATGACTAGGGTCCGGAAAAGTGTTCTTGCCCCTACATACCTATACCACTGATAGTGCGTAGAAATCGCACTGGACTCAGGGTCCAGCAAATCCCGTGCGGAAACATGGGACGTCTGAATACAATTTCTCCGTAAGACAGCGATCTATTCCGATAGCGACCTGCCGGTGGTGTAAACGGGTCGACCGTTGCATTGAAAACGTTAGTCGTGAGTGACTAACTTGTTCGTGAACTGTATTTACGTATTACCTGATTTTGTGTAGATTTCTGCAATAATGGCACAGTCGTTACCATTTGTTAATAGACTGAAACATATTATTGAAAATTATGACGATTTTAAAATAGACGGATCACATATTTAATGTACCTATTCCTTGCAATAGTCGATATATATTTCATCGCCAAGAGTGTAAAATACTTTTAGATTCGAATATACATCAACACAATATTACTGGTACGGTTAGAAAAGAGGAATTTTAATTAACATAACGTTGGTCACAACGGACCTACATTACGTTTGGTTGTGTAAATTGGAATGTAAAAATCATGATATAAATACAGTATGTAAGTTATGCGATAATTTATACATTTCTTACTATGTACTGTACTGAGTTACAAAACTTGGAACGTACATATATTTGCATTACCTATATATGTTATAAGAAGGAATTACATATTCTACGTAATTTTACATAACCAAACGTAGGTTCGTTGTGGCCAACGTTGTGTTGTCTATTTTGACAGATATTTCTTTCTGTGCACCTGTCTATAGGACTCTATACGGAATTTAAAAGTGTTTATTAAACCTATTAAATAAGTGCATAGTTACCAACTTTGATTAAAAATCAAATTTGCAATTGCGTGGTTGTCAAAAAATCATATTTGCAATTTATTAACAAAAAATTTAATAACGTAGGCCTTATTCATCATTCCTTAAAACTAAATTTGATGATATCGCATTAGTTAATTGTTTTTAAGAACAGTAATAAACAAAAATTTATAGTTATTTATTATACAAGGGAAAAAAGTATTAGATTTTAGCTCGAGGTTGTTTTGTCTCCTTCCGCTTCGCGTCGGGACAAAAAACCGAGAGCTAAAATTTAATATTTTTTCCGTCTATAATACACACTTTTTTTTGTGACGAGAAAAACGACAATTTAATATTGAAAAAACATATTATTACAATATATGGAGACATCCAAAAAAAACGTCATCAAAGTTGGCCGAGAAAAAAAAGACGTATTTCTATTCTTGATCGAATTTATAACCTTATTTACTTGTCAAGACTGTCACATCATATGACAGCCATTGTTTATTTTACAAATTGTGACAGTCACTTGTCAAAAGTTTGACATAACCGAAAAGCTTAGACATGACCGCTATTTCCATCTCTCTCGTTCATAGCCAGAGTTGATGACGTTTTTTTTGGATGTCTCTATATTAAAGTCAGAAAATTATCGATGTGAAATTTGAAGTTTTAAACTGGTAGGCTGTTGTACTTATAGCGACAATTAGACCTGCGTTGCTAAGGAAACCTTTAAAGTAATCAAATATCTGTCAATTTAATTCTGTGATTTTTGATTTAAAAATTGCGAACTTAGTGGTTGTTTAATAGTTATTTTGAATAATATAAAGTTAAAAAATGTCTGATTCCGAGTTTTCTCTGACTCCACCGGAGTTACGTAGTAGAAGGAGCGAAAGTAGCGTCACATAAATTATTACCAGCTAAATCGCGGAAAATTGACTAAATATATCCGGGAAAAAAGTACTAAGTAATTTCATAAAAAGTGATATGTTGTTACCTGTCAACAGGGATAAAATGTCAAACGTTTTTCCCGTCACAGAATAAAGTATTTTATTGCATCATGAAGTATACCTACCGAAGGTTTGGAAATGAATAAAAGCAATACAGAATATTTAAAAGGTAAGTACAATGAACGGAGATTATAGACGTTTTTATTGCATATGTTGTTTCGGCAATCTCTCCAAATTACGACGAAAAAAAATGTCTCCTCAACAACGCTTTTTTGAATAAAATGACTCTGAAAACTCTATGAAGCCGACTTCTATGTTTACACTCGACCATATTTTTATACTTTCGGTTTCAGCACTTAAAGCCGACAAAATTAAAAAATGTCGTGTCTTTTGAATAGAACCTTTCTATTTCCATGTATTTTTACTTGATTGAAGTTGAAGCTGAATTTGATATTAGGAAACATATCCACCGTGTAGATTTTGCGTAAAAGACGATTTTGGGTGACAAAAGGGGATTATTCTACGTATATCCACTGGAGACAATTCTGTGACATGATGGTAGGGTAATAATAATGCGTCATACAAATTATTTTTTTTTTTCATTGTTTGATATGATGAAGGCAGATTTGATACAAGAAAACAGACAAACAGATGCAAAGGAAAGTGGACTATGTGTGGCAAAAATCACGTTTCGTGTTATTTATTTCGTGTCATTTCTGTCAATCTGTCTGTCTGTCTGTCTGTTTTAATTTTAACTTTCAATCAATTTTTTCAAAATTAAGCTCAACACGGTGTCCACCACCCTCGGGGTTGCAGGTCAAAAACTGGGAGAAAATCTTTTGTTTACTTATACCATACGTTACATCCACAGTCCCTTGGATGTCAAAATCTATAAGGAATGTAAAAGGAGAAGGAAGGTCGGATCTAAAAGACGAAAACATTATTTTTTTCTTTATAGGCAGTGCAGTAATACCATAGCGTCAACTTTAAAACGTCTTCATAGCGTCAACTTTAGCGTTAGCTCGAAACAAACCTGATTCTGAGCATTTCATCTCATCTGCTAAGCGATCTACTTCGGAATCCTGACGCAGATATACGTTGTAACTTGAATATATTTCTTGCTGCGGAATGTGGATACATGTCATGGATCACTGCAGAGGACACATTGGGAGATAGATACATCATGAATATCCCACTAACACAACTAAAATGTTGCAGTAGAATCCGCTTTTAACATATCAAGGAACATTAAAAGATGACACCCCGTATCAGGAATTTCTCATGGATATATCACAATTCCGACAGCGCCCAGAGACATGGGGCCTAATAAAATTACATGAAATAGAATTATTGGCATCTGTAGCCCATTTTCCTCTGCACCTGTGACTGAGATTCACTTTCTCATATGAACTTCGGATTAAACATATCAAAAAACATTGGAACTTACATCTCAGGCCACGGATGCCTCATGGATATCACCATAGCGTCAGCTTTTAAAGCCATAAAGCCAGTCCTATCCAAAAGATACGACATTTTTTAATTTTGTCGGAGAGTGTAATAGACTGTAAATTTAGCGAACTGCTACAGCAACTGAGATGGTTTTAATAACTTCCAAAGTAATTTATACATAAATAATTACAAGCAAACGAATATACTATACAAGCAATGGCGAGCAAACGAACCATATCCAAAAAAACGCAATTTTAAATTAGGGGGGGGGGTTAAATTCAAGTAGATTACTCAAATCTATCCGCCAATATGAAAGTTTTCCTCAAGTTAGCTAGAACAGAGCTCCACTACCCACCATAGTCGCCAATTTGGCTATTCCAGAAATACCGCCGGCCCGCAAATGTTCTAAATTACATGAACAGTTTCCTTGCCTTTTTTTTCCACCATCAGAGATTTAGCAGATACGCCGGTGATTTATAGTCGGCAATTAAAACTGAAAATAAAACGCGAACGAAACAGCAGTTAGTCGTTTCAAATAAGCCGATTAGAGATGTCGACGAATATGTGGCCCGTGTATAAATGTACTTAATCGGTTTTGGAGTTTGTTGCTATCGGCGGCAGTCTGACTAGTAGTGTTTTTTTTTGTGTGGAAGGAATCTTTACTGTTTCGGCCTTGAACTTGATTTTTCGTTCTTGGAGCTTCTCCAGATCTAGCGGAAGCAGTAAGAACTGCTAGACTGAATCTACTTAAAAAAAAAATCAGGACAAAACTATGAATGCAATACATAGACTCGTTTTATGGACTAACAAAAGAACAAAAACATGCTAAGTAAGAAAGTTTACTAATTTAGTTTGAATTTAGTTTTTTCCCCAGAAAACGTAATGGAATATATGCTAGAGCTGTAATAAAGCGTGAAATCCTCTACCTTTTAGGCCTATTATTCAGCTTAACCCCACAAAAGAAATCCATGGGGGTTAGGTCAGGAGAACTAGGAGGAAACTCGAATTGACCCCTTCACCGAATCCCTTAATTTAAATAATCAATTTAATTTAAATAATTAAGAATGCGCGTTATATTATTTATTCTCAATTTCTGGAATTCTGAATAACTGTTGAAGGTGTGTTATGTTAAGTAACCGAGCAAATAGCTGTAGAACCTCTCGTGTCCGAGTGATTTTTTAAATAAACTTTCCTTCGTTTTTTATCGAATTTTAACTTTTCAACGGTCATCATTTTAAAATGGCTTGATAGAGTCGCGCTAAATTTTAGGAACATACTGTATGAAATAAGAGCTTTCAAAACGTATCGCAATCCATATGTTATCATTAAAAAAAATATTGATGACAGCTGTCTCTGTATCTCTGACAGGTGTCAATAAAAAAAATACAAATGAAGTACGTCAAAATATCGGCAAAAGGAACATTTATATGACGTATCCGAGCATTTTTCTAAAAAAAATCATTTAATTTGCATCGAATATATGCGCGACTTTACACCCTCATTGTATTTGGCATATTGGTGTCCCCAATTTGATGCTCGCCACTGTATATTTGTATATACAGTAAGCGGCACCCTAATGCGTACATAGCCGAATTAAGGGCAATTGATAATTTAACTTCTTTACTAAGCAGATGTAAACATGAGGTGAGAACCAATCGCGATCTAGTCGCTAGCGCAGGCGTATGAACTTCAACTGTTTATTTTGTTATTTGCAAGTACGGACTGGTAATAACGCGCTTTTTTAAGGCCGAATCTTTCGGCCCATATTAATTATTATTCAATATTGTCATTTGCCAATGATTTTACATATGTATGTGTGCAAGTTAAAACACATACGCCAGTACATCCCTTCGAACAACTATTCGCATACTAATATAAAATATAAATTAACCAAACGACAACAAACCTCTAGTCTCCGAGCGATGGCGTAGTTTGAATTTGACATGCGCAGATGCTACTAACATGAACATGGTAATTACGTCAGATTTCGGCGAATCTCAACAGAGGCGGACACGGGTCATTATTATTACACACCGATAGTTCACAGAAAATTAAAATGTACTAACTATTACAAAATGGAGCTGTATTTAGGTGTGGTAATGTTAGTGGTCCCGAAACATGGCACAAAAATAACTTACCCACGAAACTCATAAAATTTCGACCTAAAATGTACACTATTGCTTTTCTTCGTCTCTTGTTAGACAATTGCGGTTTCCTTACAATTGATTAGAATTTACTTCATCAATTTTACCTTTAAACCGACAAAATATTCGAGTCTTACTTTGCCAAATTTTTATACCTGTCAAACGGATATTTGGAACAGGTTGAACTTGAAGGAAGACTCGTTTTTCAAGGGTATACCTGTTCCAAATTCCTGCTCCCATAACACCTGTTTTGAGACAAGGAAGACTCTAATATTTCGTCAGATTAAAGGTAAAATTAATAAAGTAACACAAAATCAGCTGTAATAAAACTGCAACTGTTTAACAAAAGACGAAAAAAAGTTACAAAAATATGCCCTGCAAAATATCATACGCTAGTTAAAAAGTAATGTTACTCTTTGTATCAAACAATTGATGAGTTTTAATGGTAAGTCCTTTTAAGTTTCCTTTTTCGTGACCACTGACATTACCACACCTAAATACCGTCGTGTAATAGTACGCGTTATAGTACGTTTATTCGAATATTCACTAATGTATTCTGATGTATTTTCTGTGTATCGCTTTGCGCTAATAGTGACCTGAGCCCGACTCTGACCTGAGCTACGATTCGCCGCAATGTTGCTCTTTAGATTTCCACTAAAACCAAGCCCCGCCGGCCCAAGTAAATTCGCCCAACTATGACAAAAATGTATAATTTAATATGTCGTGAATAATGTACGCATTAGGCTGCCGCTTACTGTATATTTTTTATTCACGGTGCCTCGAAGAATGAATGGAAAGAATGGATGAATTAAGTAATAAATCTATTTTTCATCAATAATAATAAGATATGTATGTCTCTAAAATCAAAAAATTATATAAATCGTATAAGTTTCCGAATTTATACGTTTATATCTTTATATTATATTAAAAACTATACATATACCTACTAATGAAAATTATGTCTACTTTTGAATAATAATGGACATGCTTTATTGTGTATATAGGTACAAATTGAATTATGTTTTTATACAAGGTGAGTTTGTGAAGCGTCACCTCGAAAACCAGAAATAAAAAAAGGAAATTTTTAAAGATGAAGTTAAACTCGTAACACAAGATTACATAACAAAAAATAATGTGTTACTGTTCATATGACGTTACGAGTTGTCAAGTCTCATTTCTTAAATAGAAATAGATATAAAGAAAAATAGTAATACTACAAATCACTACAATACAGTATTGTATTTATTCTTCCAAAATTTTGAGGTTAAAATAGTTTTCTGTGCATAGTACCTACGTGCCATTATTCCATTTTGTAATCAAGTAGAAATGTGAATATAAGGGTAGGTCGTGAAATATTTAAAGACTTTCAGTGGAATAATGGAAGCTGATTTATTATTACTAGGCTTCGGAATGTTTGCTATCACGCGTGATACACTGCATAAGAGTATCCCGCGTTCCCGCAGCGGCGAAAATGGGGATGGCGTACTACTGCGCATACGCGTGGTCTGGAGCCTTTTCGGGAAGGGTCAATGCCTTATGTAGCACGGGGAATAAATACACGCGTATATAATATGCAAGGCGCTTAAAAAAATACGGTTTATACTTTCATTATCATAGAGTTTTATAGTGCCGAGCCCGGCGTTGCCGCACACAGTTCTGTACCCTAATTATTACCTACGCATCCGGAGAATGGTGGCCAGATCGTAAATTTAATTAATAAAAAAAAATCACTTTTTAGTTAGCTTTAACTTTTTTTATAATTTAACAACTTAAATATAATGATGTTGTTTTATTTACGTGTTTGATTAATTCTAAAAATTGTGACAATAATTTATATATAGTTAGTGATATACTTACATAATTATAATTTGTGAATACTTTTCGACCAACATTTATACTATTTAATGCATTATGTATCTCAGTGTCTTTATTTAAAATAATTATTATTTTCATATACCTACTCTGTGTTTTTTCTTTGTATCAGTCTACACCTTTTCCTTCATGGCTCACCCATAATTCATAAATAAATGTACTAATAATACAGAAAACTATTTTAACATTAAATCTTTTAAAAAAGAAATATCGTACCTACTGAATTTAAAAAGTTATTTGTAAATTTTCGTTACTCTTAAAAAATCGATTCAATTTTAAAAAATGATATTTACCAATTCTTGATGTCACATGAACAGTTACAAATTAAATTCCTTATGTAATCTTCTACTGTTTTAAATCTAATTCCATGCCTCAATATTTCATATTTTTTTTCAATTGTGGTTTCCAAAATAATGGGGGAATTGACACTTCGAATACTCACCCTATATAGAAGGTGAATATTCGCCAGTATTTTATTCCTTGATTATTTCTCACCATATCTTTAAATTCGACCAAGACATGTTATTATAATAGAAATACGTTTTTTATAATACCAATTTAATATCAGCAGTAGCTGCATAAACAACCTGCTGTCATAATTTACATAACATCCAATTAATTCATATTGTAAAATATTGTTCCCAGATAATACTAATTATATTTTCGTTTTGCGTATCGCATTTATCGCATTTGCATATAACACATGTCAGAAGATGTAGCGAGACAATGCTGTAAATGCTGACTAATATTTGTTCTTATGTAAATGTAGACACAATAATATTACAAATTTAATATTCTGCCTTTTTGGAACAAAATGTTTTCCTTGTAGTTTTACTATAGTTGACCTTCTACTAAATATTTACATATGTAGCTTGAACCCTACTAAACCTCTTCATCACCTGTGACTTTAACACCCACAATTCCCACATTTTTTTTACAACTTTCCCAACGCACGTCACCTGTCCTCCTGTGATCGGTTAGCCTCCCAGAGGCGCTACAAAGTCGAAATTTCCAAATCCAAACACAACCGGCCATAAGTCAATAAGTGGTCCATTGTCGAATCGAGTTTACTTCATCGTTTCACAATGAAAAGGTGCTCAAGGATAAATGGCCGATTCATGGTTGAAAGTAGGCTTTGTTGCGGACGCCTTTTGAACTGACACTCGATACTCGGCACACTCTCGTTCCGATATGCCTGCGGTGATTTCCACTCCGACACCTAGAGGTAAAGGATTTTTTTCCATAAAGTTTCGTCTATTGTCCTTCTGCAACTGACAACATTGCATTTGATTTTTCGCTGATACAAGTAGGCACCTTATACAGTGTTATTTTATTTATAGTGTCCGGTAAGTATGCGATACTCTAGGAGCATACAGGGAAAGTAAAAATAAAACTAGCTTATAAATATGTTTTTTTCGTACGGTACCCTCTTTCCGAGATATAGGGCCCCAAAAAGGTAGGTACCCTGAACTTAACTTTTCTGGCAACAACTTTCATTTTTTCGAAACTGATGAAAAGCTTTTCTTTAGTAAAATATCCAAAAATGACCAATAAGGACTAGGACACCCTTGAAATTTTTTATTTATAAGGCATAAAAAGCTGTATTTTAGACATCAAAGCACATTTGATAACTACTTCGATAATACAATACGAGGTGAGTAAGTTAAGTAATGGGACTGATTTTATTTATTTCTTTATTCGAATACAATTACAATCCAGTATTGTCTCCTTCAAAATAACGTTCTTAAGAAGCCACACAGCGCTGGAGACGGTTCTTCTATTCCTAATAGTAGTGCTGGAACTCTTACTATGGAATAGCCTTTAGCTGGTCGGTTACAGCCGTTTTAATATTTTCTATGGTCCCAAAATGGCGTCCCTTGAGGTTATTTTTCAATCTCGGGAAGAGAAAAAAGTCAGAAGCACTCAAGTTAGACTGAAGAGCTACAGGAATGTTTTTACTGGCTAAAAACTCGTTTACTGAAATGGCTGTGTGACAAGGCGCATTGTCGTGATGCAACATTCAGTTGTTTTTGATGTTTGGTCTCACACGCATGACCCTTTTTTGACGTATTTAAAGAACCTGTCTGTAAAAGTGTTGATTTACTGTTTGGCCTGGAAGTACAACTCTTTATTGACAATTCCCTGGCTATCAAAAAAGGCAAATAAGCATGCATTTGATCTTCGACTTGCTCATTCTTTGTAATGAGTATCAGTATGTAATTCCATACTTTGGCGCTTGATTTCCGGGTCGTACTCAAACACCCATGTCTCATCACCAGTAATGACACGTTCCATAAAATGGGGATCATTTTCAACCGATTAAAAAACGTCAAGACACCTTTCTCTCCTGATGTCCTTTTCTTCCTGCGAAAGGTTTTTTGGAACCATTTGTTTGCAGATTTTTCTCATCCCCAATTCGTTAATCAAAATCTGATGAACAATGGTGTGATTCAAATTTAACTCTTCCCCGATCATTCTTGTCGTCAGCCGACGATCTAAACACACAACACCCCATATTGTATCGATATTTTCATCGGTCACAAAGAACAAACAAATGACTCTAATAACTTCAAACTTGTATTGAAGGTGCATTACATGTCGACTTACCGCCCTTCCAAGTCCCGTCTCCGCAGTGTTGCTAGATCGGGCACTACGTTGCCAGTCTCATTACTTAATTTACACACCTCGTATGTCAAAACTGGTGTATACCAAGTTCCATTGAAACCAATTTTTGGTTTGTTTCAAACTTAAAAGTTTCTGTTTCGGTTTAAAACATGTAACGGTACTAAGAACAAAGAACTATATTGCGGACCAAGACGACATATTTTAAATCGTAAAACCGAGGCCTACTATAAAGCGTTGATAACTGATAAAAGCCATCTGTAATTTAAATTTAATTTTACAAACATTTTTAATAGTAAAGCATAAATGTGATAAATGACTACCTACAAGAAAATTATTTCTCGTAACGAGAGCAAGGACATGTGCCCACCCTTCTGTCTCCCTGGATAAATGCCGGTGGAATTTTACATGTTCGTTTTCGTAACGAGGCATGGGACCCACACCATATTTTAGGTCTAGTGGTTACTAGACCTAAATAGAAGGCTGTAATGGCAAAAAATCTTCAGGGAAAACTTGCGAATTTTTTTGTCCAAAAATGGCTGCCTCCGAGCAGATCTTGGAAACGGCTTGCAAAATAATGGCAAAATATTTGTTTTTATAATCACCGAGTATATACATTTTTCATACTTGAGATTTTTTGCAAAATTGTTATTTTCCTTAAAGATACAATTATTGTGAAATTTCATACACGAAATGTTGTGATGAAATAAAAATTCTAATTTCCATAGCTTTTACAGATCTCAAAATTTCGAAAAAATCGCATAATGGAAATCGGAAGCGATGCTATGAAATAATCGCAAAGTTACTAGGCCGCCAAGTATCTAGACCACAAAGGAACAAAATTGCTGGAAAGTTTGTGGAAACCTTAAAGTAGTCAGTTTATTACTGAATTTGCCCGTTGGATACCCAGAGCCAGTGAACATCATTACCATTCACGAACTGAGATTGAAAAGGCTGCTACAACACCATTCTGAAAAATATTAATCTTTTGGGATTGTGGTGAAAGAAATGTTTGGAAATAAAAAAGAAAGAATAGTGACAACTGACAAATAGTTTCCAAAGTTTTGGTTAATTAACTAGCACAAAATGTGTGTTAATGTCTTTAAAAAATCCACTTGCTGAATTCACATCCTGATTTTTTCCCTGAGGATTTATAAAGCATTATTAGGTCTTTTTTTTGAGAATAACTTGTTTATTTGCGATAAAATGAAAATCAGTATAGTATATGTTGAAAATGTGACGTGACTCAACTTTTTGACAATAAATTTGGACTTAGCGACCCCAACAACTCCTTTTTCATCACTGGGGGAAAGAAACCTGTTAACTAGTGTGATTTTTCTATAAATTTCTGTATACACTACTATTGAAGAACTCTGATGACAATGCTGCTTCTTTGTGAAATGAATTCATATAAAACATGTTTTCAATTTTCGGCAAATTGAAATGTATTACAGTAGGCCTTGAATTGAAGACATCAAATGTGATATCCTGTTCAAAAATACAATATTTTGTGCCATTAATTTTGATACTAAACGTTCAGTTGGTTTCATTAGGTATGACTACACCCAGCTGTTGTCTTCTATCTTGAACCATTTTTGAGTCTGTGATTTATGAGTTCCTTTTCTTGACTTCTTGTATATGCATCCAAAGGGGAAATTGGAGGAAATGGTAAATAAGGTGGTAGAGATGGTAAATAAATTAACCATCGTTAATTAGTAGAATGAGGTCATAAATACTTCCAAAAAAAAAAAAACTCTTTCATTCATTTTCAGTTTCAACAAACAAACAGTTTCATTCTATCGCCGTTTCGCAAAATTTATTTGCATCATCAGAACTCTAATCTCAATACTTACAAGACAAATACCTACATATATGTATATACACACGTTTCTAATGTCTAACAACTTTTAGTATCTCCAAAAAAAAAGTTAGTTATTTTTATTTATTCCTTATATAGACATCCAAAAAAAAACGTCATCAAAGTTGGCCGAGAAAAAAAAGACGTATTTCTATTCTTAATCGAATTTATAACCTTATTTACTTGTCAAGGCTGTCACATCATATGACAGCCATTGTTTATTTTACAAATTGTGACAGTCACTTGTCAAATGTTTGACATAACCGAAAAGCTTAGACATGACCGCTATTTCCATCTCTCTCGTTCATAGCCAGAGTTGATGACGTTTTTTTTGGATGGCTCTATACTTATGTATGTGTAATTTTTAAACTCTATCAGAACTGTATGAGTAGATAGCCGATGCACGTCTGGTATACAATACGTTGTACTTTATTATTTTTATCTATATATCAATGTCTCACTTATATTTATTTCTAACAACAACGTCAAAAGACTTAATCAGTTGTAGGTATGAAACATGTAATCTTGATTCCATCTGTACTCTTACTTATATTAACCTGTGTTTGGTACTACGTTTGTTTTATTCTACATTGCATTTTTTGTTATATTTTTATTTTAGAGTCCTGGAGATGCAAATAAATTTTCCGAAACGTCGACAGTGAAAAAAATAGTTTTCTTTTGAAACTCTTTATAACCTCATCCCACTAGTTAACGATAGTTATATATCAACGGGTCACGAATCCTACATTACAGTTAAATAAAGGATTGTGTTTTGTGTTAGAAGATGATTAGGAAGGAGCAGAATATTTTTTGTTTATAGAAATAAAACACACCTGGTAGGTAGGTAGGTACTGCATTTTTATTTAACATTTTCTAGTAATACTTACACCTAAACAAAACGTGATCTATTAGCCTGGGACATATTACTCTCCTGCGCGTTTTTTTTTACAATATAATCAATTACACAACATTCGAATATTTTACACATATAATACAATATTTACTATATACACATTTGTACAAGTTATTTACAAGGCTTCCAGGAAAAAGAATAAATGCCATTTAAATTTATTAGATGTTTCCATTACAATCTTAATCGATATTATTCCGAATGGCCGACCTCAATTTGAGCCGGCGATAACCCCATAATAATTTATTAAGAGCCGATAACGGAGAAAATTAATTTGTCTTAAAATGAAAATGAAAACAAACACATTCGTTACACAAATAATTTACGTTACGAAAAATTACAATTACCTCATGTCTAAATTTATAACGGCGGACCTTACAAAACGGCTTTTTATTAAATTTCGATAAGGAAAAGATTAGCGCCGAGAGATATTTTGCAATTAGAGTCGAACACGCTAATGTCATTATTAATTAAATATACCGATAAACATTTGCCACTGTTCGCCAGAGATAAACATCTCTTGGCGGCCTCTTGAGAAATAGAAACATACTGAGATAAGATGGATGTTGGCCGGATGATCTATGAGTATACAGGGTGTCCGAAAATTACAGCATATACACTGAATCAAAATTAATCGAGCTTTCTAGAGCTCCAAAGATGGAATCTTCAATTGTATGTAGCGATGAGCGAGATTTGTCTTTGTCTTACAGTCTTAGTCTTGCTCTTGAATAAACTGAAAGGCCAAGACCAAAACCGAGCCTGACCTAGCGAGACCAAGACCAAGACCCAAGTGCGCAAGTCCAAGACTGTAGTAGTAAATGCTACTGTTACGAACTATGTTATAAACTTTATAAACTATAACATATTACGGTACCCAACCAAAACAACGGTTCCTCAAAATGCCATAAAGTGCATAACAATCAAAGGAAAATAGAGGACAGCAGGAAAGACGCTGCAAGAATATTTCAAGCAAGACAAGACTAACTGGTCTCGCAACAAGACCAGTTCAGTATATGCAAAACCGAGACCAATACCAAGACAACCATAATCTTGATATTGTTTTGCACATCACTAACTGTATGGCCTAGTTCAATTGTGGAATATTTATGTCAGGTTTCTGATTAAACATGATAGTATAATATAAAAATCGTTATTATTTATTGAAGAGATAAACTTTCTAAACTAGCAAAGTGGTGGAAAATTAGATTTGTTTCTTATGTGACTCTTTCAAATTTGTAGAAAGGATAATATGACGATTTCATAATGAAGTATCAAAATTGGAGAGGATAGATCGACTATAAATATATAGTCGACCATAAAGTTATAGTAGACAAAATATTCTACAAAAACACTACAAAGGGACGCTTCAAAAAGAGACCCGAACCGTATTCGAATTGCACAGCGTAGACTCCATAAAATCAAAATGACAAATTATGACACGGCAACGGGACGTAACAACGAGTGGTGTAATTCAGGCTGCTAGCCATCTGCTCGCCTTTTGTGGTCGTTTTTTTTTGCTTCCTCGTACGTTCCATGTAGCATGGGAGTAGGGTAAACTAGGGCACTGTAAATATCTATAATGAGATGCGGAAACAACCGAGCATGGTATATTCTGGTTAATTCGTGTTTCAGGCTGATAATAGCATTAGGTATGTCGTTTACTTGTCCTTACATAACATTTATAAGAAACATAATTTTTTTTTAGTTGAAGTTATACGTTTCTCCACTTGCCCCTCACTCAGTTACACGGCGGCAAAAAATGGGTTTGCTTTGATGTTTTTTTTATGTTCACTAAAATGTTGGGGTCTACTATAATTAGCCTGCAAAACAAATAAATTTTAAAAAGGACATAGGCACTAACGCCGGAACCTGTACATAACAGGTTAAATAAGCCCAATCATTAGGAGAGGAATAAAAGACTTTAGAATGAAATTCATATACAACTCAAAAATTAATAGTACAGTATGAAGTTTTAATCTCCTAAAGTACTTAAAACTGTAGACAAGCAGAACATCTTAACATGCAGATGTTAAAACTGCGCTGTTTCATAAATGAGAATCTCTATTTTCCAATATATGTTCTACTGAAATGTCAAAATCATTACGAAGAATAAATTAGCGTATATCTCGCCTTCTCTTCGTACTGTACGGGTTATAAATATCGCTTATAATCGCGTTCACGGAGCGGAAACCTCGTCCTGCCTCCACTTGGCAGAGTTAATAGCCAGTTGCCGGCTTATGTACGCCGAATTACACGCGAAAACGAAACGAAAAAAAAAAAGATGGAAAGAGAGAGGGGTCTCCAGAAAAGTAATTACACGACACATGTGCTCGACATAATTTCAAACGGGCCTTTTAGCCCGAGAATATAAGATAATAAATTTCTCCGCGTCCCAGCAAATAGGCCCAAAGTGAATGTTAAATAGATCTAACTTTACAACCAATTAAAATCTCTCCTAAATTATGACGCGAGTGCGTGCCGCTGCTAAGAAATCATAGTAGGCTGCGTTCTGAGTATGCGCGCACCATTGACTTTTTGAGACCATTAATGTTTTTTTTTTGAGTTGGTATTTACTTGGGAACTATTTTCGGTTGATCTCGAAGTAATACAGTTTCTGTTCTTATTAATACTTTTCTCATAAGAGAAACAAAAAACTCACCCCCTTTAACGCTCTACTAAACTATAGGTCCTTATATTTAAACTTTCATTATATTATTTTCACTCTGACTAGTAAGTTTTCTATTTGTGAAATTAAATTTTGATTTTTGTGCATTTTTTGTAACAGAAAGATAGTGCTTTCATAATGAAAGGAACAAATTCGACATCTCTTTTTTCTATAAAAGAACTATTTTTTAAAGTCTTCGAATTATAATAATAGCTATTTACGTCACAAAAGCCACTATCCAATACGATTATCGTTAATGACAACTATACCAACTGAGTATTACTGTCTACTAACTTCAACAGATGGATACTGTATATCTCATATTTTGGCCAATAACGAGAAGTTATGGAACATGACAATTGAAGATAACCACCAAAACTCGTAAATGAAACTGTATAAGACATACTCTATGAAAACCAACTACGAACATAGCAAGACAAGCGTTGAGTTGAAATATCTCAGGAGACGGAGAGCAAATTATTTTTTTTTAAAGTATTTTAGTCAACCCAAGAGTTTTTCCTTTTTTTGTTGTTTCTATATGCTTATGAGAAACTTTTAGCCACTGGTAAAATACGAGGGAATTATATATTTGGTTCCAAATTGATTATGCATGCATTGGTATCTCGGTTATTGTTGGGGATAGAAATATAGTGCATTTCATTTTTGTATGTCCTAAAACATAAAAATCCAAATGACTGAGATCCGAAGCTATGGCTGGCCATAATATTGTCCCAGTCAGTGTTGCACCATTCAAATAAGCAGTTAAATCCAGATTTTAAGCGGTGCCAGATCTAAAGATCAGATTTAAAGGGTTTAGATGAGGAGGGACGTCCCCATATAAATTATTATTTATATTATATAAATACATGCATTACTTTTATAAGTTATACATTTATAATTTATAAGTTGTAGTCTATTTTGAAATATATGTATATGTTTGGAAAATTGAGGTTTTCGAGGTCACTGATCACGAATCTGAAGTCAGATTTTCAAAATTCAAGATGGCGAATCCAACATGGTGGACGAGATACTCAAAAAATCGATAGAATAATGCCAAATTTGGTACAAGGGGGTTTTTGTGGTAGCTAATTATGAATATGTCACCAGATTTCTGAAATTGCAACATGGCGTCGCCGTACGGCGCATGCGCCTTAGCAAATACAATATAAACTTGGTTAACTGACCTGATCTTTCTTACTCAGGGGTTTTTGGGATCGCTGATTACGAAACTGTCATCACATTTCTAAACTTCCAAGATGGCGGCCCAGTTCGGCGCATGCGCGTTTGAAAAATTAGTGTAAAGATATGGAAGCCTATTTTTTGGGCCGCAAAATACTAAACTAAACTCAAAAGATCAATTAGTTAAGTCTTCAGTAATATTTCAAATGCACATGCGCCGTACATGGCCGCCATCTTAGAAATTTAGAAATGTAATGACAGATTCGTAATCAGCGATCCCACTTAGTTTAGCGTCGAGTCCTATTTATGCACACTAGAGGGCAGTTCCTATATGTCACCACTATTTTATGACAAAAATTTAATTTGGGGCCCGTAAGAAAAGTCAGAGTTAACGGCATTAACTTAGAAGTAGACGACAACATAAATATTTCGATAACGTCAACGAAAGCATCTTATAAAGGTGTTCTAACAATGTACAGGGTTTGTCCGGAAAGTAATGTCAGTGAATTTTTTTTTCCCGAGACTGTACGCGCCAGCCCGCGCTTTACGTGCTGGGACTGTGGTGGGGGGATCTGGCAACAAGATCCAACAAGCGCCAGTTGGCTACCGGTCGTTGTAGCGGTCGCATCACTCGTTCTTTGAGAGTCGTTACAGTGACCCGGTGCAAGAAAAAATGCAACGTTCGCTTGAGCAACGGATGGCGATCAAGTTTTGTGTGAAACTGGAGAAGAGTGCTGCGGAAACCATTCCAATATTGAAGAAGGCTTTCGGCGTCGATTGTCTTTCGGACAGGCCAATTTTCCGGTGGCACAAGGTCTTCGCAGAAGGTCGGGAAGATGTCAACGACGAGAACTGCGCTGGACGGCCATCAACCTCCAGTTCCGACGACAATGTGAAACGTGTGCGTGACTTGTTGAACACTGACCGTTTAATTTCCGAAACATTAGACATTACGAAAACCATTGTTCACGAAATTGTGTCGGAGTCTTTAGGAATGAGGAAGGTGTGCGCGAAGCTCGTGCCAAAAGTGCTAACGGACGACCAAAAAAGCGAGGCGCGTCGAAACCTGCCAAGAACTTTTGGACACCTGCGAAGACAACCCCGCTTTCCTTGATGACGTCATTACCGAGGACGAAAGTTGGGTCTTTGAATACGATCCGGAGACGAAGAGGCAAAGTGGCGGAATGGCACACATCGAATCCCTCGCCCCAAGAAGGCCAGGATGTCCAGGTCAAAGATCAAGACAATGCTGATTGGCGGGGGGGATTGGTCCATCATGAGTTCGTTCCGCAGGGGACAACCGTAACCGGAAAGTTTTACGTCGAGGTGCTGAAGCGGCTGAAACGCAGGGTGAATCGCGTCCGCCCAGACATCTCAAAATCCTGGAAGCTTCACCACGACAATGCGCCTTCGCACACCTGCTTCCTCGTGGTCGATTACCTCGTCAATGCAGGCATCACCGTTGTTCCCCAGCCTCCCTACAGCCCCGATGTGGCCCCCCCAGACTTTTTTCTGTTTCCGCGCCTCAAAACCCCAATGGCAGGACAGCATTTTGGGTTGGTGGTGAAAAACATTCAGAAGGCTTGCACCGACGCTTTAAAGTCGATTTAGGAAAACGACTACCGTGCGGCTTTTGATGCGTGGAACACCCGCTGGAACCGATGTGTGGACGCAGGAGGAATGTATTTTGAAAGTTTCTAAAGATTTGTACAGGGTGGGCAAATTTCGATGTTTTTATAGGGTATCTCGGTAACTGTAAGGACTATGGAAAAATGAACCCACCTTTCCCGACCTCTTTTTTCGAGATAAATTCATTGGTGAAAACCAGAATTTGCTATATCTTTTTCGTTTTCGAGTTGTAAACGAAAATTGATTTTTTTGAGTTTTCGATTGGTGTCGATAACTCGGTTGTTTGTAAAATTAGAAGAAATCTGTTTGCACGTTCTACAGGCACTTTTTTAAGTAGAATAGGATTTCCTTAACAGATTTTTTATATCTTGTGTAGTTTTCGAGTTATGGCATAAACTTCTATTTTTTTAAATGGAAACCATAGTTGGCTATGATTTAGCTAAAAAAGAGGATTTTTTTCTCTTTACAACGATATATAGTTTGTGGGGTCTATGATGAGTGTTTATGCGGAAACAGTTAAAAACATATGTTTTCTAATAAAGGACAGTATAGTAATTTCAATGATTTTGCACAGTAGGCGCCTGTCATTTTGAAAACAGAACAGTTGGATATTGGGATGTAAATACACAGTTACACATTACTGTTTGATTAATTGTTTATGTTTGGTTTTTGCTTGCATTATAGTTTTAAAGTTTCGATTAAAGAAATTGACAAGGCGCGATGGCGTATCAAAATTACGAAAAGTTTAATATGCTAGAGTGTTTTATTCAAAATGGATATAATTCTGAAGCCGCACCGGAAGCATATTTAACCGCTACCCTGAAAGGAGACAACCTAATGTGTCCATCTTTGGTAGACTAAAAGAAAACCCTCGTTGAATACGGAGGATTTAATAAACCAAGACCAAAAAATTATCGTATTCAAGATGCTGAGGATGTTGCCATAAATGTTGTTGGTATGGTAGTCGTAAATCCTTCAATTTCAAAGTAGGCAAATTGAAGCAGAGTCTGGTATATCGCGACGAAGAGCACTTTCAGTTTTAAAAAAACACAAATTTAGACCTTATACAATAAGGAAACAACAACAGCTCCTTCCAACTGATCCTGAACGTCGACTGGATTTCTGCAATTGGTACCTACAACAAATTGAGCAAGACCAATTATTTTTTAAAAATATCATTTGGACAGAATGAAAGTTACGTAAGTAGTGCCGGAATTTTCAACCGACACAACAAACATTATTGGTTCGAAGATAATCCTCATCAGACTGTTGATGTTCAAAATCAAGGACGTTTCGGTTTTAGTGTATGGTGTGCCCTATATAATAACCGCATTTTAGCTTACCAACTTTATGATGACAATTTAAATGGTCAACAGTATTACAATATGATAAACTACCACATAGTAGAAGAATTTTTAGACAACTTGCCACTTAACGAAAGACGACATGTATTTTTTCAACAAGACGGGGCACCACCCCATAATACTAATTTAATCTCGGAATTATTAAATACTAATTTTGGGGAGAAATGGATAGGGAACAATGGGCCAGTAAAGTGGCCTCCTCGGTCGCCAGATCTCTCACCGTTAGATTTCTTTTTTTGGGGAACCATTAAAGACAATTTATACAAAAAGACAAATAATACACTGGTTCAACTGAGAGAAAATCTTATAGACTGTCTGAATTCCGTTTCAAATATTCACATCTATAATGCAACAAAAAGTGTTTCAAAGCGATGTGAACTGTGCATCGCAAAACAACGGACGACAATTTGAAAAACTTTAGGTAAATAATCATGCTCGTATTTTTTTTTAATCTGTCTAGTTTTGTTTTTGTAAAATATATTGTATCGTATTTTTTACATACATTATTTGTTACAAATTTGATTGTTAAGTGTGTTAAACTTTCTTGTTATGAATATGTTATAATTAATTATTAATTAGTCACTAATATGTCATAATTAGTTATTTAAGTTTAATATACCATTCATTATATACGACTGTTACTATGTATTTATGTTACTTTTCGCAGGAGTAAATTTCCATAGCAACAGTTATAATTATTAAAACATTGTTGTAACAATGTGTTACTATAGAAACTTACTCTTCCTGCAAAGAAAAACAAAGTAAGTATACCTATACAAAAAATTAAAATTTTTAACTGTTTCCGCATAAACACTCATCATAGACCCCACAAACTATATATCGTTGTAAAGAGAAAAAAATCCTCTTTTTTAGCTAAATCATAGCCAACTATGGTTTCCATTTAAAAAAATAGAAGTTTATGCCATAACTCGAAAACTACACAAGATATAAAAAATCTGTTAAGGAAATCCTATTCTACTTTAAAAAAGTGCCTGTAGAACGTTTAAACAGATTTCTTTGTAACTTTTTACAAACAACCGAGTTATCGACACCAATCGAAAACTCAAAAAAATCAATTTTCGTTTACAACTCGAAAAACGAAAATATATAGCAAATTCTGGTTTTAACCAATGAATTTATCTCGAAAAAAGAGGTCGGGAAAGGTGGGTTCATTTTTCCATAGCCCTTACAGTTACCGAGATACCCTATAAAAACATCGAAATTTGCCCACCCGGAGCATAGATACATAGAACCAATAAAAACCATTTTTCAAAGCTCACTGACATTACTTTCCGGACAAACCCTGTACATTTTAAAATATAAAGTCATGTATTTAAAAAACATACCTATGGAACATTTTTTAAAAGGCTCCTTTTCATTTTTTTTTTAAATCATCTAGAAAACGGTTACAGATAACTCGAATTTGCAAAGTTGAAAAGGTTATGAAATCACCTAAAACTTTACTCTTTTAACCATCCTTCTATCTCCAACAATAACCGAAATACCATGCATACATGACCAATTTGAGACAGATCGTACACATTGTATCATTTCTGCGTGATATAACATATTTTTCTAAAGAGCGTACACATCGCTGGCGATAAATAACATTTGTGATCGAAGATAAGGACGCAACGCACATAACGCATGCATCAGACAGGCAGTTAGCGATGTAAAAAATAATTGAAATTGTGTTTATAATGTGTAATAAGTAAATAATATAAATTAATCTATTTTCTCCTCGGCGGAGTGTTAAATTTTAATTATTATGGGTGTAAAGATCACCTACTCGTCGGCGATAATAAATTGTTATGAGGTCATCCGCTATCTTAACTGTTCGTAATAATAAATTTATTCTGCATCTAAATGGAAACGAACGCAACATAAAGTTATCATCAGAAGGAATACGCCGACGAAAACAAGTTCATAATGGAAGTGCTGGTGAACCTTTCGTACAAAGCGACAGGTTTAAACTGCAGAGAGGTATTTTGCTCATGGCTAAAAATGATAATGACAACCTGGCTTGATCATCCAGAATCAGAAAGTTGCAAAAATTATTGAAAGCAGTTTATTTTAAAACTTCCCAATAGAAAATGAAACTTCCACTTAAAAATAAAAACATGGAAGGAGTGTTACATAAATATGATGAAGAGAACTTTTGCTCAATAGCAAAACCTAGTATGCGAAGAAATGATACATTTACATTCTTTTTGATAGTACAAGAGTCATTGTATCTAAATAAATTGTTGAAACAGATTAACTCTTTTACAATGTTTAATCCCATGACATCTGATTCCCACAATATCTCGTTTTCACGAGTTCTGATTTATTCGAGACTAATATCACTGTAAAAAGTGTTAATAACAAAGGCCTACAAAAAAAAAAAAAAAAACGTAATCTGGGCTAGAGTTGCGACCACATTGTCCCTTTTTATTTTGTCCTCTTGAACATGAATCTCCAGAACGAGGAGAACCGAACCCCTATATTTTCTGATGTAAAAAGAACAGGTCTACAGAAAGGGGATTTTTGTTTTACCATGCAGGATTTACATATATTGGTTTGTATGTACTTTTGCATGCGTTTGGCTTCAAATGACGTATGTTGTGAATCCAACAGTGGTACTAATATGATAATAACATCTCATTTTAATTCTTGATACTGACTTCAAATTCTTTTATATATAGGTATTTCTGGTGAAATCTTTCCTCATAGTTGTCACTGAAATCTCAAAGTTTTCTGGATTTTATCAATATAACAATTTATCAATATAACAAAAAGGTCAGTCATTAAACAACCCAGCTTTTGGTAGTTGCTTATCATATTTTCTACAATGTTTCTGTAGACTTCATCTTTAGTGTACGTCGATTAAACCCTGCTCTGGTAGTTCTCCTCGTTCTACATAAACAACAACTACAAACATTCTTACTTTTAACCTACTATTACTGTTTAAAAGGTCTAAAAACAAACCGTTTCTGTGGCATCAGCACTCACGGTACGGTTTGACGGTAAGTCACCGTAAAACTGGAAAATTTGGATCCTTTACAGACTTTATCCATTTAAACCTATAACCCTCAAATTTAGACATCAGGTTAGTTAGTTAAGTTATTCGGTTCATTTGTTATGTTTATAATCTCTTATTTGGCATACCCGTTTTCATAGCTTATAGTTATAGTGTTATAGTTTATAGTTATAGTGTTTCTGATTTTTCTCGGGTATCGACTCGACCACTATTTTTTACTTCAAATCGTGTTCAAGAAGTCAAAATACAAAATGATAATGTGGTAGACTACTTTTTTTTGTGGGCCAGTGTATTTAGATATTATTAATAAAATGGGAGAATTAGACCAGCGAGATTTAGATCTCATGAAAATTCTTTTATATCTCATGAATTCCCACCTCGTGGGAATTAGATCTCGGGGAATTCAGGTCTTATAGGGATTATATTCCGTAGAATTTATGTAGCAACCGACTACATACAATAGGATTTTACATCGATTACTTCGTGTGGTTTATATCGGATGGGAATGGTTTTAGTGAGAAACCGAATAATTAGATTGCGTGAGAACTAGACATTGTGGGATTCAGATCTCATCGAATTTTAATATCGATATAGTAAGAGGCGTTTGGATTGTGAATGGTGTACATGGTGATTTTACATCCCTTGGAAAAAAACAAGGCCACATCTTTAGATCTAATGAGAATTAGATACCGCACCAGATTATAGGTATCACTTTCAGGTATGAACAAAATACCCTCTTTAAAATTTCATGTGGTACAAAACGCTTTGTACGTAATGTTCGCCAGGTTTTCTACTATTCATTCCACAGCTCGTTTCAAATCGATATTTTACTCACATTTTTTGGCACATTTAGACGCGGCGTACGGTCTACTACTTAACAGCTAATAGAAAATTAAATAAATAATATCAAACCTTACACAATTCATCACAATGTTCGCGTTGGTGTGTTGGCATCCGTCACGTTGAACTAAAAATAAGTGGTCGCACTTCGAGGCGGTGCATTCTCAAATTCTAAATTGATTAGAAACGGCACAGGGCCAATCAATGCTTAGAACTGATTTGTAGGTGGTTACCTACATATTATTAAAAAAAATCTCAGTGATCTTTTAAAAAAAATGAGTTATGAAACTGATCAATAAAGCTGGGCATTTGACTGATTTTTATGTACGAGGTGAGGTCACATACAAACTTAAATTGTGTTATTGCGACCGAAAATTGCAACATGTACTTTTTCGGTAGATTATATAATGTTTTACTATAATGTTCATCTCTACTTTAAGTTGTTGTAATAATATATATGAAACTCATTCTATTACACGGTTTGGTGTTACATTTTGACAATGAGTGAGAAGGTAGTTTTTCTTCTGTTGCGCAACGCATTATTATAAAATTGCTAACTATTGAATGTGTGCGACCTTCTGAAATTTTGAGGCCCAATTCGGGGATGAAACTCTTTCTAATACGCAAATGTATGAGTGGCATAAACATTTTTCATAGGGACGAGAAAGGGTTGAAAATGAACCACATGATCGTCGTCCCCGAACCTCCAACACCAAAGACAACATCTGTGCAGTACGTGAGCTTTTGGAGGATGACCGTCCCCTTACACTTGAATAAATCGGCGGATCAGTGGGAATCTGTTATGGAAGTGTTCATTCAATAATCTACGACAAACTTGATTTCGGGAAGGCCTCAGCTCGATGGGTTCCTCGACTTCTCACCCCCAATCAAAAAAGTGTTCGTTCTAAGGTTTGTCAGAGGCTTTTGGCTCGTTATAAAGATGAAGGAGAAGGGTTACTTAATCGCATAGTCACTTGTGATGAAACATGGGTTCACCACTATACAACAGAATCCAAACAAGCGAGTATACGGTGGCAAAAAGGAGAAAGGGCACCAGTGAAGGCGATAACAAGGTTATCTGCAGGAAAAGTTCTTTCGACTGCTTTTTGGGATAGGAAAAGTATTCCATTCGTTGACTGTCTCCATGAACCCCGAACAATCAATGCAGAATATTATTGTCAACTTTTGAATAGGACAAAAACTGCCTATCGCACCAAAAGGCGTCGTTCTCCCAGCAGGAACGTCGTTCTTCTCCATAACAACAACAGGCCACACATTGCAGCCATAACTCAGGCCAAGCTGGAGGCAATGCACTGGGAGCAGCTTGAATATCCTCCTTACAGTCCAGATTTATCGCCATCAGTGTTGCCAGATTACACGATTAATAGTGTAATTACACGATTTCGGTCGTTTTTTTTACATGAATACACGAATAAAGGGACAAATCTCACGAGTTTTGGCGTTTGGTAACAAAATTCGCCACTTTAAAAAAAATGTAAAACTTTAAAAGCATTCAAATAATTTATTTAAATTAAATCACTAAATAATGTCCCCAAAAAAAAGGATAATCCTTGGGGGTTTTATAGCAAATTTAACGTTGAACAAAAAAAGTTCCTATAAACATGGGTCCGCAAATGAAGCCTTACTAATGAAAACCTCAAAAAAACCACAAACAAAGTGTTTTTTTACTTCCATTCAAGAAATGCTATGAAATGGTTCAATGATTCAAAAAAATTTCTAGAAGTCATCCTTTTAGTACATCAAATTTGGAGTAGAATGTTTAGAAGACATTTACCGCTGATTTTGAAAATGAGGTCAAACGGTCAAAAAGTTAGAGATAAAAAGAATAACCTCATTTATGGCAAAAAACAGGTTTTGAGTGAGAAAACATGGATATTACAAAAATGTATTTTTTCAAAAAATCATATTTCGGCAATGAATTACGAAAACAAGCGGTTGGCGGCATTCTACTTCAAATTTTATGTACTAAAAGGTTGACTTCGAGACATTTTTTTGAATCTATTAGCCATTTCATAGTAATTTTTGAATGAAAGTAAAAAAACACGATTTTTGTGTTTTTTGGAGGTTTTCGTTAGTAAGACTTCATTTGCGGACCCATGTTTATAGGAACTTTTTTGTTCAACGTTAAATTTCCTATAAAGCCCCCAAGGATTATCCCTTTTTTGGGACACCCTGTATATAAAGTCCGTCCCTGCTCCTGTTTATAAATATTTCGATTATGACGATATAATTTTATTTGTTGTTTTAAAAGAATACCTTTGTGAATTCTGTTACTAAATATATTTATAAAAATAAAATGTATTAGTGTTTGTTTTAATATTGTAATAACAGTTTTTTTTTTTTTAATAAATAATACGGTATTTTATTACTTGTTTTTATGTATGGATTTCCCTAAATAACATTTTACATTTTTACGACTTTACACAATTTTACACGATTTTCGGTAGCCGAGTTACACGATTCTCCCTGCACTTCATCTGGCAACACTGGTCGCCATGCGACTACCATTTGTTTTGACCGCTAAAAAAAGCTCTGGGAGACGAGAGATTTGAAAATGAAGAAGTTGAACAGTTCTGAAGTTGAATTAAAAAGTTGCCGATTCGGTGGAAAAGCTGTGCTTTGGTTAAAGGAGACTACATAGAAAAATAAAATGTTAGTTTTCAAATTGTATGACTTAATAAAAAATTTATTTTGGAAAATCCCGGTTTATATTTGACGTGCCCTCGTATAAGAGTAAAAGTTGTTACTGTTCGTTTTGCGTTTCAAGATGTAATATTCCATGTTAACTTTTTATTGCGTGCATAGATATGACAAAGCCTTGACTATTTTCCGGCTTTGATAAAATTATCACAATATAACTTACAGCAGTCATCAAGTTGGACTTACTTGTAAAACAATTCATAGGGTAATGCCATAACCGTCAATTGTCTACCGTGGTTGCTTACATCGAGAGATGACGCGAAAATTATTAAACAAATACCGAGCGGTATTACTTTAAAAAAAATATTTTCAAGCAAAACATTTTTTTAGTAGGCAATACCATTTTTGTGTTAAGCATGATGACGTATATTAGTAAACATTCTACATATATAAAAACTATTCCCAGAACCTGCTTAAAAATGTTTTACAAACAATGCCTTTTATTCCACAAGTTTATTTTTTTCTACTTTGACACATATTTCATACCGTGAATTAAACTAAAACGATAAATTATATAAAAAAAAATTATGGACTAGATCATTAAGGATTTGCCTGTCTCTCGCCAATAAAAAGGGCCTGCCCGGCCCTGTGCCTGAGAAGACACGCAAACCAAGGATGCCAACACAGCATTACATCTACGGACCACCAATCAAATAAGGCTCGTATTTTTTATGAATACCTTAGCATTTTTGGGGATTCGCTAAAGAACCATTGAGGCAACCAAAATTGAATAGAATGCTTTTGAAAAAAATTGAAAAAACTTCCTTAATGTTAAGGTTTTGAAAAAATGAGGGTCCTACTATATTTTGGAAGTGACTTAAAACGTTTTGAAACACTTGAAAAAATCATAATTATCTAAAATTTCTAAATGGGACAATTACTAGTGGTGTGCGAGTAGTGTTCGAATCGAATCGAATCGAATAGTGATATTCGATTCGAATTGAACGCATAGTCGATGATTCGAACTATTTTCGCCAGCTGGGGACACAGTTACTGAAAAAAGAACGTCTATGTCGCCAGAAACAGTCTACAAGTTAATTTTTTTACATAAATATCTAAATTAAATAATTATATCAGACCGTCTGTATTTATTTGAAGTTTCCTAAAGTGTTTTGATTAAAATCAATGTTAAAAAGTGACAAATTTATTGTAAATTAATAATCATGCACTTAACTCTCTTCGATTCGATTCGAATAATTCGTAAATTTGAGTATTCACACACCACTAATAATTACATGTATAATAAAATTTTAAGATTCATTAAAGGGATCTTCTACTGTGACGGGACAAAAAAGTCGATTTTGTTTTTTCTTAAATCACCTCTAAAACTCATGTAGAGTACGTGGGTAAAAGAGTTTTTTGAATTTCGATGTATAAGATTTGATATAGGCCACTAATATATTAAATGCCACTATGCACATCATCGTGACAACGATCGTCTGAACTAAGATAAGATATATAGATTTTTTTAATTGAAATGTCGAAAAAAAATTATGAAAAACTTTTTTTTGTGTAAAACGTTGGCGAAAATGCTTGCAATATTTTCATAGATTTTATTCAAACCAATACAATATTTTTGTTTCATTAATGGTGTTAGTACCACTTTTTCTGGGGGTAGGGTTTTCCCGCAATGAGCCAACCAAGGAAAAACCCCCTTCACCACCTACCCTTCTCAATCAACACTATTATTTAAGAGAAGGAAAATAGTTTAAATTTTTTTTCACGCGTGAACATCCAAGTAACACAACAAAAATACTAAACTATAATACTAATACTTCTTTATAAAAAATTATAAAAACAACACTACCGAATGTCCCCTCACTTATCACCATTCTTATTTTTAAACTTTCTTCCCTTCGGTCGTTTCTGGGTCCAGAAAAATATTGTTCACATTAGAAGACCCCTTAATTTCCAGAGATTGATCAAAATTGGTACTTTTTTAGCACCCTTATTTTATTTTTGCCATTCTTCTCTCCCCAGATAAGAGGGGGTGCCACCTAACGGACTCACCCTGTAAAGTAATTGTGTTTGAATGACTATTTTCGCCGGTGGTTTGTTAGCTCATCCCCGATACGTAGACGCAATCATACAAAATCCGACTCTTACCCCCTGCGCACGTGTTTCGCTGTCGGCCCGCCCGCCACCCCGCCTATGACATGTGCGGGCTCGCCGGCCGGATGGGGGCGGCATGCGGGGCGCCGAGGTGGGGCGGCGGGGGCGGCTGCGGAATGAGGCCGAGGGGTGCGACGGGGGCCGCGCCCCCAGCAGCGACGCGAGGGGGTGGGCCCCGGGGGAAAAGTAGCCCTGCAACGCCGGATGGGGGTAGAGGGCGTGCGGGTGGCGGGACAGCGAGGCCATTTTCAGCTTCTCCAGCTCGGCCTCCTGGAGCCGCTTGGCTTTGGCGCGCCGGTTCTGGAACCAGATCTTCACCTGGAAAGAAGAGAAAGGCCGCTTTCAGAACTTCCGTATACTCTGAATTGCAACAGGAAATTTTATTCTCTCATGCGGATATTTAAAAGTAATGCTCACTGTAATAATAGGTTCTGAACCAGTGCTGGTGTGGGTAGTAGTATGAGTCCTCCAAATTGTATTAGACTGTAATATTTCACTAGTGTGATACATGAATCGACAAGACTGTGCAAAACTTTGCACGTAATTTGGGTGAATATCTATGTTAAACTGAAGTATTAGGTAAGTAAAATTCGTGCTAAAACAAACAATTTATTTCTACAGTATTGGTTTTTTTTTGCTTCTGGTAGATAATCAACTCAAGTTGAATGTGTTATGTCGATTGTGTGAAAAGATGTCGAAAAACTTTCAAAATTTCCAAAAAAAACGTGAATTACTCCGAAAATAAACCTTTTCAATATTAAAGGGAAATCTTCAGAATATCTATCTGATTAACTGAAGCATTTCTGGGAAAACAAAAACTCCCTAGTCATGAAAAATTTCTAAATGTGAGCCATAAAAATTCAAAAAAGTTTTATACGCCACACATAACTAAAAAAATTAATGGATAGTGAAAATTAAAAAAACAAAGTATGTAGTACTGTTTATCCCTCGAGAATTCGGTGTGTTTTATTAAAATTTTATAAAGAGTGATTCTAACGAGCTATAGCTCTAGCTATAACTCTAGCTCTAACAATAACGAGCTATAACGATAGCAAGGATGGTAGACTGAATTTTTAGAATTAATTTTTAAGTACCTAAATGAGTTTAAAGTTTAGTGTATTATGATTATGACAGTCAACTATGCATTTAATTAACATCACAACATACTCATAAATTAAAGAGAGAAGAAGGTAAAGAGTACCAATCATGACACTAATCTAAATGCTTATCATAATTGCAAAATATAAAATTTCTAACATTTTTTTTACATTACTTTGGTTTCATTTTGATTGATTGAATTTTCAAGCATTTTCTGAAGCGTTTCTTTTTACACATTGTTGTGTATGAATATGTTGTGTATTAATATGTTGTGTTGTTTTTTCAATGCATAATTCACTGAGAAGTATGTAGTACTTTGTATTTAACTAAAATTAAAATTGCTCCACACTTGTAATTTTTCCAGTACCCAAAAGTAATATTTAAAAATAAGGTTTCTAATAAAAAAATAAACGAAATAGTTATTTCATATGATCGATTTGCAACTAAGTATAAAACACATCTTAAATACTTTGTAGGTAAACAAAATCCGAAAGAAATTAATATGTAGCTATCTGTGCCCCTCCAATATATCTTTCTACCAACTACCACCCAATATTAAGGGTGGTAGTTGGAACTAATCGGGCCCCAAAAATATGCCATATGAATATTTTTAGACTACAACAATTTTTGCGAGACCCTTTTATGTAAGCTTTTTTCATTTTTATTTTTTTTTTTACATTTTGGCTAAATGGATTTTTTTGGGATTATTATGATCTATTGAACTGAAGACATTAGATCCCACCCCAAGGGCAATACATGACTAACATTTTGTTACGCAGTGTTAATTATTTAACTGAATACTTCAGAATTTTGAATTTAGAATTTTAACATGCAACTAAAATATTTCCTAAAGAAATTTCCAAGAAAATCGTAAAAATATTTATTTATGTTGCAGTACCTGTGTTTCTGTCAGCCTCAACGAGCTGGAAAACTCTGCTCTCTCCGCGATGCTGAGGTACTGTTTATCCCTAAATTTTTTCTCTAAGGCTAAGAGCTGCTGAGTTGTGAAAGGTGTCCTTGGTTTCCGGTTTGGTTTGTGCTTCCTCAGGTTGCACTTCAGCTTTGGTGGCTCTCCATTCGAATCGACTGAAAGGAAAAGAAAAATTTACAAATCAGGATACATCCAAGTGCCACTGAAGCATTGATTTATGTACTTAATCCACAGTTTAAGAAATTCAGTTTTCAGCAAAACAAGATAAACGGTGCAATTCTGATACTGAATTCTGATACACTGATCCGTGTTCAGTGGACAAAAATACTTCGGAAACTATATGTCACACATAAAGTACAGCTCATTATGGAAAATTCTTCAATTTTCTGAAGATTCTTCAGCATTTTGCTGAAGATTGAACGGTGATGGAGTCATTTTGACATAGGATTCGTGTTGAATGAAAATAGTGTACTAGTTTGTGAAAGTATTATACTTTTAATATTGTGCTTTAAACCCTTTAATAGATCTTTAAACACTTTGAAAGGAATTAAATTCCTCTATTAGTGCTTGAAGCCATTTAAGATTGCTTAAATTACTTTTATGGGACTTGAAGCCCTTTTAAAAATTACCAAGTTAGCAAGTTACAAAGCACTTTTATAAGGTATTAATTGCACTAATTACATCTTCACAAATGGGCTCACACTACAGTGCTCGAAACCCTTGAAAGGGCTTGAAGCACATTTTCAAGCACAAAGCACTAAATCCTTGCCCCGCTCTGGAAATAAGTCATTACAAATAACGCGGTACAAACAGGAAAAAGGTACTGGGAATTGCATTATTCGTTTGTTGGACTATAAAATATTGGTATTTACAGAAACGTCGAAAAAAAAATGTTTTTTCGAAGTTGTTTTTTGTTTGTTTTTTTTTTTATCTACAGGTTCAGAGCGATAGAAGTGACAGGTACATGCGCGCATATAACAAAGTACCACCAGCAAATAAACGAAAAAAAGCGGCGCCAAGTCAAAATTGCCAGCGTAGTGCCGCTATAATTCACTGTCGTTCAAATTTCACACGTGCGCGGGAATGCGAGATCGCAGAATTTTAAAAAGGGGGTTTGAATAATTGCTGTTTACTCGTTTAATGCTGTTTTTCGTGTTTCTGTCTGCATATTTCAGGCGATGTTTGACTTCGTACATGAAAGAAATGTTAACAGGGTAATCAACGCAGTCTATCCGGTGTCTAAACACATCTCAGTGAGAGTATTCATTTTATACTTGGCTGGACGAATGAGACAGTGCAACGGTTTAATAGCAATTATGAGCAAAAAAAAGTATATTGCGAGAAATATCTAAGCACCGTTTAAAAAAGAAAAAGGAGTTGGCTGGGTATTGGAGTTGTGTGTCCAACAATCACAGTAAATAATCTAAAATATTTTAAAGGTCAAATCTGAATCCGGAACCAAAGAAGAGTTCGCGTATTTCCCCTGTGTCTGGTCTAGGTATGTTGATAATATATTTTCAATTTTATGTACAAAGAACGCTGATTTAGATTATTTTATTTCAAAATGTTATGTACAAAGAAAACTATTTAGATAATTTTATTTTCTGGTTGGGAGTTTCCCAACTAACAACTATAGGTAAGTTTTAAGTATGAAGTTGAGAATATTGAACAACTAACATTTTTAGATGATTTAGTTATTAGGAATAGTGAAAATAAGGTACTGCTACTCACAGATAGCCTAGTGATCCACATCATTGTTTTCAACATAAAATAGCAAGTGTCCCTTCTTTCTTTTACTCTCTGTATAAAGCTTCCCTCTTAGTAAAGAGACGTTTGAATGATGGATATACAATCCCGTGCAAAAAATAGCAGCGCTCTGTAAAACCTTCAATTGCTTAATATACAATGGAGGAGCATTCTTTGGAGTGATGAAAGTAAAATTGTATTATATGATAATACCTGTGGTGAACAATTTATGCCAGGACCAGAGAGAGCTACTTTTTGTCCTCGATAAACAAAAATAAAAACTATTAAACGAGGGGTATGAATATACTGATACGGGCATGCTTTTCCTGGAATGGCCCCATTTTCCGTCTATCAAATATGACCAAAGATGTTTATTTGCAAATTTTGCAAACTATTGTATTACACTACCCAAAACGAAATGCCTCTGCGTTGGGTCTATCAGCACGATAATGACCCAAAACACACTGCGGCAAGAGTGACACGGTGGCTTAATGAAAACACAATAACTGTATTGTCATGGCTAGCCCAAAGTCCAGACCTCAATCCGATTAAGAACCGTTGTATTGATGTCAAGAAAGCCGTAGCTGAAGCTAGACTCTCAAATGTGGATCAGTTATGGACCGCTGTTCAAAGCGCTTGGTCACCTATTCCTTCACAACTTTGTCATTTTTTTGTTTTATTGTATTTTATTTATATTGATATCAGTATCAATATAAAAAAAAAATACAAAGTACTGCTACTTATTTGAACATTAAAAATAGCATGTGGTTTATACTTTCCAAATTCCGCCAGTTTATGTACACTCAACATCCACATATCCGAACTCGCGATATTTCCGAACTTTTTCTCACGATATTTCCGAACTTGTACTTCCACACAACCGAACTTGTCGCTGATTGGTTGACGACAACAAACCACGAAATTTGAAATGAGAAGAAAAATGTATAAAATAATGTGATTGTTATCAAACATTTCGATTGTCACAGAATTCAGCAAAGAGGAAATCGCCCTCCCTCAGCAGCACACCTGAGACAGGTTCTACAAGAGTTCTTCTTTGTACAAACCAGTGGAAAACACTTATTTCAAATGGCGTATCATAAGTACCGGTGCACTTTTTTGTGTCAATCCGTCCACTCAATTTTTATCTTTTTTCAACTTCCGACAAGTAAATTTCTTTTTTCCCAAGAATTTCTGCCACTGACGATTTACAAATTGTACATCTTACATAGAGCAACATTTTGAACACCATTTTTTGCGTGATTTATCAGATCCAGCTTTTGCTCCAAGGTTAGCCTCTTAGCAGGCTCTTTTCTCTGCCTGTAATATAAATAATAAACAGTACAATAATGTTTGTTTTGTATCACGGTTTTCTTAAAAATACATATTTTCTCATCATCTTTCATTTCAGTTTTAGATTATTATAGGTTACGTCAACAAAATGTTCAATAAAACAAACCTTTACTTTGAATTACAAAATAATTACCTGCATCACTCTTTCCTTTGCACATTTTTTTTGTTTAAAAAAACCTTCTTTTATTAACATGTACACATGTATGTATGTATTCCATTTGCATAAAAACTCCGAAAAACAATTAAAAGTACTAGAATGAGCCAGAAAAACCCTTTGCGCATGCGCCAGCAGTTCGGTTATCCCGAGGTGACGAGAGTTCGGAAATGTAGAAGTTTGCGGAACGGAAAAGTTCGGATATGTGGATGTTGAGTGTATACAAAAATAATATAAATAATCAAAAAAACATATTTCTTTAAAGAACATAGATTCAATAGATATTTACTTGGTGGGGTTACTTGACTTATATTTCAGTACTTGGGTGGGGTTGCACGGGTTTGTAGGTTTGAATATTGGTTATCTATTAAATCGATAAGAAACCAAACATAGGTACATTTAAGAAAAATCTGAATCCACGTCTTTTCGGGGAGACCCTCAAAATTCAAGATTTATCGTATTACCTTACGAACCAAAATTCACCTACAGATTAAGCAAAAATCTTTAACAAACCTGACTTTGGTAAACACCTTAAAAATAAATTATAAAAACTTTTAGGCAACCCAAAGTATAGATCATAAACGGAGAAGAGCCGGAAATTTACACATAAGCAAGTTGTAAAAATTGTAAAGAAAAGTGCATTGGGCAAACACAAAGATCAATTTTAACTAGATGCAAAGAACATGCAGATCACATAAAATATGATAAGTATACTACAGAGCGTTAATAGATATGTAACATCACCGTATTGGGATTTGATATGTGGGCGGTACGTCACAATATGGCGCAGAATATCTTACGTGTAAATATACGTGTAATAAATAGGAAAAATATGTCTTTAAATGTTAAAATATTGAAAGCATTTGTGATTGGGTAGGAACAAGTCCCGTTCAACGAAAATATAAGACTTGCCAGTGTTACCAACAGGATCACTATAAAATGTGGATAGTGAAAAATCGCGAGTTAGTGACATTAATTTTACAGCAATCTGTTTACAATCGTCTTTAAAAGAAAAACCGTATGAAATTACTGGAGCTCATAAAAATTAAAAGAAGAGGAGGAAGAAGAAGAAGAAATTTGTATTTTCCTATAAAGCGCGCCCCGGGGAAAATGTAAACACTTTATGGCTACTCTTTTATACTTGTACCGATAAGTTAATATATAAAAACAACTTAAAAACAATATAACACGATAGTTCTTCGAAAATGCGTCTCTAAACAGAAAACAAAATATTTGCCTCCCTATATGTGTACATAGTCTAATAATATACAGTATAGTATAGTGTATAGTCTAATGATATACATACATACTTATGTACTTATGTAAAGGGTTAATATGACTTAATATTTCACTGGGTATTATTATTAACCGGTAAAATATAGTTGCCATTTCTAAAATGAGAAACACACTTTCATTTTGGGGGTAACTTCTATTACTTTTAAAGCGATCTTCCATGCTTTCAACTAACATTTTTGCCTCACAAAGCGTTTATTTGACTGGGAAATTATGAATTCTATTATTTTATTATTATTTAAATTATTTCTTGCCACACAGCCACAATTTATTACATAACAACTATCTCTGTATGAGCTTTCAGAACGTGGAAGAAATATTTGAACATCCATAGCGTATCTCTTATGTCAAAAATAGAGGATCTGACGTCGTCGGTGTCAAAACAAAGCTAAATATGACAAGAGTATTTTAGTGTTTACTACTTTGACCGCGAGATGTCGTACCAGCCAATGTCAGATCCCAATAAGGCGATTAAAACAAAATTAGGTATAAAATACTGATTTTCTAAAAAAATGATGAATTGAATTGTTAAGTGTTAATTGCAAGGTTGAATTATAATAGTAAAAAAATTACATTGTTTATATTTTTAATAATCTTCGTTCTGTATTAAAAAAAAAATTGAAGTAAAAGATTTAAAAGTTTTTTTCCTTTTCTTAATTTCAATCACCCTTGTCTACTATTAAAATATTATTTAGACTTTTTTTATTCATATTTGCCATTATTTCAAACTTTTTATTTTCCCAATTTGTGAACAAAGCCCAAAGATGCCTTTTATGTCGACCACTTACACTGCGGTGTAATAAAACACCCAGTGTAGTTAAATATTTTAATAAAAACATCCATGATTTTTATTGCTCGTAGACTTAAGTATTTACTAAAACAGTTAAAATATCCTTATGGCTTTTTAACTCCACTCACCGGATCCCTAGAAAGGCTTTATTGAATTTATGTATATTAGTAAAAGATTTCCATAACTTTATCGCCAATAAAATACAACACAATAACTAATAAGTCATAAAGTTTAATGGCTGTTTTGCTATTTATGATTTAATTTTGAATTTCAACAATTTTTTTGGTGGGTTGTCCATGAACAAGATGAATAATTTCTATAATTATCGTGCAGTATTTAGTAGATTATGCAGCAACAAAACATTATTTTAATAATTTCTTGCATTTTAATATCGTATTAATAATATTTATTGGCCGATTAAATCGATAAATTAGTATGAACATCCTTTTTATGAGATACATAATCTTTAAAATATCGTGTTGGCTATAAATAAGATTAATGGCATAGAGAAAATGTTGAGTGTCTCAAAAATACCGACAATTACATATTTACTTTTCCTTTTTTCAACTGTTTTTTTTTTTCAGCTTGAACCAGCGCCAAGGAAATATTTTACTCAAGTAATCTCGAACAGATTGACCAAATTGCAGTCGTACATCGTCTTGCTGAAACCAAGCATCAGTGTTTGGTAAATTGTGTTTATTTTCATTATCAGGGTACCGGATGAAGAGTGACTCCTTTCTACGAATCTAGCACCCATGAGAAACTTCGCTAAACAATGAAAATTAACACGATTTTCCAAACACTATCTAGATGCAATATAGAGTGGTCTCCGAGATCCTCAGATTTTAGGCCTTTGGATTATTTTCTTTGGGGATATTTGAAGGCAAGAGCCTATATCATCACATCACGAAATTCAGAGAATTTAAAGAACAAAATACACTGCAAAATTAGACAAACTACGGAAGAAGTAATTCACAATGTACTCAGTGAATATGTAGATTACAGGATATCCCAGAGAATTATGACACATTTTGATCGTACATATATTTTGACAGAGCAAAGAACGAGAGCTTACAATTTTTATACATTTTTCAATAAGTTTTTTTCGTGTTATGTCAAAAGTTGTCCTGCAGGGCGCTTTTGAAATATGGTAAATTTCAACGTGAAAATTTCGCCACTACTTTGAATACAAGACCCTATATATGTTTGCACGTGACAAAAGCTGCTTTCTTCCGTTTTCCAAAAAATGTATTGTTTGTTACACTTTACTTTCAAAATGGATTAGTAATTTAACTTTTAAAAACATCGTATTTTTACATCCCAAAAAAATTCTGACCTATTTTGATTGAAAATATCTTTTCACGGAGCGAACTTAAAAGAATGTGGATTTCCGCGGTCTATTTACTTTTTCAAAACGTTTTGTGCGTATTATGTTAAAAAAAGTTACTTACAATACCGGAAGTTTTTGAAAATAATTAATTTGCATACAAAAAACACAGTTAGCAGGAATACCAGTTTTATACATAACAAGTAGATATAAATTAAACACCAAATAGGTGTTTCAAACACAAAGAAAAACAATAACTAATACTGGTAACGCTTTTGACAAATGTATTAATGCAATGGTAATTCCACAGACTTCTTGATTTAAATTAATGAAGTAATTAGTATTTTAGTTTTAATAATTTAAATTACTACTAACTCATTTTGAGCTAATAAAATGTAACAAACTATACATATATGGAAAGCGAAATAATGCAACTTTTGTTTGGTGTAAACATATACAGGGTGTTGTGTTCAAAGTAGTTGAAACGTAGTCACGTTGAAATTGACCATATTTCAATAAATACCTGTATGACAAGTAACAAGTTTTTAACACAGCATGAAAAAAACTTACTGAAAAAGTAAATCGACTGTTGAAAACCGCATCTTTCTAAGTTTGCTCTGTCAAGAGATATTTACGATCAAATTTGTTCAGAATTTTCTGGGATGTCAAAACCCAATGTTTTTAATGTTGTGTTCAAATTAATTGGCGAATTGTTATAGTTCTTCTAAAGTGAATGTGAAGAGATAGATTTTTAATTCCATTGATGGCTAACGCCGCCCAATGGCGTGCATATATCTTGTATAAATTCGAAAATTGTGGAATCATTTTTTTCATTCAAATCAATATAGGAGATTAAAATTAGCCTGCATACAAAACTCATAATAATTGTAATATAATTTTCTGTAAATAATGCTCACTTAGACAATCTGAAAAATTGCATGTCTTAATAAACCTAGCTGAAATCAAACACAAACACTTCACTGGCGGAAACAAGAGGGAATTACGAATGTTGTAAATTACTTTAACGACACAGTGGACCGCATGAATAGCCAACCAACGTATTCGATGCAATGCAAAATACTCTAATTGGATCACTGTAGCTCACTTGTCGTTGTAGCGTGAATTCTGCATGTTGCCGGCTCTTCAAAATTTTCTAATGTGTAGTAATATACATAAAGTTGTTTTAATTAATTCTTTTTTGCCAGCAATTTTAAACGCCTTATTTGCTAACTAATAAATTTATATCTATGTATTTTTTTTTTAATATTTCCAAACTAGCTTTCTAAGAACTTCACGAACTAACAGTTTACTGAATTGTGAATATAACATTTGTATAGTGAGCTTAGCAATTTTAGAAAATATATCTGACAACCTTGCTTTTTTTATGTCTTCACATTCACATTAGAAATACTATACGTTGAAATTGACCATATGCCAAAAACACCCCGTAGGACAGGTAACACAAAAAAAAATTGAAAAAGTAATTCGGCTTGTGAAATCCGTATATTTGTAAATTCGCCCTGTCAAGAGATATTCTCAAAATGGGTCAGAATTATCTGGGACACCCGGTATTTTTGATAAATATACCTGGCACATATTTATTTTGCGATCTAGTAGCAAATTTTCCAACATTTTAGTAGGTACCCATAATTTTGCGATATCAATACCATTTATCGTGTTGGGACACCCTATATGAAGATACTTATTTTACGTGGAACTTAAATTACTTTGTTAAAAATAAAAACCAACATTATTTTCTAGTCCATTATTTTAAAGACCAATTAGCTCTATTTAACGATTTCCTTCCCGTTTGGTAGCCGCGAAATCTCTGCCTTTCCATTAAATTGAGGCTCGCTTAAAAAAAAATCTAATGGAACACCTGCCCAAAACAAATTATTTATAAACGATCTTGTAAAGTGGATTTAGTCTCGGAAAAGGATTTATAGCGTTAGAACAGTAATAAATTACGCTTATCAGCGCACACTCTACGATTGGGCAACGAAAGATACGTACATATATATGTTTAAAATATTAAATTAAGGATTTAATTAGGGTCATAGATCTGGTCGTAGTTTCATGTTGTCTTGGCACGTCTTCTGGTCTAGTATTGCACTACATCATTTTCAATATGCTTAACTATTTTTAAGTAAATAATTTCCTGCCAAAGCATACTGGAGGAGCTATACTAGGCATGTATACATAAGTAAGCATAACACTATATGAATATAAAAATTATTTTCGACTGTTTATTGCAAAATGTGTATTTTGGTTAAATAAAAATTCAGCTATTTTAAAATTTTTAAAAAAGTTCACATGGGTAGAGGACGATACACTATGCACATTATTCTCACCTATTTTTGTATCACGAACAGTTGTTTGTTGTCACTAATAAAATGTCAGTACATTATTTTTTTACATCTACAGACGATAATGCACATATTACTAGTATTTATATACTTTTAGCCGTTGTTTGCAAAACCTATTTATTAGCTATCAATATCAGAGGCGAATTATCTGAAATACCTAAAATTCGTATCAGAACGTTAATGCTAATATTACCGAAAAAAAATCTCAATTTCAATATTACTCATGACACGTTGATATGTCTTCTGTAAATAAGTTTTACGAAATGTATGGTTTTACGAATTGTCAAAAAGTTTTACGAATTGTCAAAAAAACGTCTAAAATGAATATTGTCGACCACGTTCCAAAGATGTGCAAAATGCACAAATCAAATCAAAATTCTTTATGTATATTCTAATACAAATGTCTTTCACGCTCTCGGTGTCTACGAAATATATATCGATGATTGCAAGGAATACATAAAATATGTGATCCGTCTATTGTAAAGTCATTGTAATTTTCAAGCAATTTTTTTCCGTCTATTCACAAATAGTAACGGCTGGGTCATTATTGCAAAAATACTCACAAAATCAGATAATATTAAAAATACAATCCACGTTAATTAGTTAGTCACTCACGATCCATAAAAGTATTTTAAAGTCGGCGTTCTACTGTCGATGTGCTTGCATCGAGCTAAAGTAAAATACTAAATTTCGACAACGGATCCTCGGGCACCGAGGAAGTCCCAGCGGTTGTTACCAGACACAGCTAGTGGCTTACGTATGCACGGGCAAGAAATACACGAGTACATAATTTACAGGGCTCTTAAGAAATACTTTAATTACATTACTACTCTGTCAAATTTCGAAAATTTTGTGCCCCTGGACAATGAATAGTTGTTTTCGCAGTAATTTTTCCCGCTGAAAACAAATCCGATAATAACAATTATATTCCTTATGGTGGAAGTTATATGGCAACGAAATTGCGAAATTTTGATAAATTCAGTGAGTATTTGATTGGCCATTCATTTTCTACGTTTTCAAAGTAGCTGAAGTCAAAGTTGATGTTATATTTTAATTTGTTTGAGTAAAAAATTCAGTATTGTGACCATGAAAATTTGGAAAACAAGTAGGGTTTTGAGATATTCTAACCTAAAAGTGCATAAACACTGTTTTCTTTTTTTAAGTTCTTGAGTACTACGTCATTTTGTTTATTAAAAAACGAGATAATGTATCTGAAAGTACTGTTATGCCCTTCCAAATGCTGTTGAGTTTGTGCAAATATATTTTCTTTAGCCGAGATATCGCATTTTTTGAATTTGCATGTTCATGAATTTCTCGGTATACAAAAACTGTATGATCACTTTTCAACACAATAAAATTTTGTATTATCTCATAAACTGTGAATATGTAAAAGTTTTTACGTTTATTAATAAAAAAAAACAATATTTTGATTTTGATACACGTGTCCCTAATGAGTTTTCAGGTATAGTGAAAATCACAAACATGAAAATTCAAAATGCGATGTCTCGGCGAAAAAAAAAAAGATTTTTGTGCAAACTTAACGGCATTTGAAAGAGGAAAACTTCTACTTTAAGATCCCATACATAGTTTTCTGAAAAAAAATCGCGGTGCTACATAACCCCATATATGTCAAAAAACAGTGCTTTTATGCATATTTAGGTTAGAATATCTCAAAAATCTGACGTGATAGAGTAATTCTGGATTTGTTTTCAGAGGGAAAAATTACTTCGGAAACAACTATTCATTGTCCAGGAGCAAAATCTTGCAGGGTAGTGTTATCATAGAGTTGTACAGTGCCGACCCTGCGTTGTAACATACTTTCCGGGCCCTACTGATCATTTATAAATTCGTTCGTCGTACGTAGAGGTCTGTGACGTCGCGATCGCGGCCTAATTGTATGTTATTAACATCTTAATTAAGGACCATATTAAGGAAGTCGGTCGGGCGGATTGTCGGTGCGCCACCCGAACTTGGAACCCTGGCACGGCCCGAGACTGCAACAAAATAAGCTTTTTATGACGTCCCGCCAGCAGGATATTGCAATACGAGGGCAATTAGCTGTCCATGGGCCGTGAGCTCCAGACATTTGTATCTTTTGCGAGTTAATGGGAGCGCTCTCCGTCGGTTCTTCGGATTCCAGGCAGAAAGGGAGCTTTTATAACGCTGAACGGGGATTTAAGTGACATGGAAATAGAAACGTATGATACAGAGGCCTCAAATTAGTTAGAGACTACGCATTCTTGTAAGTACATCTACACTGAGAGAAAGATACAACCATCTGAACCAAATTATTTATTTTAGAAGATTTGCTATGAAAATGTTATTTGAAATCGTTTATGAAAATGAACGCATTTTACAATAATATATCCGGAACAAAGAAGGAATCCGGTCTCTGGCCATTAACAAAATAAGTAGATGGGTGAAAGTAACAAGAAAAAAATAGCGCGGAACTGTAAAAGCGAAATCAACCAGGTAATTCATCAAAAAAGCTGTGGAACAGCAACTGGGGATAGTCATGTTGCTGCCCTCAGGTGACCGTCAACGCGAATATTAGGTATAAGGAATTTAATATAAGTAAGCGTTACGCCACCTGATTGTCGCTCAACAAATTTAATTACTGTGCCATTGTTTACTGAAATGTCCGTTACTTACTATTTGTGTGTTGTATCATTTAAAAATTAAAATACTCATAATGAATCAGATTTGTTGTGTACCTCGCTGTTTGTCCTGGATTAAAAGGGACCCCATTTTACATTTCATATATTTCATGAAGAAAGAAGAAGTTTCCGTGGTGCATAAATTTGGTGAAAAGGAACGAATAAATAGACGCAAGACTTAAAACTGAAGGCAGGAAAGCCAGTTAGTAAATGTATGAGAGTTGGTTATCTATTTTCTTCATTTGCTGAGGTAAGTTTTAGTATTTCTAAGTTTATAATTTTGTATTAGATATTATAATTCTTTTGTTTCAGCAGTGCCTTCAAAGAAATTACCTTTGCAAAAGAACATGACGGAGGAAGTAATCATCCAGAACTCTTCAAATGAAGAAAACAATTCGCAATGAAAGATTGAAGATACTCAGTTTGATGTCTGACATTCTACTTCATAATTAATATGTAAAACAATTTCGTAAAAAACACAGATATACTTTATAGGAAATGGTTTCACTTTTTCAAAATAAACTTATCAAACCTAAAAACGTACCTTATTTATTTTTATCTCATTCTATCAAAACTAAAAACCAACTTAAAAACGATACACCTTGATATACATATATTGTCATAAATGTTGTCTCAAGGTAATAAATAATAAAATGCTACACAAAAATCATAAATTAAAGAAAAAAATTGAACATAAGCACATTAAACACGACTTAACATCAGAGAAGTAATATAGTAATCAGTTCCAAAATTTTGGGCAGTGCCGCTGTCTTATTAAGTTCTGAAGTCTATATCTTCTGCATTTATGTTTCGTGGTGGATTGTGGAGTATATTATATTGTTCGTCTGTATGCGATGTGAAACAATTAAACATTTAGTCTAATTCCTTGGTTTGATATATTTCAAATTGGAAGCGCAACTACCTATAGTTTTTTACAAAAATATACATTTTTTTTCCTGGACAATGGATTGGTAGAAGACGGACAATAGAGTGACTCGTGACTTCTTGACATTATTTTTGGGGATATTTAAAGACAAAATATATAAAATCAGATCACAACATTTAGGGGGATTTAAAGGACATGATACTGTGTGAATTTAGACAAATTACGATCATTCACAATGTACTCAGTGAATTTGTAGATAAATTTGTTTATTGCCAAGAAGTCAATGATTGTCAATTTGGCAACCAGTTTGCATTTAATTTTCAGACATCCTGCATTTCATTTTTAATATTGCAGTTAATTTTTGGTAATAATAAAATTAGTTTTTCATAATTTTCATTTCAAATTTTCTATAAAATTTTCTAATGCAAGATGGTAACATTTTTATGCAGTCGTTTGAAATAATACTAGACTTATTAGATATAAGTATATATATATAATACTAGACCAAAACCAACACAAATATAGGGGAATGTCATTTGAAAAATTGAAGATCTCTCGAAAAGAGTTGACGATCGAAAGGTGATATGGCAGTCAAAATATGCCATTTTTGTAATAGAATCTTCGTTTCTTTTTTTATGAGAACTTGCTTATTTCAGCCTTATTTTATTTGTGCAGTAATTTTGCTGCTTCCTATATTTACTTCAAACTAGATTATTTATATTCACACTAAACGCATACAGACAATGGTTCATACTATGTAGAAAAAATATCTATCGAATTGAAAATTCGCTGGAAAACGAAAAAAACACTTTGAGACGCTTAGACTAATAAATTTGAATTTCGCAGTGGAGTTTTAGGATTATATTCTCAAAGAATACTAGATACTATTAATTTACTCAAAAAATTATATCGATTTTTAGAAGTTGGTGAACCAGGTTCTCTCCTTACCATTAAAAATAATATGTGGGCTACTATTAAAAAGGGTATTTTAAAATCGATCAGTGATACATCCTGAATTCCAAACGATCATGGAATATTCAATATATGTACAATGCTGAAGAAGCATTTTGCCAAGTCCGGCCCTGTAATCACTCCTTCTAACTTGCTCCTAGATAAATCAGTTTGTGAACGGTTTGAAACATCTCGGCTGCCACATTTCAAAACACAGTATCCAAAATTTTTCTCAAAAATTCATTTTTTACTCCGAGCAGATACTGTGTTTATTCCGCGTCTATTGCACTACCTAGAAAACGAATATCTTTCATAGTTACGCACATATATTTCGGCAAAACACAGTATCTACAATACAATTTTTGGTTTTCTACGCCAAAACCCAGCAAATGCTATTTTTCAATAGTAAAATATAGGCGAATTTGGTACTTACCGTGTATTGGAAGCGACATCCGGAAGAGAATATTTTACAAAATTTTACTCGTAACACAGTATGTGGCAATTACTGTGAATTGGAAAATATATTTTAGTTAGATGGTTTTACTTGTAACACAGTAAGTGGTCAAAGCAAGTGGTAATTAAATGGTAATTATTGGTCACAAAGTTAATTGGTAATTATTGGTCACAAAGTAAGTGGTAATTATTGGTCACAGCAAGTGGTAATTATCAAAATGAAAATATTATGTGTAGATACACTGCTTTTTACTATATACTCTGCTTACGTTTTGTTAAACATCTATGCCAAAACACAGCAACTGCATTTTTTTTGAAAAAAACACAAGAATCTTTAAATTATTGTTTACGTATACAATAACTTGCAATTATAGTATCCTAAACTGTTAAAATTGTATTTAAAGATCTTTAATAGTCCGAGGGCCATAGGTTTAAAGTTTCCTTTAATTTACCCAAAACTTTGAAAATAACAGTTACTGTGTTTTGAAATATGGCAGCCGATCTATTCCCATACAAAACTGACAGACAAAACAGGTGGACTTCAAAACTTCGGAAAAAACTCGCTGACAACATTGACAATAAAACTCCGATTTACACGTTACTGCTGCCATTATTAAAATTCGCTCGATCGGCCGTTTACATCGGAATCGTCCCCGAAAATACATAAACAACACAACGCGCTGCCAGCGTCCGAGCAATTAAAATATTTTTTTGCAATGTTAATTACGCAGGTGACGTTTTTATGCGATCGTAAGTCCATACTAATTGGTCACAAATACGTTAATTTATTGCCTGCTAACGTTTCTATCCGTTTTAATAACTACCATTTATTACATGCGTAAATATCTCTCTAATTAATCGTTGTTATAGGGCCTCTTCCAGTCACTCTTGCCTGGCATTATTGAATATATCGCGATTTTAACTACTACGTGATGATTCGGTTATTAATTACACTAGCACACAAAAAAAGTAAAGTGGTCATTACTTTTGACCAGACCCATCTAGGGTTATGTATTTCGATTCGCTGAATCCGAATTTGAGGTCAGTTTAACCCGTACACCCTCAAAATTTTAAGTAAATTTCAAAAAAACCGCTACAAATCGCTAAAAATAACAAAAAAATGCAATTATGCAAGCGAGAAAATTTTTTACGAACTAGATCAAGTATGTTTATTATGTAATTCGATGCGCTGAATCCGAATCTGACGTTGATATAGTTCGTCAACCCTCCAAATTTAGAATAAATTGCAAGAAACCGCTGAAAATCGCTAAAAATCCTGAAAATTGAAGTTATGAATCCGCTGAATCCAAATCACAAGTTGATTTAGCTGATAGACCCTTCAAAATTAGAGTAAATTGCGAATAACCGTTGAAAATTGCTAAAAAATCGTGAAAAATTACAATTATGCAAACGAAAAAAAATTTCTTAACCTAAATAAAGTATTTTTCTTATGTATTTTGACTCGCTGAATTCAAATCTGAAGTCGGTTTGGCTTGTACACCAAGCCAACTTGTTGCCAACTTTAAATAAATTGCGAAAAAAGTCTAAAAATAGCAAAAAACCGTAAAAAACAGTCATGAAGTAGTAGATAATATCAAAAAAATAGTATTGTTCTTACTCACAGTAATAAACAAACCATGATTCCTTTCAAATTATACTATAATATCTATAGATTGTAATTGGAATTAAAAAAAAACGACCTTCATTGATTTTACACTGTTCTTCGCTTGTATCGAACTCTTTTTTCTTCGAATGTTCTATGCTGTAGGTTTCTCTTTCGTTTTCTATTTTTCTCTCGTTATTTCTCTCTTTAAAGTCCAGCAAAAATCGGCCATCATGTTGACATCCCATATTCCTTGATACCAATTCTCCATTTCACTTATGTCTTGATGAAATCGTTCTTAATCTTCACTGTAGTCGAGACAAGCGAAGAACAGTGTAAAATCAAGGAAGGTCGTTTTTTTTTAATTTAAATTACAATCTATTGATGTTATAGTATAATTTTAAAGGAATCATGGTTTGTTTATTACTGTGAGTAAGAACAATACCATTTTTTGATATTATCTACTACTTCATAACTATTTTTTACGATTTTGGCTATTTTTAAAGTATTTTCGCAATTTATTTAAAGTTGGAGGGTGTACAAGCCAAACTGACTTCGGATTTGAATTCAGCGCATCAAAATTTAGGAAAAATAAAATTTAAATAGGAAAAATACTTGATTTAGTTTAACATTTTTTTTTCGTTTGCATAATTGCAATTTTTCACGATTTCTTAGCAATTTTCAGCGGTTATTCGCAATTTACTCTAACTTTGAGGGGTCTACCAGCTAAATCAACTTGTGATTTGGATTCAGCTCATCAAAATACGCAAAAAACATACTAGATCTAGTTCGAAAAATTTTTTTTCGTTTTCATAAATTTTTACGATTTTTAGCGGTTTTTTGCAATTTACTCTAAATTTGGAGGGTTGACAAGCTAACTCAACTTCAGATTCGGATTCAGCGCATCGAAACACATAATAGACATACTTGATCTAGTTCGTAAAAAAATTTATCGCTTGCATAACTGCATTTTTTTGCCATTTTTAGCGATTTTTAGCGTTTTTTTGCAATGTACTCAAAATTTTGAGGGTGTACGGGTTAAATCGACCTCAAATTCGGATTCAGTGCATTGAAATACATAACCATAGATGGGTCTGGTCAAAAGTAATGACCACTTTTTTATTTTTGTGTGCCGGTGTTATTTATTACGAGCGGTCAAGGTAGGCTATAATAAATAATGACAAAGTAAAGTAAACCTCGGTGTTAGGAGCAACAACGAAAGGGAAAATAATTATCATCTATAATAATAAAATCTTGGGACAATGGGGCACAGGAAATCCTCACATTTTTTGTGTCAAAATATTGCGACTTACTCAATCTTACCTTAGGGCAGAAGTTAATAGTGTTAAAATTAAAATTATATTTTAGATTTTTTTAAAATCCTTGTTTTACATTGATTTGGTAATGTGATGATGCTCCATCCTGCTGGAACCATGTCACATTAGCTAGAACTTGTGGGTTTACTTGAGCGGTATATTGCGGAAGTTTGCCAAAATTGGCACGACAGTATTTTAGAGCAGTGGTAAATAGTTACCCCCAAATCAAAGGAGGAGTGTCGATTTGGACGGTTTTTGCCCCAAATTATTTTTGGATAAAAATATCATAAAACATTTTTTTTCTCATGTCTAGGTACTAACATATTTAGAGAACACATATCAACGTGTCATGGGAAATATCAAAGAAGACATACGTAATAAATTTATGTGGCTGACAGTGGACGAAATAATAGTTTTTGCTGTAATAAGGTCGTTAATGCCCCCGATATTGATAGCTAATAAACGGGTTTTGCAAACGGCTAAAAATATAGAAATAGTAGATAGTAACACGTGTATTTTGACTGATGTCAGTGAAAACAAAAAATTGTTAGTAATATAAACAACTATAAATATAAAGTCGATTTTACCCTAAACGAACCATCATTTTTTAGCGATATCTCTTCATACAATCTACAATCGATATATCAGCTTCAACTTGGGTTCATTAGACGCTGAATTTCACAAGCTATACTTCCATCGGAATCAAAATTAAATGTCAATTTAATGTCGCGTCAACATTTGGGAGACGAAAAGTCAGCAGGACGAAAATTTCCAGCAATTTTCTTCGTTGCCATGGTAACTGTAAAAAATAAGAGAATCCGATTGCTTTGAAGATATAAATGTGAAATTTTAATTCTAATTTCACCTATATAATACCTCAGCAGGAAAAAAATCTGTATATTTGTTTGGTTGCCATTTTTCGTAAGAGGTAAAATCAGGGAATATTATTAGTAGGGTCCTGAACGTGTGCTGTAACGCAGGGCCGGACTCGTAATCCGTCATGTTATTGACGGAAGATGACATATCGTCGGTTCGGAAGAAAAGGGTTACAACTCAAACATTGTTTTTTACAGGAGAAGCAATTTAAACATTTAGAATGAAATAATTCTTCATTATTTAATTATAAATCTACAAAAAAAATACTAGTTTTTTATTATTATGGCACTAAAATATGCTTAGGAGTATCATAGGGGTAATATCATAGTAGTATTTTGGTTTTCGGAGTAGTTTGGCTCGCGGCAAACTAAAATTTAACGGTATTTTTGGGAATACTTATAGAATATTTCACACATCCCTGTGTTACGTCCTGCCATATTTTGGTTATAAGTCGAGATTTACGTATGACTATTTTTTTTAGAAAATAGGCATATTTTTTAGTGGCAATTTGGAAGAAACAGAAAAACTACTTTTTTTGAGATGTAACCATTTTCCTCCGAACCGACGCGACGATATGAGAGATCAAAAAGGAGTAAAATGTGTTAATATAATGTATGTACATACCTATTGCTTGTGTCATTCAGAAACATCGACTGTCTTCCTCATTGCTTGAGCGTATGTTGCCACGACCAGTAAAATTCAAAATAGTTCACATGAATAGAGGACGACACAACACGCACATTATTTTCACAAATTTCGCACAGTTGTTTATATTACTAACAATTTTTTTGTTCTCACTGACATCAATACATTATTATTTTTTATATCCACAAAGGACAATACACGTGTTACTACTATTTCTATACTTTTAGCCGTTTGCAAAACCCGTTTATTAGCTATCAATATCAGGGGCATTAACCTTATTACCACAAAATCTATTGTTTCGTCCACTGTCAGCCACAGAAATTTATTACGTATGTCTTCCTTGATATTTCCCATGACACGTTGATATGTGTTCTCTAAATATGTTTTACGCAACTAGGCAATGGAGAATCGGATACATATATGGCAAAAAATCGCCTAAAGTACATATTGTCGACCACGTTCCACGCAAGGCTACATACGCACCAAAATTCCTCTTTTTCTAACCGTACCTGGTATATTTTTTTGATGGATATTCGAAGCTAAATGTCTTTTACACTCTCAGCGATCACGAAATATATATCGACGATTGCAAGGAATACATATGTGATGTATCTATTGTAAAATCCTTGTAATTTTCAATCATCTTTTTTAAGTCTATTCACAAATGGTATCGACTGTGCCATTATTGTATAAATCCACACAAAATCAGATAATATGTAAATATAGGACACGAACGAGTTAATTACTCGCGAAAAAATTGTTTTTAATACGGCGGTCGACCCGTTTACACCGCCGGCAGGTCGCTATCGGAATAGCTTGCCGTCTTATAACATTCTACGCACGGACAGTGGCGTGGGTATACAGGGACAAGAAATATACGCTTAAAAAATACGGTTTATATCATAGAGTTGTATAAATGTTGTGCCAACTCTGCGTGACAGCATACTTTCCCGGACCTTAATCATTAGTTTCAAAATTTGAACTTGGTTGCAGTTGCACGGAAACCAACAATTGTTTCATCAAATCTACTTTAATTCTTGAAGAAGGCCTGCTTTGATTGACGACAGAGACATATGGCTAACACGACGTTTACTTACCTTGATGGCCGCATTATCTAATTAAACCAATTTGTTTGTTGTTACCACCTGTGAGGCATGCAATATCATTGCAATTATTCATAATTGCGGGCAATTTTCCTGCGCTTAACAGCTCGTTGCGGACACCGTTAAAATATGCATGTACAAGAACACGCATAAAACATCAAAAATCAATTAAATCGTTAATTATTGGATATAATTCCGGAATAATGAATAATTACGCTTCTATAAATAAGCAAGTAAATTAGCGACTTAGGAGTTTTTCTAAACAGTTTTTCAGCTACAATAATCCAAACATGGCGGGTTAATTATATGACGTCAGCTAATATTTCAAAAGTTAATAAGGGTATGTCCTCGATACAGCTGCTTCACGTGTGTTTATAAAACAAAGGCAGACACTCCGTGAATATAATGTTGTTCACAAAGGCTACGACTTTGCAAATGGAGGTTTCAGGCCCCTTACTAGATTTGGAAGAAACTTTTCCACATTCATGTGGTGCCCCTTGAATGAAAAATTAAAAGAATAGTGTTCAATGGTTTTCAGAATTACTTATCCAGACCAGAAAATGAATAAATCTCTGTAGTTTTCCAGTGTACGATCCCAAGGATTTTCAATATCCACCCCAACACCATGTTGACATATGTATATCGTGCAATACTTGTGGTAAAGCAACTAGTTCTAGAACTCCAGTAATATGTATTTGACCGTTTATAAGTCCTTGAATGATTCCCAAAGCAATTCCACTGTCTCTTCAAATTCCCTCACACCATTCACTCTTAGGTAACTGGTGTCTCCTATTTCATAGATAACTTCCTGGACTATACTTGTGTTCGATATTTCTTCGATTGTTCTCGTCTATGACCAGTGTAGATTGGCAAATATGATCCAAAACAAGACTAGAGTGACAAAATGACCATTTCACTACCCATCCAAATCTATCCAGGAACATGCCTCTCACCAAAAGGCAGGATTATGATGCTTGACAGGCACTATCTATGTACATTCATATATAGAAAATTGGCCCAAATGAATAGACGGAATGCATTGTTGTTTTATACATATTATCTTTGCCAAAACCATTTCCTTGAAGTATTGATTAAAGCAATCTCAGTTTCCAGTCTTCATTCCCTCCCTATTTGTTCTTTTTTTGCAGGAGGTCATAAAAAAAGAGAACAATATTCCTTCCTTCTTATTTTTTGTTAAATCTTTACTGTTCTCGATACCATAAACTGTAGATCATTTTCCTTAAATGCAGATCTTCGATTTTGATGAACAAAGTTGCGATAAAAAAATAGTACATTTCTTGTAAAGTATCTACGAATATATTACATATGGCCGTCACCAGGCTGATGAGTTCCATTAGAACGAAATAACAGTCTATGGTTCAGTTAAAAACGAAACTTATTTTGTTGTTAAACATAGCTTGTATGCCTAAACACTAAGCAAGTCCTTGAGCCTTATGGAAGTTGTTTTACTTTTGCATTGACAAAGGTAATAAAAGTAAGCCATCAGGGCTTTTACGCAGACAATGTTCGGTTACACTTCTTGTAGATGGCGACTTACACCTACATTTCCTCTAGGAGTTTATCCCTTGCAGACCATACTGCCTTTTTTGTTTTCGCTTTCTGACTGTCACCACGCTGACGAGATCCATTACAAGGAAACAGCTGTCCATGGTTTGGTTGAAAGCGAAATTTATTTCGTTGATAAACAAAGATTATTTAATTGTGTTTCATTTTTCTTCGGTGTGAACAAAATGCATAAAAATGTTGAGTGTTTAAATAAATATCTTAATATAATACTCTGGATATTCCAGGCATATACGTCCGCCTCCTACGATCGAACATATTCGAATCCTTGCCTAATTAGTGTTTAATCGCTAGTTCATTATATACGGAAATTAATGGACCAAAATAGAAACGGCTATTCGGGCCCGATGACACGACTCTAATTTTTTTTATTAATGACCCCTGCCCGACTCGGATTCTTAATTTTAATGGACGAATTAATTTTTAATTTGTCCGCCGTTGGAAATTTTTATCTCCCGCAGTTCGACGGGTATTCCGTGGCACCCAAGAATTGTGAAACACAAATTTGTCGTTAAAACAGATCTCCTGCCCGAAACCTATCATATACCTCGATCACTCGATGTATAAAGAGGTATAGTCTTTCCAATCTCAGTTTAAAACAATATAAATATAAAAAAAACCCTTTTGTAAAATTCCCTTTGTAAATACAGCTACATCGGCCTCGAACGCATGCCATTCGTAGGCGTGCGCATAATTACTTTTCAATGTAATATATGCCTGACAATATTTTAAAAATCGTTTATGTATTTGCATTTTCATTTTCATGCAATTAATATAACACGTAATACTGTTTTGCAGGCTTGTTACCTATTAAATTATGACTGAAATTAATTTGCTTGCCAGGTAACAAACCTAACCTCTGATTTCTTGAATCTGGAATGACAGGTATATGTATATTGTATATTCGTTTGTATATAAGTGTAGAATAGTGAGACTCGTTATTCATAACGAAAACTGAATTTGGGGGAATATTAATTAACCGCTGTTCATCAAACTATTCTTCAAATTAATCTGCAGTCATGTCATCGTGATAGTCAGCAGAAGAAATAAGTAGAAGTTATAGGTGGAGGAGATATTGGCTGACAAGAGCAGTATTTTCTACATACCAACTCATTGTCACTTCCGATATGCAGAATTATAAAACATGGCATATTTAAGTTAAAATTTTAGCACGGGCCGCTAGCACTGACATTTACAATTGGCTACGTTTCATGTACGAGGGGGTAATGCATATTGATCACGCAGGCATTGCTTATCCTGTGCTATTGTAGGGAAGTGAGATTGAAATACTATACTTCATATATTTCAACGTGAGTTAAAGTTGATCACTACCTACATAGTTCCCGTGTCATATTTAATATTATATCACGGACCTGGACGCGTATAAAGGGTTGCCAGATGTATCTGCAGTGCATTTAATGGCGAATTCCAACCAAATTCATAGTTTTGCAATGTGTGCCATTGTCAATTACCAAAGGACACCTACACAGAATGGGGCTGTACAACGGAGAACTGAAATGCAGACTCTGCAACAGGGAAACGGAAACAGCACACCACGTACTGTGTGATTGCGAGCACTTAGATCGAAAAAGGCAGGCCATATATGGACCACCAAACGTTGTCCAAAAGATTACAGCACCCAGCCGGCGCGGCGGGGAAGCTATATAAGTTGTACACGGGACCCGGCTACTGGAATGGGTGGTGTGAGAAGGATGGGAGGTTGCGCACAATAAGCCCAAGAGGCTGCAGTGCAATCCGGCGAAAAGGACGGCTCCCAGAAGGAGAACAAAAAATATGTACCAAGTTTAGGCGGTTAGGATTTAAAAAAATTATTTTTGGGGAATAATGATTTGGTGACTACTTGGTACTAATTTTAGTTTTTAGCAAAGTATAATATGTCAAACGGTAACCATTAGAATATTTCAAGGGTCGGTCTGGGTATTTAGATTGGAGTTGTTTAAATACAATTTTAACAGTTTAGGATACTATAATTGCAAGTTATTGCATACGTAAACAATAAGATTCTTGTGTTTTTTTCAAAAAAAAATGCAGTTGCTGTGTTTTGGCATAGATGTTTAACAAAACGTGAGCAGCAGAGCAGAGTATATAGTAAAAAGCAGTGTATCTCCACATAATATTTTCATTTTGATAATTACCACTTGCTGTGACCAATAATTACCACTTACTTTGTGACCAATAATTACCAATTAACTTTGTGACCAATAATTACCATTTAATTACCACTTGCTTTGACCACTTACTGTGTTACAAGTAAAACCATCTAACTAAAATATATTTCCCAAATCACAGTAATTGCCACATACTGTGTTACGAGTAAAATTTTGTAAAATATTATCTTCCGGATGTCGCTTCCAATACACGGTAAGTACCAAATACTAGGTTTCGCCTATATTTTCTTATTGAAAAATAGCATTTGCTGGGTTTTGGCATAGAAAACCAAAAATTGTATTGTAGATACTGTGTTTTGCCGAAATATATGTGCGTAACTATGAAAGATATTCGTTTTCTATCTATCTATCTAAATCTATCTAAAAAATGAATTTTTGAGAAAAATGTTGGATACTGTGTTTTGAAATGTGGCAGCCGAATAGTTTTAATGCCGTTTCTGAAGAAGATTAGGCCTTGGAAAGTCTTTATAATTAAATACAAATGAACCCAACGTAGAAATCTCCTGACTAATTATTAAGATTGAGCTGGAAATTTGACGCTGTCAGATTTTCCCTTTCCAGTGAACCAGAGTATATTTATTCTATTGAGCGGGAATACCGAAAAACAAATGCCGGCCTTCAAATTAGCTCTCGTGTAGCAATAAAGTAACACCTACTGAAAGGTCTCGAATCGAATGTTACACAGAAAACTCGCCTCGGCCTTTTAGCGGTTAATATTCCGGACCCATAAATTTCGTTTTATCTATGGATATTCAAGACGGTCGAATAAACGTGATGGGTTTCGAGTAATTAACGCTTAATCTGGATCCGTGCGGTGAGTCAACGACCCCGAAATATAATAAATTCGGATGGAGGTTGGATTTTTATAGGAAAATAACGATTTGTTTTGTAGTCTATTAATAGCCGGATGAAGAAAGAACGTGTCCATTGGCCTATATAAAAGAGACTTTAGAACTGACTTCGTAGTATGCAGCTCAACATAAAAATACCTTTGCACGTCAGACTCGTCGAGAGAGGATACGTAAATTTTATTGACATCGTACGTAATAAGGGAAAAATTGATAGGTTTGGACCCAGGAAACAAAAGAACGAAGCAGCTACAGACAATATTATTATTTTCATTGTGTCTTAGCAATACAGCATGAAAAAAAGATGAGGTAAGGGATAAAACACAAACAAGGATCGTATAAAGCAATCGGAGAAGATAAAACTTGGCAAATTTCATTTGTTGAAACGGGAGTTGCGAAGAAGGTAAAAAAGGATGGAAATAGTAAAAACGACTACAGCAATTAACACTATCAGTATACTGACTAAGACTAACACTACTTATCATAGTGTTTTTAAGCACAATTAGGTGAAAAATTGTGCAATGTAAACAAGAGGTAGTAGTTGTGTGGAAGAAAGTTTTAGTGAAGTTGTTATTGGCAACAAGTAATCCTCCTCAGTCTTGAACTGGTGCTTGGTGGTGGTCTGAAATGTATATGCTATATATGGTCTCCTAAGTATTTTATCTCTGAACACGAATCCGGTGTTAGAATTGCTCAATCACCTTTCAATCACAAGCAAAATTTGGAAAAATATTCAGAAAAATGAAGACTTTGTGCTTACGAGCCGTGCTTTACATGTGATATATGGTTTCCGAAGTATTTTTTGCCGCTGAACACGAATCCGGTGTCAGAATTCCCTTTCAACAAAGTAATGAAGACTGAAGATAGATGGTGCAATTCTGATCCCCAATACGTGTTCAGTGAACAAAAATGCTTTGGAAACTATATATCACACATAAAGTACAACGCATTAGGGAAAATTCTTCATTTTTCTGAAGATTCTTCAGCATTTTGCTGAAGATTGAAGGGTGATGGAGTAATTCTGAACCGGTTTCGTGTTCGGCGAGAAAAAATACTTCGGAGACCATAATTCGGACAACTATTTCAGACAACTTTTCTTTTTTTGTGTGGCGGTGTTATCAGAATTTAAGTAACCTTCAAAAAGTGGGTGCATCACTTGATTTTCATTTTCATCACAATGTTGATTTGGGCAAACATCATGGAAATATTTACGTTCGAAGTAGGCCCATGGACCAATATAATCTAATGGGTTAGACCCCAGGTGGTATTTAAGGGTTAAGTCAACCATCTCGCGATGTTGTCTATATGATTGGCGAAACACGGGTTGAGTTCGGCGTCGTAGCAAATGTCAACGGTTTTTGGTGTGTTAACCGATAGTGTTTAATGTTTCTGACTGGATTCCTTCCTTCTTCAAACGTAAAATAAGCGCGTTCGGCGTATTTTTCCGGCCAGGAATGTTAAATAGCCGGGACGATCGCTCCGTCTGACGCGGTGATAGATGGATATTAATCCCCACGAACGCCCCCGGCAATAAATATTTAGTAATGATCGTTTAGTAGGCAGTTTAACTTCCGACACACACACAGATAGACGCGCCTCCGCCGCCGTCGAGATATTTGTGGATTATTTTTTATTTGGATCCGTGTCATGTTCACTTAAAAATTGTGTCGTGGAAATATCGCGGCGGCGCTTTTTTTCGTCGGCGAACAGATGTTCGGGATGTCTTGAATAATAGCCCATTACTTTATGGCCCGGGCGAGCGTAAAGCTATCTAGTCGCGATGCATCATCGTAATTTATTTCACTAAGAGAGATCGTCTATTTAAAAAGTAACTCGGTTCGGGTCCACGGTTCTGTTTTTAATGGGATCGGAATGTATTTTTTTGTTCTTCTTTTCTGTTTATATGTTTCTCTTTTTTTTTTGTTTGAAAGCGTATAAAAAATGCAATAAATATATCTTACTAAATAAAAAAAATGCGCGTAGGGTAAACCGACGCTAGTAGGCCAGACTGTCAGTATTAGATTTTTTTCGCATATTGAACAGTAACGTATTATTGTCCTCAATTATCAATTATCCCTTATTTAATCAGTGTAACTATTCTCAAAATCGTACAATAATATAATGAGTAACGTGGGGCAAAATCGGTGTAATAACAAATATTGCAGCATTACCATTATAAACATATATATTATAAAAACACACGTATTCAAAATAGAAAAGGTTACATATATATATATAACTCCTGACCTTATTACATCAATTTATTGTTGGCATATATTTATTTATGATTATGACTAATTATGACTAATGATTCAGTCTTCGAAAAATTCTTCCAAAAAACTTAAAGTATATAGGCACACAAAAAAATTAAATTCAACTGCTAGAAGGCAGACCAGACGAGGTATTTAAATTAAGTACCTAACGAGAATGATATTTTAAATTATTTTTATTCTAATAGAATTACAATTCAGTATTGTCTGCTTCAAAATAACTTCCTTGGGAAGTCACACAGCGCTGAAGATGATTCTTCCAATTCTCATAGCAGTGCTGGAACTCATATACTGGATAGCCTTCAGCTGGTCGGTTACAGCCGAGCCGTTTGTTTTCTATAGTCGATAGTTTTATATAGTCGAGTTTGTTTTCTATGACGTCCCTTGAGGTGATTTTTCAATCTCGGGAAGAGAAGAAGTCACAAGGACTCAAGTCAGGGGAATAAGGAGACTGAGAAGCCACAGAAATGTTTTTACTGGCTAAAAACTCGTTTATTGAAATGGCTGTGTGACAAGGCGCATTGTCGTGATGCAACATACAGTTGTTCTTGATGTTTAATCTCACACGCATGACCCTTTAAGCAAGAACTCTAGATCTAACAAAACATAAGGCGAGAACTTTGCACCAAGAACTCTAAATGTAACATATTCCAAGACAAGAACTTTAAACCACAGTTCTTGCCTTATGAATTTAACAGTTACTGTCTTGATTTATAATAGGTTTAGGTTTTTGGTTTAAAGTTGTTGTCTCAGGTTCCTGTATACAATTTTTTGGTTTAAGCTTTTAATTAATTTGTTTTGGGAATTTTCGGCATTTTTTAGGTGTTTTTTGAGATTGTATTAAAATTCCTAACTGATCAGATAATTCTGTTTCAATGAACTTAATGGTTTTACCGCTAGAGTGTGCTTTCGGAAAGAAAATCTGGTAGTTGCTGGCTTCGCCGGATCAGAATATGTGTAGTCCTATCTAATCACACTAGAGGGCTATACATTTTAAATTATAATACTGTAACTTTCCTGTTCATCGGCATTCGCCATTAGATACGTCACACTGATGAAATCTAAATGGCAAATGACGATGAACAGGATATCATTCTTACTACAATTCTAAATGTACCCACAACTACTTTACTGTTCTAGAAACTCTCAACCCTGTGACCCAAAACTAGTTTAGGGGATCAACACCCCAAAAAACCTGGACAGTATTCTTAAGCTTTGTTTAATAGTCCCATCTAGTCTACGCCGCGTGGAACCTCTCTCATTACGACCGAATTTCGGCAATTACAAAATAACCGCGCTTATCTGCGCAGGAAATCCATCAAAATCCGAAAACAATGGAACAACGACATGCAAAGCCTGACGGATCCGAATTCGATTCGGGATTTGAGCGGAGGGAGGCTCTGACAGGACGCGCTTTTGTTTCACTGATCCACGACAAGGCCGCTAGATTTATGTTAAAAGATCCCGTCGACTTTGACTATCGGTCGCATATATTTGGATAATTCGACGGGGCACCGGAGGCCAGACGTTTGCCCGATTTGCGGGCCAAATGTATTTACATACATTCCGTTTTTTGCGGGCCCTCGATCGATGTTTTAACGTGAAACAACAGGCGGGTACAACATCTGCGTTGTTGTGTGCCATAAGGGATTTACATTTTCATGAGCGCAATAATGAGCTTAGGCCAAGAGGCATGTTTCGAGTCAAATTACACAAGGTGATTTTTTTTGTAAGGAGAAATGCGAAACATCAAATGAAAATTTCGTTATGTGAAAGGTATGAGCATTAAGAAGTTATGCTACCCAGGCGCACTGAAAGATGAAGCTTTTTTTTAGGATTTTGTTTTTCGATACCTATGTAATGGTATACAATGAAATTTCGACACTTGATTCTATGGGTATTAATGTATACAAAAGTATGTTTTACTTTCATAAGTTACAAAATGGCGTCGTAACTCTAGGTAACATGAAACAAAATTTTTCTGGAGGAGGAAATCGGCGTACACTGTAGCAGTTTTGGTTTTTGATTTTAATCTACATTAGTTTTTCTTTGGAAGTACCCAATATTTTTTTTTTGAAAATTCATAAATTGACATCACTTATAACGGCTGTTGTAGCGTCCTATTAGTTTCTCTAAGATTGAATAACGCCATCTATATATATTTCGAGAAAGTATAACTCATTTGTACCAACGAAAACTACTAATAGAACTGTAACAATTAAGCAAAGCGGCTTTTTCGAACGTTCTGGACCGCTGAGACGTGTATCATTCTTAGATAGTTTATACATCGGAAAAAAACAATAAAAAAAGGGAAAAAAGTGGCTAGGTAGTATAACCCCTTAATTAGAGAAGTATAGATCATTAGAGAAAAGCTAAAGAAAAGAAAAGAAAAGTTTTACACACTGAATTTTAAAACACACCAAAGTTACTTTGGTCTCATTTTAATTTTGTTTGTCTTATGTTTACCTTTTTCTTAGTGTTACTTCGCATCACTTAGCATCATTTCATTCGCATCACTTAGAATACGCATTTACTCGCATCAATTAGATTACGCAATATTAACTGTACAATTTGTTTTGCCACGTATTATCAAGAAAAAATGTGGAAGAGCCGAAGACAATGTAATTATGTGAAATATATTACCATTAGTTGAAAAATTACAGAGTATTAGCAAAAAGCAAAAAAGTGTTAATAGCAAAACTTTTTAAAAACTCCATATTTATTTTCTTCCAATTTAATTGTGGTCGTCTCGTGTTTACCTTTTTTTCTCATATGTAGTTACTTGAAGCTGGAATAACAATGTCTCATGCCTGCTCATATTTCTAATCATTAACAATGTTTGTCTCATCTTAATGTGTTTCATTGCAAAATGCAAAAATCAAAACAAAAATGATACACTATACAACAAACGCTTTCAATTAGAAAACCATATTGTAATAATATTAATTTGGCAGTGTATTAATTTCGCGTTAATTGACTACTAGGATAATATTATTTACATTACGTGTATTACAACATGATTTTCAAGGAGAAATATGAAATGGCCAAAGAAAACTTTATTATTTCAAAAGTACCACCATTAACTGAAGAAGTGATTTTAACATTAGCAAAATCAATTAAAATCAGTATATCATTTTAACATTAGCAAAAACCACAAAACCTTTTGCGTATACAACTTTGTAAAGATAACAGGTTTTCTTTTATCTCATTTTTATATTTACGTTTATGTTTACCTTTTTTTCTCAGCAGTGACGGCTGCTTTTGATTTTACACCAAGAGTGTTATTTTTAAACCCAAATGGAAGGCTATCAAAAAAAACTTCAAAAAAACCTGCGAAAAACTTTTAAAAAAATGTCTGCACCCTCAGAAAATATTGAAAACGGGCTGTAAAACATTCGTGATATTTTTTTATTATGTGATTATTATTTAAGTTATAGATATTTCAAAATTTTAAAAAGTAAATGCGCATTACTTAAACAGATCTAAAATTTTGTCAGACGCACAAAATTAAAAGATAGGGTAATAGCCCCCGTTTTGGCCATTTTAAGCAGAAATCGGACTTTGCTGGTTAATACCTACTATCTCGTAGAATATTTCATTACGTTTGTAAAAAGAAAGAGATAGAGTGATGATCTGAGATTGAACTGCCACTCTGAAAAAGAGATGGCGCGAAGGGCTTACTTTTGGTAAAATAAAATGTACTGCAAAATAGTGTTCCGTCAGTTTTGCCAGAAGCTCTGCAGTTATGGTCACTTGAAACTTTAGTTTTGGCCAAGTAGGTAGGTATTTATTGTTGGGAATTGTATAGAAGAGACGGTAGGTATGTACTAGGTAGGTAATAGAACACAAACATTGAAAATTATAAGTAGTTATTTCATTTATTAAAAAGAAAAGCAAACTACTCCTTAAAATATGGAAACTTTATAAACTCGACAAAAAACTAAAACGCATCAAGTAGGGTTTGCCCTTTTCTGCCAAAACATACCCTCCAGGTGGATTGGTGGAAAATGCTGATTCGTCCATATTCCAACACCTACGTGGGTCTTCCAAAATCACTGCATCTTCTCCAAGAGGCTCCAGAGTTTGTTTAAACCAGCTTATCAAATCTTATCCCCCGTAACAATAAATTGCTCTTGCCTTGTTAAGATACTCCGACTATTTATACGATAGTTCTGGATGCCTTTTCATGAAGTTCCCGTACCATGTTTTTCCGGGCAGTTTGTCAACATATAGACCTTTTTCACCAAGCGGTCTGTAGATTTCTCTAGACAACTTTTGGACGGAAAAGAACAAGCCGTCTTTAGTTACAGGAAATCCCCCAGGAGAACACTCTTTTAACCACTCGCAAAGTTTACCTTTAAGATCTTATCCTAAGACACAATCGGAACCACGTTTTGCAATGGTTTCAGGTGCTCGACCTGCTATTTTGTGTCTGAGAGTAGTCCTGGGGAACATTGAAGGTTTCACAGGCTGTTGCTATGTGCATTCCATTTCTAACTGCCTATAATGCATTTTTAAGTTGGATTTCATCATATTTCTTATCAGTCGTATCCATATTACTAAAAAAGATAATGAAATATAAATCACAATGAATTATATTTTGATAAAATTACCGAGAGAATTACAATATTGTGAACATATTACTTAGGCCAAAACTAATTTTTAAGTATTCAGTTTTGGCCATCCAGATTGTCAAAACCAGATTCTCGATTATTAAAGAGATGCAGATATGGCCACTTTTAGATTTGCCACCAAACACTACTTAACCTTACTTTTTTCATGCAAACATATAATTACATATACCTGTAAAATAAAATATATCTGAATGTTATAAAACTGTCCCTATTAAACAAACTTGACAAATATACTGAAAACTCAAGCCGATACTTACCACTATTTTTAACCGATATACTAAAGAAATGGAGCTTTGGAAACACGAGGCACTTCAACTAAAAATATGGTGGATACCTATAGTCCTTTTAATTTTAATTGAAAATGATAAATACGCCTGGGGAACAAAAAAAGCGGTGCAACTTTATGATTCCATGGGCGTGCATAAATCTTTTATAAATTCGAAAATTGTAAAATAATTTTTTTCATTCAAATCAATATTGGAGATTAAAATTAGCCTGCATACAAAACTCTTAATATTTTAAATATAATTTGCTGTAAATAATGCTCATTTAGCCAGACAATCTCAAAAAATTGTCTAAACCTAGCTGAAATACACGTCACTGGCGTCTTAAACAAGTAGAGTGCCTAAAGTCGTAAATCATTTTAACGACGTCGTAAAAATTTTATGGCACAGTGGACCAAAGAAGTATTAGCAATGTATTAAATGCAAAGTAGTCTAATAGTCTCGTTGACCGGTGTTACCGCCAGTGGTTTACTCTGTGCGGCCAGCCGCCTGAGCCGCCGTTGCCGGCTCTTCAAAATTTTCTTAAGTATAGTAATATACATAAAGTTTTTTGAATTTATAATTATTTTTTCCAGCAATTTTAAACGCTCTATTTTAATGCTAACTAATAAATTTATATCTATGATTTTTTTTTAATATCTCCAAACTAGCTTTCTAAGAACGTTACGAAACTAACAGTTTACTGAAGGATGAAGTATACTTGTATAGTGAGCTTAGCAATTTTAGAAAATATATCTGATAACTTTGCTTTTTTCTACCTATTTTCAATTTAGTAGAGTACATCATCTTCAATCATGCACATTTAATTTCCGAATGCTGTTGCCATGTCCTCTTAGGTTGAGCATTTGATATTGTATGATATAAATAAAATGGCCAAAACAAGGGTGGGGGGGGAGTAGGGTGGCCAAAACCGCCGCCATTACCCTATTGTATTTACTTGCAGAATGAGGAAACAAATATTTCTTTTGAAGTTTTTTTGCCATTCTAACCTTCTATTTGGGTTTAATAATCTCCTTAAAAATGGTGTGGGCCCCATGCTTCTTAACGAAATCACAAGAATATAAAATTCCACCAGCGGCCGCTGAGTCAATAGTACCAGCGGCCGCTGAGTCAATTACTTGAAGCAGAGAATACCTGATATTGCTAATATTCCTTATTATTAGCCATGTTTATATCATTTTTCTCAGCGCAAATATCAAAATAAAAATGAGACACTACACCACAAACATTTTCAATTAAAAAACGCTGTTGTGGTGATACCAATTTGTCAGTGTATTATTTTCTCGTCACTTTGATTACGCAATTAATTGTACCTACACGTTCTGTAACGTATTTTCAAGGAAAACTGTGAACATGTGTGAGGAGAAATTTCCACCCCACCACTCACTATGTCAGCTACTTTGGAAGTACTTGCACTTCTTGGGCATGATGCATGTGATTCTAGTCCAATCAACGAGCGAAAGCCCCCATGTAAATTGGTCACTAATTGTTATCAGCAAATAAAAAATATGGTCGTATAGAGAAAAAAATTCTAAGAAAGATAGCGTTTTTTGCGACTCGAGTTTTAATGGCGAACATAACCAAAAAAAATTGCAAAAAGTCAAAAAAAAACGGTTTTTTGCAAATAAAATAGAAGCTTCAAGTCCTACACAAGAAAGTTGAAGGTCTTAAAAATGCGCGTCGAATGAGATGTGAACGAAAAAAATCGGTTCATAAACATTTGAGAAAAATTTAAAAAAAACGTCAAAATTCGCGTTTTCGTATTTTTTTGCTGTAACAATTCCAATTTTGTTTGAACAGACTTCTTGTTAACTAGAAATACAGCCCAAGACAAGCGGAAAATGACACTTTTTTCAAAAATTCAAAAAAAGTTTTTTTTTCGAGATAACGATTTTATAAAAAAAAAGACGTTTTCAAAAATCAACTTTTACAGACGCAAAAATGATCGTACAGAAACGATCGTGGGCTCATTTTATTCGCGAAGACTTGTACTTTCATGCTATTAAACAACCAAATTGCTTTTATTTAATTTTTGCATTAAAAAATGCGTTGTAAAATTGTATCATTTTTTTCGAACCGGTTTTTTTCGAATAACTTTTTAATTTTGGTTTTACATTTTTGGCCGTTGCATATTTGAAAAGTGCCATTCAAAACACGCGTTTAAAAAAAAATAAGGTCCTACGACCTCAGGGAGCCGAGATAATTATATTTCTTTTTTTAATTCCTGACAGCGCTGTATACGTCCGATTGACTTCTTTTTTTACACGAAATAGATCTCAGACTTTTACTTTCTTAAAAAAAATATTTCAAATCATTTCGCATAAATTAAGTTGACATAATTGTTTGCGAAAGTACAGCGCTGGTTGCGGCACGCGCTAGCCAATGCACGGCGACAGAGTGGAGGGACACTCCGCTTGGGCGTATCAAAAAATAAACACGATTTCTAGTCTATCGCGCTCGCAAAATTATCTTTTCCTCAGCTTAAAAAAAATTATCTCGTCTCTCTGAGGTCGTAGGACCTTCATTTTTTTTTAAATGCGTGTTTTGAATGGCACTTTTCAAATATGCAACGGTCAAAAATGTAAAACCAAAATTAAAAAGTAATTAGAAAAAAACCGGTTCGAAAAATGATACAATTTTACAACGCATTTTTTTATACAAAAATTAAATAAAAGCAATTTGGTTTTTTAATAGCAGTTATGGAATCTGCCCTTTGTTAGTATTTAAGTTATCACAATGCGCATTACTTATAGTTGTTTATTATTTAGTTAGAGAGAGTGCCATTTTTTAGCATTTAAGATATTTCACACGTTACTTAAAATTGTTTATTGTTTAGTTTACTATTTAATTTAATGACCTGTTGATCATTTAGCACTTAGTAAGATAAGCACGCTATGCAAACCATCCCTTTCATATTACGTTGACATATACGAATGGGAAAGGCAGGCATAGAAGATTGCCTTTTGATAATACTATAAGACTGAAAATATTCGTGTTTTAACGTTTGAAGCTGTAACATCTCTTCCTTTAGACTAATAAAGTTTGTGAAGTATTTGTTCGCTTTTTAAAACCGATTTCCGAATCACGATCATTTAACTTAGCATTAAAGTACAAGTCTTCGCGAATAAAATGAGCCCACGATCGTTTCTGTACGATCATTTTTGCCTCTGTAAAAGGTGATTTTTTGAAAACGTCTTTTTTTATAAAATCGTTATAACTCGAAAAATAAAGCTTTTTTTGAATTTTTGAAAAAAGGGTCATTTTCCGCTTGTCTTGGGCTGTGTTTCTAGTTAACAAGAAGTCTGTTCAAACAAAATTGGAATTTATACAGCAAAAATTCGAAAACGCGAATTTTGACGTTTTTTTTAAATTTTTCTCAACTGTTTATGAACCGATTTTTTTCATTCACATCTCATTAGACGCGCAATTTTAAGACCTACAACTTTCTAGTTTAAGTTTCTTGTGACTTGAAACTTTTTTTATTTGCAAAAAACCGTTTTTTTCGACTTTTGCGATTTTTTTGGTTATGTTCGCCATTAAAACTCGAGTCGCAAAATCGCTATCTTTCTTAGAATTTTTTTCTCTATACAACCATATTTTTTGTTTGCTGATAACAATTAGTGACCGGTTTTCTCCCCGTTGATTGGGCTATTCCGAACACTTTTGTCGGTCCGTGACTCGTAATTTTCGATGACTCATTTCATTATTTCTTGTCTGGAATGTAGAACTGTTATTAAAAAAAGCTACTAAGCCGTAATCAACTATAATTTTTATATAATTTATTACAACTTCAATTAACAGTTCCTAATATATGTGCGACAAATCGCTGCGTATTAACATTCCGCCATTACACAAGTCGCAACTACCGGTTAATTGCGACTTAACCGAAACGCCTAATTAAAAAAATTAATTAAGGAGGCACGCCGGCCGGCCGTCCGTTTCCCAATCGAACACAAAACGGCAGCGGTGTAGCAAACAAAACGATTTATTAAATGGAATATTAACTAGGTAAATAACGTTTTCGTTTCGTTTATACGTCTGTCATTAACAGTTCGTGTATGTGCGACAAATCAGCACCTATTAACGATTTCTAATTACAACTCGTAATAACCGGTTAATTATAGTTCAACTGAAACACACAATTATAGAATTAATTAGCGTGAGACGCCTACGGGTGACTACCGGTTTCTTCCACGATCGGTCAACAGATCACGCTGGATAATGCCATCTGAAATTGTAATTTCATTCGTCAGTAAATTACAAAATTAAATGGACATAGACTCGCAATTAATTCAACTCTTTTCCTCTTCTATGTTTGGTTGGAGAATAACTTCTATTTTCTTAAGGAGGTATCCTGCTTTAGGAGGCCTGAAAAAAGCGTTTTTGTGGGAATTTTTTTAGGACAGAAAAGAATAAGCAAGTCTAACGAACTTTTCAGATTGTTTTATTGCATATTTGAACATTAAAAAAAAAAATTCGAGAGAAAAATATTCAAACCCAGCCGATTTTTATGCACATTTTTGCAACACCTTGTAATTGCAGTCTCCAATCGGCGGGAAAAATGGAGCTCGTAATTTTCGTCTGACGCAAAACAAAAAACAGAAAATTTTAATTTTCATGTATTTTTTTCTAGATGAACTAAGAAAACCCCAAAAAAATTGTGAAATTTAAAATCTTTCTCAGGTTTAAAAAGTAAGTGTAAAACAAAAAAAAATCATTTCAACTTGCTTAAAAAATTGTTTTTTGAATTTTTTCTTCGTACAATCTTTTTTAGTTCAAATAAAAGAGAATGCAAAACTGAAGCTCACAAGCCTTGGTTTCTTTTAATTGAACGTCTAGTTTTCTTGCGATCTCGCCCGCCAGTTTAGAGAAATCATAAAAACAAAAACTCGAGAAAACGCGCTTTAAAGTGTACCGTTGAGAGGACCGGTCTTATTCCCTCACTACCTTCGGTGCGTCTGCGGTTGCCTCTTAGCTGTCGTCTCACTTCTGTTTATCCTTTTTCATAACAGGCCGATGTCGGCTTTACACACACGGTATAGTTCGGAGTTATTCGACCGCGAGAAGGAACTCGCGCTCCAAGCTCCAACTGCCCGAGCGCCCGTATACCGGCTCGAGACACCACTGCGTTTAGTATCTATAAAAATATTGTAAATTAGCCTCTATAACTTTAGATACATATTCTTAGATACCTTAGGAATAGATTTAAGCAATAAAAAAAAAACGATTTATTGAGCCTCCTAAAGCAGGATTCCCCCTTAATATATTGCACTCATGATTGCAGTGATGAAATCGATATTTTATCTTTGAAGGATTTCTATGATCGCATGAAAATAAATTCTGGAATACGAGTATCATTTTATCTTCATCAAGCCAGCACACAACCAGCATCAATTTGGTTTAAAAACGCCAAGAAACGATAATCGCTTTAAATAATTTTTATTTTAGTTTTTTCTTGCTTGTTTCATGTTTACTGCGCTTGTTGTATTTAAAGCACATAGTTTTCCACACAGTAACCATGAGAATAACTTCGATTTTCTTAACGTATTCATTATTGCACTGACGAGGTCTGTCAAACGAAACCGATCTTTTATCTTTGAATGCTGTAATCTATGATCGCACAAAATAAAATTCAGAAATATCCTCTCTTTGTCTCATATTTATTATGCTTACTTCATGTTTGCCTATGAATCCTCTTTGTTACTTAAATCATTTAATTTCCTATACTGTAACCATGTCAGTCAGAATTAAACATTTACTTTTGTAGTTTACAAAAGTGAATAAACAAAAAGATTCACAATAAACTCAACTATTACTATTTTCTTTTTTCTATGTTTGATTAGAGATACTTTAATGTTCTTCCAATTTTTATAATGTATTCATTCATATTCATGATTGCACTGACGAGGTCTGTCAATCGAAGCCGATGTTCTACCTTTAGATATGAGTTCTATGATCGTACATGCAGAAATGAAACATTGAAAGTCTATCGATTTGATGAAATTCGAAAATATCATCATCAAACGTGCATGTAGCATGTAATATTATCGAAAAAAAGTTCAAATATGGTTTGAAAACATCAGTCAACAATCTTCGATTTATTGATGTTTGTCTCATTGCTCTGATTTGCCTCATGTTTACTATGATTATCTCATGTTTACCTATGCATGTCTCTTTTTTACTCAAAGCAGCTAATTTTCTATGCTGTGACCATGTTCGTCAGAATAAGATAGTAGAGCATTAGACTTTTAAAGGCTTCAGATGTTCACCTTGACTAATTTTCCCATGTCTCTTTTATTTTCATGTATCTTATATCATATTTATCTGAATCAAACAGCAGTTACTTTTAATTGATGTTTATCTTTGATTTCCCGTGTTTCTCTCATGTGATTGACTCATAATTATCTAAATTAATTTCATTGTTATTCTTTTTTTTGTTATTAATTATTTCATTGTTATTATAAAGCAGAAATTTAATTTCTGATTATAAACCATGTTGTCTCATGTTTGTTAATGCGTCTCATTAATAAATTCACAATAAAAGTGACTCAATAAATATTTTGCACTTGTGTGTTTTGCACAATTTGTCAGATGTAGAAACTTTAAATCTGATTTAAAATATTCGTGCTTGTCTCATGTTTACCTACAAATGTGTCTTTGCAGCAAGTAATTTCCCATACAGTAACCATAGTCATCAAGATAGTAGAACATTAAACATCGGCTTTTCGCCAGTAGCTACTAATATTCTCCATGTTTATTTTTATTTTTGCTTGTCTCATATTTATCTAAAACATCAGTAAGTTTTAAGAAATGTTAAGGGGGACTTCTACCTTGAGATGTCATTTTTTAGTCATTTTTGTATTATTTTTTCGTGGGGGAAGTAATTAACATTAACAAATGCGTTTTTTTGCGAATTATTATTCAATAATTTTTACATGAAAAAACATTTTTTTTAAATCAGAAAAATCCAAAATGGCGACCGTCAGAACATCGCAAATTGAAGGCCGCGAAAATTTCCGTCTAAACGGCTGACATTGTAGCACTCTCTGTGTTGATTTGAAACAGAAATACAAAATATTTTCTTAATCAGTTGTGTTTTGCTCAGGGAACAACGAGATATTTTTTTCGATTACTGCAAAATTACAAAAATGGCGGTAAATTAAAAAAAAATTGTTTTTTGCAATTTTTTTTACAAAAAAAAATTACTTAAAATTTTTTTTTAAATGCTTTTATCGAAAAACCGGCTCGTCAGACCCTGGAGAAGTGTTTTTTGCGCATTCGTGCAAAATTTCAAATCGATAGCTTAATTACAGTGGCCGCTAGAATGTCAGCCATTTTTAAAAACATGATTCTGAGAAAAACGCGTTTAAAGTTTAAAATGTGAATTATTCAAAGGGGCTTATATTTACTGTCAGTCTGCAATGCCTGGTCCGTAAAGACATCCCTCTCCTGACACACAAAAATGAAAAAAATGTAAAATGATTTTTTCAAATGTTTCAAGGTAGAAGTCCCCCTTAATACTTATTCTTTTACCTTTGTTTGTCTCATGTTTACTAACATTTACTTCATTCTTATTTGCAACAGACATTTAATTTATGATTATAAACCATGTTGTCTCATTTTTGATAATGCGTGTCAATAGTGTCAGTAAATATATTGCAGCAATATTGATTTATCGGAGTGTATTATTTCTTCAGAGTATAGTAAGTTGAAACGTGGCTTAAAAACCCATGTACTTGTCTCATGTTTACCTATAAATTTCTTTTTGTTACTTAAGGTAGCTATTTTCACATTAAAACAACGGCTTTCCGCTTTGATTAATTTTTCCCATGGCCAGTTAATTTTATTTTTCTCATATTTATCTCTAATATTATTCTCATATTTGTCTCTAAGCTTACATCAATAAGCTTTAATTAATATTAATCCTTGCATCATTACCCCTGTTGGTCTCATGTTTACTGTACTTGTCTCATGTTTACCTTTAATTTATCTCATTGTTATTTGAACCACTAATTTTGTTTCTTTGTCTAATTTTTATTAACATGTCTCAGTGCACAACATTGAGATACTAAATAAATATCTTCAATTAGAAGCGTCTCTTGCAGTAATACTAATTTGTCAGAGTGTATTATTTTTGCATCACTAGGCTTACGCAATGTTACGACAGTTGTGCCACGTATTTTCAAGATATTACTCTCATTAGCAACACATTCACGCATTCGATTCGTGCAGTCGTAGGAGCAGCCGTCGAATCTCTTGCAAAATATGTAATAACGAGACTTTATTGCTCGCAGTAAACTATCCTAATGGCCCCCTTTGCGTAACCGTGGCAGTTCTCGAAGGCAGCTTATTAACAAATAAGTAAATTAGTACTCGGACCAGAAGCCGCGAGCCGGTATCTCTAATGGCCGGCAATAAAACGAGACAAATATATTTAAAGAGCGCTTTATCAATGGGGACCGTAGGTATATAAAATAAACGAAAAAAGAACGAACGACGATCGATTTAAGGAAATTCGAAAACATCGCTTTCCAATCGCCAAATGGGCATTTTATTCAAATGACGATGTGTTAATTAATGTGCCGGCCGGCGATCCGGGTAGATTAGTTCAATTAAATCGAACGAGCTCCCGGTTTTTAGGCATTCCGATGGCCGACGAGCTGCTCTGGCCCCGAAGGCGGCAATTATACCGAATTGGCGAGAATAAATTGCCGGCCGCTGGGCCGAGAACAAACACCTTGACGCGGCGCGGACGACAGAGGGCGCTGGCGACGAACGATGCCGATTTTGGGAGGTTTGCGAGCAAATAAAAAGTCATTACTCGAGAGTATTGTGAATACCTTAGACAGGCAGGATTAAATCTTATGAAACTAGAAAAACACGTTTAAGATTTTATAAGATTTGATGACATGATTGTACATACATCACCGTTCAAAAGTTTGGAAACATATTGAAATTGTTCAATAAAATGACAATATGTAATGTTTTAATTGTTTTATTGTACTAGCGAATTAGCCTGCAGCAAAATTAGCTTAAATATAAGGAGAAATATCTTGCAACTTATATTTTAGCCTCATCAAAATGACCACCTTTATTTTTAATAATCTTCGAACAAACAGTGGTCATCCTCTTGATTAATTTTTTATAATATTCTTCATTTAGCGTTTTCCACTCCGCCAAGATATTGCCATAGTTAGAGAGTTGTAGTACTAGTTGGTAAACGATTCTTTGCTCTCCTGTCTAATTCATCCCACACTAGTTCAATCGGAGAGATATCTGGCGATTGCGAGGGCCATTGCAAACAAAACCATTGTTGAACACCTGCATAATGATGATTCATACCATTAACGATTTCTGAGAAATGCAAGTAGATAACAAAGTATTCCTTATACGAGCTCAGTCGCATATGTATTGGACCACTGAAATTAGTAACACAACATTATATTATTGTTAATTAATGCAATATATAGCAAATATTATTGATTAATTGCAAACATCACACAGTACCAAATAAACTTAGTTGCTTTTGTTTAAGCTACAATGACTGTCTAAATGACAATACGGAAATATAACATTAGGTCAAATTTTTCCTTGGTCCAATGTGACAGGGCTCGTAGATTGTGTTGACATAGAAAACAAATTTTTATTACAGGCCGGAACTAAGAATAAATATTTTGTTAAACTCAAAAAATGTGCCTGCTTCCAGACTTTTGAACGGTAGTGTATACACTATACAGCATGTCCTAAATTGGTTATGTATGCATCAGTATCTCGGCTATTGTTGAAGTTAGAAAGATGGGGAAGGTTTTAGAGGATTTTATTATCCCTTTGACTTTATTTCAAATTCAAATCAAAATCCAAAAAACTGAGAAAGTGCGTCTTAGAGAATTTCCCATATCTTTTTGATTATTGAACTTCATATGATATTTCAGTATGTACACTGTTCAGACATTTTTTTAGACGCTTTCGGTGACGTTATCAAAATATCTCTATTGTCATTTGTTTCCGAGTCAATGTCATTAACTTTGATCTTTTTTACGAGCGCCATATTTGATTTTTGTATAAATATATTTTTTATCGAAGTAGGCAAAAATGTGCAAACTACAAACAAAAAATAATCAACAACTGAAAATAATCCCAACTGCCTAAATTGTTCCATGTAACGTCACTAACGTCCCTTCGAATTTACACCCTTATGGTACCGCTTTAAAACTGAATTTAACAGAGTAATTAAATGGTACAAACTACCTCCATATATTGCAAAAACAAATAATAGCAGCTCTCACAATCAGATAAACTGTAGAAGATACAATTGTATGTGAAATAATATTAACTATAATAAATGAGTGAATAATACCAAAGAAAAAAACATAAAAAAAGTATACACCCAGTTATTCACAACACTACACACACACAAAAGGATAATTGAAGGGGTTAGAATAAAAAGGGTATAAGTACAATTTTTTAAAATTATGGGATAACTGCATTTCCTTATAGGTGAGATGCCTATTTATCGGAATAAAAAGGGTGCAAATGATTTTAAATACATTTAGTGACATCTATTGCGTAGTAGAAAAATGTGGTAAACTAAAGTCCAGATTTTGTTGGCATAAAAAGGATACAAATGCAAATGTACCCTTTTTATTCCAACCCACAATATACTAAACAATTACTGGGTTTCAACAGATCCAATAATACCTATTTATTCTTTTCTGTTTTGTGCTATATAAACACGTAATGGAAAGTGATGAAGAAATAGAAAGTGCTGAAGGTAAGTTGCTGTGTCATATATATTATTATGTTATAATAAATACCAATAAAATCTGATGAACGCTAAATTTAAAAAAAAAAGTTACTCAACTCGAAGAAATACACCATAAATTTTTGGAGCCGGGCCACACATACATGGAGTGTGACAGGACTAATAGAGAAATGTAAAAGGAAATTTCCGCAAGTATTTATACCACAAGATTGGAGTATGTAAGGTAATAGAATTAGCTTCTAAACACTTCAAGGTACATGATATGAGAAAAGAAGATTTTTATTCATTTGCTTATCTCAATGCCACAATAGACGATCCAAAAAAGGACATAGAGAAACAAAACTTAAACTTCAGGAATATTTGTCACTTCAAATTTACAAAATGTTCCGAGACATATGCTTTCCAAGAATACTATTGATGATTTCCTTTTACAACATGCCAGTGCCAGAAAATTCTATTAATATTTCAGGAGAAAAATGGAAAAATTTGCAGAAACTTCTAGAATATATACCACCTGTATATCATAGCCTTTATAAAAGTCAGAAGTATGGAAGTACGAAAACTAAAACCAAAGGCAAGAAAAAAAGGAAGTGAAACTTTCAAAACCACTGCTGCTACGTCAAAAAATCCACAGAATGATGCTTATTTCGGTGATACGGATTCTGAGCTTGACGACGACATGGACGATATACTGCTTTATTTAGACTATACACTGAACTCTGATTCTGACAGTAGTGAATAAATTTGTTATTAAGAAATAAAGTTTATTTTTGCACATATTCTTGTTTTATTTTTACTTTATTAAAAAAATGTTTGGAATAAAAAGGGTATGAGTGTTTTTTTTAAATGAGTATTATCCTAAACAACTTTTGAACTAAAAATTCTGCCATTTTTTAATTAATCAAAATAAAATTAGATTTTACTTAAGTATTGTCCTTACTTTTATATAGTTACTTAACATTAAGCTCAAATATCTTCAAACAATGAAAATGTTACTTATACCCTTTTTTATTCTAACCGCCTTAATTGATGAATGTCCAGTTTTCTGAAGCCATCCGCTGTTCTGGGTGCAAGTTTTCCTGTTCTGTTTTGTTCTGGGTCCATTTGTGTTCTGGGTGCTTGATACATACCTAGTATTGAACGAAATTAAATCAGGTGACAATAATGGACCGTTCACATTTTTACTTGTAATACTAATTTGTAGACATAGATATTTTTACTATTTGTAGTTTTATATTGTCCCACTTTGCTCCAATAGTTAACGCCAGCAGCATTAAAAACATTTTTTTATTTATTGGGATGTTACGCACTATACTCTTTTCTAAAATATAAATTGGGTCAGCTAAGAGAAATAATTCATTGCATACAGCAGCACTACAATGTATGGAATGCTCATTTCATGATTACGAGCCATATAAAACAGGAACAATAAAAATTAATATGCTGTAACATACTGCGTTATCTCGGAGTTAATTCGTTTTCGTTAAAAATAATTATTCCGCTAATTTGGAAGAATTTAGAGATACAATCTGGCCCACCCAGCGGTATATATGGCAGGTTTTTATTCATAATTCTCTTAAAACGAGGGTTTAAACATCGAGAGCATATTTGTAACGAAACTGTATTCTAGGCGACTAAACAGGATGATTTATATCTTCATTAAATGCGCTTGTTTTCTAATTTCTGTTATATTGATTACGTCTGTTAGAGAAGTATGTATATTATAAAATAAAAAATTTGAGGATGAAGTAAGTTAGTAATATATACAAATATCTGAATGCCAAGAAATTTCTTGGCATTCAGGTATTTGTGTAAAAAATGTACCTTTAAAGACATCAGTGTAAATACGAGGTGTGTAAATTAAGTAATGAGACTGGCAACGTAGCACCTGATCTAGAAAGAGAGTCGATAGAAGATGAACCACGCAGCGGAAGGCCTTCATCTTTAAGAACTGATGGAAATGTCGATAAAACACGGGATCTTGTGCGTTCAGATAGTCGATTGACGACAAGAATGATCGGGGAAGAGTTAACTTTGAATCACACCATTATTCATCAGATTTTAACCAATGAATTGGGGATGCGAAAAATCTACTCAAATATGATTCCAAAAAACCCTTCGCAGGAACAAAAAGAACATCAGTGAGACAGGTGTCTTGACTTTTTGGAATCGTTTGAAAATGATCCCCATTTTATGAAACGTGTCATTTCTAATGATGAGACTTGGGTGTTTGAATACGACCCGGAAACCAACCGCCAAAGCATGGAATGGCACACATCAAGCTCTCCAAGACCCAAAAAAAACAGAATGAGCAAGTCGAAGATCAAATGCTTTACTTTTTTGATAGCCAAGGAATTGTCCACAAAGAGTTTGTGCCTCCAGGCCAAACAGTTAATCAAAACTTTTACAGAGAGGTTCTTGAAACACTTTTCTCTTTCCGAGATTGAAAAATTATCTCAAGAGACGTCATTTTGGGACCATAGAAAACATTCAAACGGCTGTAACCGACCAAGTGAAGGTTATTCCAGTGTATTAGTTCCAGCACTGCTATGAGGTATGGAAGAACCGTCTCCAGCGCTGTGTGGCATCCCAAGAAAGTGATTTTGAAGGAGAAAATATTGAATTGGAATTCCATTCGAATAAAAAAAATCAGTCCCATTACTTAATTTACACACCTCGTATATAAAAACAAATGACGTAAAAATATATAGAGAAAAAGATTTATTTTGAGTAGTATAAAATACATGTGAATAGGTCTATATATGTGTTTAGGGACGTAATTTGTTTAAATTTACACCACCTGTTTTTTGGAGTTTGTTTGGCTTGTATTCTACTTGATTTTTATTACATAGTCTCTACAATCTAAATACAAAAAAAAATTAAAAGTTTTTAGTCTGGTATTTCACAATAATCAACGCGGCAAAAAAAAACGTCTTTAACAATATTAATTTATAAATATTGCATTAATATTATAATACGTCAAACATTACCCCATTTAATCAAATTTATATTACACAACAATACAAAGTACCTTATAAAATTTGTTAAGCATAAAAGGATAATAAGACCATTAAAAAGCCCATTTTTACATAATTTTTCATACGTTTTACACGGGTTCACTCAATAATTCTTCGTTATGATTGTGTGTCATGTAAAATTTACAACATCCTGTCTATCAGCGTAGACGATCTTCGCCTATTAATACAAATTTTTACACCTTGTCGTCGTAAAAACCACGAAATATTCATCCTAAGTAAACAGTGCGGTTCCAGGATAAGCTTCTTGTAGCATAAACAACCAATTAATACAGTAACCCACCGGAACCGGAAATATTTACATAACTCGGCCCGTCTTACTCGAAATAATTAAAAAAATAATTTACATTTTATAAGGCTAATAGCGCCTTGTCAAAATATAAATGGCGACTGCTTTGACATCGCGAGATAATCAGGAGTTTAATTTGAAGTTTTAATTAAAGAGCCTGACTGTTTAGGAAAGCAGGCTTATTACGTAAAATTAAAATTATTTATTAATTATAAGTATAAGACAGTGCCTTGTTAGGTTGAAATTTGCAATTTTAATGGAACGCATAAACCTCCGTAATATATTTTCCACAATCTAATTAAAAACGGAATTAATTGCTCTGGCTTATGAAACACTGAGTGCAGGGGTGGTTTAGGCCAAACAGTATCGAACTGAACGTCAGTTTTATGAAACAACGTAAAAGAAAACCAGCTAAATATTAACACTCAATGAATTAAAAGATAAAAATTAGTTATTTCCACAATTTCTACGGTTCAGTGTTGCTTAAAATCACCTAAATGAAATAATTAAAAAATAAGTAGATATAAAATGAATTATGGTATTTAATTCCAATATTTATTGTATCTCTATATACGCACTCTTTATTCTGAATTGTAAAAATGTGCACTAAATTTTGAATTTCGTTAAGTTGAGTTGAATTTCATTGAGTTAACACAGCACCATTTTGTTAATTAATTCATGGACACCTTACGATTGCATTGTTAGTCTTTTATCATATTGCATGTAAGTCAGAACAGCCGCAGTAACGTAAGAAAAAGTATCTAGCAGAGTATACTTGATTGAGCTAAATAAACTTGTTAACTAGAAACTAGAACAACCAAAAAATTTCGGTTGTTTTAGTTTGCTTTTTTGTTCGATGTTTTTTTGTAAACAATTTTTACACATATGTACGAGACTGATAATATCGATTCGAAACCTATCAACAGCAAGTTCATTTTCAGCTTGGTTATACCATAAAAAATAATAAATGAAATCTATGAAATTTTGGGTTGTTATCGACAGAGGAAAAAATCACCGCAAGAGTTCAACCAAATACTAGCCAAACTGAAAACTGTAGTAATTCATAAAACTATCTAGTAACTTGACAAGTAATTTATTTAACCATATGTATATAAAAAAGTACCCAAGCTGTCCAAATTAATTGATTAAATGGTTGTTACCAAACATTTTCCTGAAATGTGTTCATAAATTTGGGGAGTTTCCACGGATCGAAACTTAGCCCTGTTTAATTTATTAGTGATATACTGATTTTTGCAACATGTTAAAACTGCAATATTTATGCAATTGATGACATTGCTGTAGCTTTGTTGGTATAGTTTATGAGTTCCCAAGCTGTCCAAAGTAATTGTTTAAATACTTAGTTGTCACTAAGGATTTCCCTGAATTGTGTCCATTTTCGGACACCATTTTCGGATCCAGAGTTCCTCATGGATCCAAACTTAGCCCTATTTTATTTATTAGTGACTTGCAACATGTTAAAACTCAAAAATTTGTGCAATTGCTGACATTGCTGTAGCTTTGCTGGTATGGTTTCTGAGTTCTATAGCAATGTAACAGGTATTCATTTTCATTTCAAGTTATTGAACTCATTATAGCTGTCTTATATTATGTTTAGTTATTTCTTGCTGTTAGTGGCAATTAATTAGTACCCATTTCTAGAATATTTCAGATACCCAACTTGTTTTGCTAATTTAAGCTCCCATATTGCTTTTGCACTACGTAGTACGTTACTCAAGTGAGTATTTCCTGTTATCATTATTTCCTTCACTGTTATTTATCCTTGATTTGCGTTAAACTACAACAAGGAGATAAAACGGAATGCCGTCTAATGGCTACCATACGGCAGATTTTCACGCGGACTTTACCGCAGACAACATCCTTCGCAAAGTCGTTGCGTGTGTGGCCGCCTGTAACGAGTCCTGCACTGCTTACCCGTAACTTACGGGCCACTTAAACCCGAACCGGACAATTATATTCTAATTTGAATAAAACTGACGCATACTAATTTGTATTAATTATTGTTTGTGTTGTGACCGACCACCGTTTTATTAATTTAATTCATTATGCAGTCCCGCGACGCGACCGCGGCGAACGAGACAGACAAACAGGGAGAGAGAAAGAGGGGAGCCCCGTGTTGAAAGCGCAACGTTCTACCCGTCTGACCTCCGCAACAGACTGAATTATTACATCCACCGTGAAACCTAGTAAAGAATCGCACGAAGACGACGACGACGACGGTATTAATATTTATACGAGGCTATCGTCGTTAGGACCTTAGCTGGAAACATCGCCTCCCGCTGCGAGCCACTCAGATTTCTATCTGTTTAACCTCGAAATCCAGTAATTAAATTAGTAGATTATTTCCAAACTGTACCGGATGGTCTCTCTACTTGGAATACGATACTTGAGTAAAAATATATATATTTTTATTTAATAAGAGATTATTCGACCACAGCCATTCTATTGTCCAGGAATATATCCATTGGATTTCCTTGTTTTCCTTTTTCTATCTATTAAACAGCAGGGCACGTCTTTTATGAACGAAGCTGCGCTGCAAATTTGATTGTTTGATAATTTGTTTAAATTCAAACTTCTACCTAATTATTTAGGAGTAAAATTGAAAAAAGCCATAAGCCTTTCTATATGTAGTCCGAAGTATTTATTTACTTGTGTTTGCGAAATAAGTTGGTCTGAATCCACATAGTTTTAACTTAATTTAAGGTATTATTCCGTCACATACATTCTGTTCTCCAGACCTAACTCCATCAGATTTCCTTCTTTTTCGATTTATATTTAAGAGGTTATTCCACCACACACATTCTATTGTCCAGGCCTAGATCCATCGGATTTACTTCTTACCTTAGATCCATCGGATTTACCTTTTTCTATCTGATAAACAGCAAATAATCTCTTTTAGGCACGAAGCTACTCTTCAAATTGGATTGTTTGATAATTTGTGTAAATCCAAACCAACTACCTAACATTTAGGAATAGAATCGGAAAAAGCCAGGAACGATGAGAATCAGTAGGTTTTCTTTCCAACTGTAATTTAAAGTATTGATTTACTTGTGCTTACGAAATAATTTGGTCTGAATCCACATAAATTTAATATAAAATGATATTTCGTCACATTAATTCTGTTCTCCAGACCTAACTCCGTCAGATTTCCGTCTTTTACGATTTATATTTAATGAATTGCAAGGAAACTCCTTTAAAAATGAAGTTGTTCTTTAAAATCAGGTTGATAATTTTTTTAAATCCAAGCCACCTAATTGATCTTAATCCACATAATTTTTCACTTAACTTAAGAACTTAATTTGAAAGGTCCACAACCACTCTCTACTCCAGATCTTGCTACAACGGATTTTCTTCTTTTTCCGTTTCCGTCCAACAAAATGCAATGGATCTCCCCTTTACCAGCGTCGTGGGTCTTCAAAAATTGATTTGATGATTTCTTGACTTCCAATATATTTAAAGTATAAATATTTTCTAGTGCTGACATAAAATTTACTTAAAACAGTCTAATGCAAATATGTCCAATTATTCGAACCAATTACAGCTCCTTAGACATACCTATTATGCTGAAAATTGTTAATCCACAACATTCGAATAAGATTATCGAGAAGTACCTTATTGACAACGGTTTAGTAATTTCATTAGTCGTCATATTCTGTAGGTATAGCTATCCTACTGAATAATCTATATAACCTAACCTTACCTAACTTCTATGCAGGTATTCTTTCATCGTTACGCACAGTTCAACAGAAAAAAATGATATTTTTCCTCCAACAATTACTGCTACATTTTCTATTACCCAAAAAACATAAGGTAACGAAAAAAGAGTTAGTCACGACCGGTTATAACTGCCTAATCATGTTACTACGTAATACAATTGAAATCGTTATTTCAGAAAGTTGAAACAGTTAAATCTGTGTGGGAGTAGGTGTTGAATAACACAGAAGCGACAATGGACAACAATATTTATGTAGAAAAACAACATATTTCGCAAGGGAACAGCAGAAATGAGTTATATTTCCTCAATTAGTGTCGATGAAGACGACTGTAATAAATATTTTTTGGAGACACTCGTTTATTTATTCATACATTCATCCTAGGCCAACTTAATTTATAAAACTTATGTAACGAATTAGTTTAATGTCCACCTACAGAAAGTATGATTTTTTTTGTTCTGAGAATTTTTTGACATTTCACGAATACATTAAACTTTAAACAATGAAAACCCAGAAATAAAATAATTAAGATGCAGTTATCCTTGTTTCACTTTACTCTCAATGCTCGGAGGTAAGTTTGATACATGAATAGTAAATCTCTATTTCCGGTACAAATTTTCTTATAAGGTCACATTCTTAGTTTCCAGCATCGGACGTGCTACAAAATGTACCAAATTATGACTTAATGTGGTGTGATTTAATCAAATAGATTTATTTACGATAGTATTGCCTTTAAAATGGTTCCATTCGGTACCAGTTACCATCCTGGAGGTGTTTAAAAAGTAACAATTTAGTTTTCAATACAGTCCTGACTTCAGAAATTGCCTTGATGTCCAATTTTAAGTCATAAAATATATCTTCAGTTTGCCATCTGCCTCTTCAGTCTAAAAATTTTAAAAGTAACAATGACATTATCAACATAGTCCTGACTTCTGCAATTTCCTTGATGTCCGGGTCTCCAATATTTTCAAAAGCATCCAGACCAACCAGAACCTTTTAAGTCATCAAAGTCATCTTCAGTTTGCTATCTGCCTCTTCAGTCTAAACATTTTAAAAGTAACACAGTCCTTCAACACAGTCGTGACTGCTGCAATTTCCTTGAATCCAATGAACATCCAATATTTTGAAATACATCTGGACCAACCAGTGTTTTAAGTCATCAAAGACATCTTCAGTTTGGCAGCGGCTTCTTCAGTCTAAAAGTTTTATCCTGTTAGGTTTAGATCAATGATACTTACTCTCTTTGTAGGTATAAATCGTTTTGGCACGTTGTGCATCCAAATTCCATGACTTTAATGCTGCCTTCCAGGGTTGTAACTTTGCTTTACACATGTTAATAATGGTGCCACGTTGAACGTGTATGACAAATATGCTTCTAACACATTGCCACTACTTATGTGTATTAGACAATGCGAAAATAGTACCAAATTTGCTTTTGGACAAACTTTTGTCTCATCCTGTATTATCATTCGGCAGCATCATAAATAAAAGTAACCTCAGAAGTGCCATTTCAGACTGACTTCTTCGAACAGTTAAACTAATGGTAGATTTCTAAGTATATGCGCTGCCTTCTAGAGAATAAACAAAAACACGATTTTCCACAATAAAGAGCGTTTTCCGCCATTGGTAAACTGAAATAACAATCCGTCACAAGTTCCCAGGCCTCTATAATAGAGCAATGGCAGTTTTTGCGTCGTTTCCTACGTCTCCTACGATTGCATACAAATTGCGTATTAATTTAAATTCATTAATTTAGCGCGAGAGATAATAGCACGATTCAGGAATGTTAAATGAGGTCTTAATGGAATGTATTTAACACAAGGTAAATCGGTGAAATAGATAATTGGAGAATTAGAAAAAAAAAGTAATATACGAGTCGGTAGGTGTATATTATTCTCTTATTAATTGCTCATTAGCCAACGACTGCCAAAGATCCAGAAATATACCGACATATTTATGTGTAGATCTTAATCTGGAGACACTGAATGACTGCTCGTATACTATTGTTGGTTATATTAGGTACCGGACTTAATGGTTCACGTGACAACTAATTTTGCTTCGTTATCTAATTTTCCTGTTTTCAGAGATACTCTTATGATTATATGGTAATTATTACACATAAATAGAAACGCCATGATAAAAATACATACATAACAACGAGAGTAGAAAATGTTCAAATTTCACACATTTTAGTCCACTAATGGATGAAAGAAATATGGACTTATTTTGATATATTATTAAAACTAAATATTTTTTGTAGGTACTTTAGGTAATACCTCCATTATATTAAAAAAAAAGTTTACCAATTGTTCACTTTCATTACTTGTCCTTAATTATTTACCCTTTAATTTATTATCTTGTCAATCAAATCTAGTTAGTCCGGGTTGCGATCAAGGCCTGAATTTGAGAACTATAGTTCAGATCCTATTCTATATAAATGTCTCCCTATTTGCATTTCTATGTGAGTTATGTGTTGTTTTGGTAAAACAGTTCTTATGAGGTGTGTAAATTAAGTAATGAGACTGGCAACATAGCGCCCGATCTAGCAACCTTGTGGAAACGGGACTTGGAAGGGCGGTAGGTTAACATGTAATGGACGTTCAGTACAAGTTTTGAAGTTGAACTTTTTTTAGTGCGTTTTAAAAAGCAACGGTGTGTTATCAGGTTTTGACACAGCGCAACGGATACGTTTGCAAAACTTCAACACGCCTGCGGAGACAGTGTTTTTTTAATAGCACAGGTTTTTTTGGTGGTTTAAGGCATTCTCAGAAGGGAAGAGATTTGATTGAAGATGAACTACGCGGCGAAAGGCCTTCATCTTCAAGAACCGATAAAAATGTCGATAGAATACGGGATCTTGTGCGCTCAAATTGTCGGTCAAAATCTGATGAATAATTTTAAGAATAAGATTTTGCCTAACGAATTGGGGATGAAAAAATCTGCGCAAAAATGGTGTCCCAAAAACATTTCGCAGGAACAAAAAGACTTGTGTCTTGACTTTTTTGGAATCGATTGTTAAAAATGATCTCCATTTTATAGAACATGCCATTACCGATGATGAGACCTGAGTGTTTGAGTACTCAACTTAAGACTCAAAAAAGCAAGAATGAGCAAGTCGGAGATCAAATGCATACTGTTTTGCTTTTTTGATAGCCAGAGAGAGAATTGTCCACATAGAGTGTATGCCTCCAGGCCAAACAGTAAATCAACACTTTTACAGAGAGTGTGCAAGACCAAACATCAATAACAACTGAATGCTGCATCAGGACAATGCGCCTTGTCACACAGCCATTTCTGTAAACGAGTTTTTAGCCAGTAAAAACTTTCCTGTGGCTCCTCAGCCTCCTTATTCTCCTGACTTGAGTCCTTGTCACTTTTTCTCTTCCCGAGATTGAAAAATTGGGGATTTTGAGATCATATAAAACATTCAAACGGCTGTAACCGATCAGTTGGAGGCTATTCCTGAATATGAGTTCCAGCACTGCTGCTGAGGGATGGAAAAACCGTCTCCAGCACTGTGTGGCTTTCCAAGGAAATTATTTTGAAGGAGATAATACTGAATTGTAAATCTATTCGAATAAAAAATATAAAAAATCAGTCTCCTTACTTAATTTACACACCTCGTATGAACTAGGCTTTCAACCTTTTGCTGCTTGTAAAGTGCGTGATATTTCAGTTAGCCATATCTTGAAAACGACGCATGGGACCCACTTCACTTTTTAGGTGATGACTATACACCTCTTACAGAAAGGATTTATAGTGAAAAAACCGTCAGCAAAGTTTGCGAAAAAATTTCCAAAAACACTGGAGCACTCCCTGGGTTCTTAGTAACGCTCTGTGGGATATTTGCAGTATATTTTTTTTTTCATAATCTAGAAACAAATATAAGGAGACGTTTTTCGATTTGTTACAAAATATTTTTGTTTTCAAAAAGTTATGGCCATTTTAATTTTGGGAAACAAAATGTTCCTATAAAATTAAAATTAAAATGGCCATAACTTTTTGAAAAAAAAATATTTTGCAACAAATCGAAAAACGTCTCCTTATATTTGTTTCTAGATTATGAAAAAAACATATACTGCAAATATCCCCACAGAGCCTACTGAGAACCCAGGGAGTGCTCCAGTGTTTTTTGAAAATTTTTTCGCAAACTTTGCTGACGGTTTTTTCACTATAAATCCTTTCTATAAAAGGTGCTATAGTCATCACCCTAAAAAGTGAAGTGGGTCCCATGCGTCGTTTTCAAGATATGGCTAACTGAAATATCACGCACCGCCACTGCAAGGGACCCACCTTACTATTCATATAAACTGCAGTTACTGTTATTTAAATAGAAACTGTAGGTAATAAATAACGTGTTATCCCCTAGGAGGCAATTTTTAGACCGTCACTTGACTAGCGTGTTTTATAATAATTCGCAATTAAATTGTAAAATAGCGGTAGATAAGTAAAGAGAGCTACTATATTAAAATAATTTATGTAAATATCTAATTAAATTTTGTATTGTGGCGACCGCTCCTACTGTCACCGGCCCCACAAATCTGTGCCACAAGTTCATGTATCTCAACGACATACGTTGAGTGCGATAACTACATACAAATACCACATTAATAATACGAATACTCAGCGTCTAAGGCAGGAACTGCTCCAGCCTTACTGACGAATCCACGCAGCAGTTCCAGTACGAAACGCCTACGCAGGCAAGGAAGTAAACTTCGTTTAGGTATTGTTTGTTTTTTTTAATAATAAATTAGTCTTCAACAATTCCATAGTTGACTTCGTTATTTCGTCTTAGTTCATAAAAATATTTGTGATGACGCAAAGGCATTTTTAGAGCGGTTCTTACTTTATGTGCAATGCTCTGCGTTTATTTATTTATAGGTATATTTATAATTTGTCTCTGTATTTAGTGGACAATCTAACGTTTCATGAATTGTAAAAGTATGGTACATAAAGAAACCTTATAATATTACTCAAACAGTCTACTAATATGCATAATTTGTCATTCAATAATACATTTTCAAAATAAATTCTTTATTGTTACCTTCCCTACCACAAACCAATTAGAACAAGCGCGGCAGTCTCTTTTTGTATATAAGAACAAGTGAAGCCAAATTCCGGGGTTGGAACGTTCGAAGGGAAACACAAGTCCCCCCTACTCGTTTGTAATTGATTTTTTGTGCTGTTGCAAAAATGTTTAAGATAATGAATAACGCGTTTGAACTACACACAACTAACGTACTAACTTACATTGGACAAATGCCAAATTTTTTGCAATTAAAAGAAACTTTGTATCACAAGCTTATACCTACGATATATTTTTACGAATTTATAATCACTGTTTAAATAGGACTATAAAACTAGTTTAATTTTTTACCTTGATAACCGTTGTATATTCGAAAAAATCGAAAGAAGAAAAAAGTTTTTTAAAAGAACTGTACTATATCGTGCATATTTTTTGTAGTTAAAAAATTAACCAAAAGTAAATCAGAAAAGTTATGTCACATAAATGGATAGGGATTGCTTATTTCAACCCCATGCGGGTGCAGAGGGAAAATACAAATATTACCCCAACATGTTCTTTTGTTAGTATAAGGCACACCAAATCTCAAATTCACGTTATTCCATTACAGAGATATAAACATTGAAAATATATTTTTGACTCGCCTTGTATATGAGAATGACTTTGAAGGGAGGGCTCTAATCGAAATAGTTTATATGGAGGACCCTCTTTAAAATCGCCTGTATAACATACCTTTTAAAATTTTTACATATTTATCGGACACCCTGTATAACCCAAAAATTGTAAACATTTCGAAACAAAAATTAACATGCATCGAAATATCGACAATTGTATTACACTCGACATCCGCATATCCGAACTCCACATATCCGAACTCACCATATTTTCTAACTTTTTCTCACCATATTTCCGAACTTGTACTTCCACACAACTGCACTTATCGCTGTCGAATGACCAATGAGCCAAAAAACCCTTTGCGCATGCGACAGCAGTTCGGTTATCCGGAGGTGAAGAGAGTTGGGAAATGTGGAATTTTGCGGAACGGAAAAGTTCGGATATGCGGATGTCGTGTACTTTAATTTGATTTCTAAACGTACTTTCAGTACAACTGTTCTAAATTGAATTTTTTTTACGGTTTTCAAAGAATTTGAGGGTTTTCAAAGAGAGTGGGAGATTGGGAAAGGATTGACTGGGGAAGAATAAATCGGATAATAATCGGTGTATGTATGTAATGCGATTCATTTTCTACAATTTATTGATCGACTTATTGGATCGTGTACTGTCCATCTATTCTGAATTGAAAATGATAAATACGCCTGGGGAACAAAAAAAAGCGGGGCGTGCATATATACTTTATAAATTCGAAAATTGTGAAATAATGTTTTTCATTCAAATCAATATAGGAGATTAAAATTAGCCTGCATACAAAACTCTTAATATTTGTAATATAATTTGCTGTCAATAATGCTCATTTAGCCAGACAATCTCAAAAAATTGTCTGTTTTAATAAACCTAGCTTAAATACACGTCACTGGCGTCTTAAACAAGTAAGAATTCCTAATGTCGTAAATCATTTTAACGACGTCGTAAAAAATTTTATGGCACAGTGGACCGAATAAGTATTTAAGGAATGTATTCGATGCGAAGCACAATACTCTAATGGGCCACTGGATACATTGGGTCGGTGTTGGGCCGGTGTTAGCAAATAGCGAAGCCGTTGCCGGTTCTGCAAAATTTTCTTACAGTATAGTAAAATACATAAAGTTGTTTTAATTCATAATTATTTTTTCCAGCAATTTTAAACGCCTTATTTTAATGCTAACTAATAAATTTACATCCATGCATTTTTTTTAAATATATCCAAACTAGCTTTCTAAGAACGTCACGAACTAACAGTTTACTGAAGTATGAAGTATAATTGTATAGTGAGCTTAGCAATTTTAGAAAGTATATCTGACAACCTTGCTTTTTTTCTACCTATTTTCAATTTAGAATGGAAATTCTATACTATCATTTTATTAATCTCGTTGATCTGTGATTTGACAATCGAACGTAAGTACGGCCCTGTGATGCAACAAACAGTTAATATCATACTCGTAGTATGAACATAAACAGTAATCAACCTGTACGCGTCAACGCAGACAGTTTATCTAAGCCGTCTGAACGTATTTTCAGGTGCTCGGGATTACGAATAAATTAGGAGGCGCCACGGCAGTGGCGGACGCGCCCCGCCCGACTGTTGTGACAGTTAACGACTCCCGTTTTGACAGTTACACGCGATAAATAATAGCGGAATCGCCGGAAACTCTTATTCGCCCGACAAAAGCCGGGCAGCGTTTGTGCGATTTCTAAATATAAACAGGCGAACAACTGACGGTACCGCCGAGATGTGGCAGGGGCGTATCCGGAGGGGTAGCTGTCAGAGTATCAACCCTAACTAAAATCGGCTATCTAAAATGGTAGGATTGTATAATTTGTGATGAGTAAAGTTATTGGAATCGAATCGCACCTCAGAGGCATGCGCATCATGTAATGTATAAGTGTAATGAGTAATAATTAGGCTTCGAATGTTTGTCTGCCCGCAAAATAAACTGCGTAAGAGTATCCCGCGTTTCCGCGGCGGGATGGCGTACTACTACGCATACGCGTGCTCTGGAGCGTTTTCGAGAAGAGTCAGTGCAGTATGTAGCACGGGCGAAGAAATACGCGCGTATATCATGTACAAGGCGCTTAAAAAATACAGTTTATACTTTCATTATGATAGACTTTTATAGTTCCGAGCCCTGCGTTGCCGTACACCTTTTCTTGCACTGCATTCTTGTGTCATGACTTAACAATGTTTTATAATTTCCTTTCCCCTTATATACTCTCAAAATTACGAAACTTCACACTATGAAGGGAATAGTACTTTAATTTTAAAGTGTCGTATCCCATTATTAAGACCTATGCCTACCATTATTACTTCTGTATCCAATATTTCCGCACAAATCGGTACAAATTGAGCGTAAACTAGCCTCCAAAAATTTATCCCTTATAAGGGTCGAGGACTGTAGTAAAAAAATACTTAGAAATTCTTATACCTATCATTATGGTATACACTCTTAACAAATAATAAAACTGTGAGTATGTGTAATTATGGTTAGCAATAATCTTATTGGGTAACGCCTTCTATGACGTAATGTGACATAATGTATGGAAACTTACGTAGCTAGCAACGCCCACTTTCAAGAATTTCGATGACAATTAATTCGTTCACTCACTTTTTACAATTTGTTAGAATCAAAGGAAGTTATCAGTATGTACATACTTCCTTACAACCCTCCTGTACATTTGTGTTTCACTTTGTTTAATTAACACTTATTTTCCAGATATATCCCTATTTAGCTCCTCCATTTTCCAAATTATTAAACCAAAATAATGTCGGTTGTCTGTGGTGGATAGGTGTACAGCTAATAATTTCAACATTCTAACCTGAAAAAATAAATATTTCTATTTTTTATTGTCATGTACTTCAGATCCAAAAGAATGACGGCTTGGATACCATAACATAAAGCAAATGAAAAAGCGTATAAACTATTAGGAGCAGAACATTTTTGTGACATAGCAAAACATCCATACATAAATGGATAAATAACAACGCGTTTTAATTGGATAAACTTTCCAGGACAGAAGCCGGACAACCAGTTTATAAAAAAAGATCATTCTAATATACAGAAAACCTATTAAGTCAAACGGATGTCAGGAAAATAATAAGTCTACCAACAGGACATTGAAGATTAGAGCCTGGGCGCAATGGTAGACAACGAGCCGTCTTTCTCGAATTATTCTGAAGTTGTTTAAATTAAAATTAATCACATTAATCCAATCAGAAGTAAGGACATTCTTTCTCAATAAAAATAATCAAAAGTGAAGACACTTTTCAAATAACTCGAGAACGGTGGCTCGTTGTCGCCCATTACGCCGGGCTCTATTGATGACTAAATGGTCATTGGTCCAATGGGGGGTTCCCCTTAAACAGGGGGGCCGTTTTTCGGGGGGGGAAAATAGGTAAAAAATTTTAAAATTTTGTGTTTTAGAAACCGAAAGGGGGGGGGCTAGGGGGGGTGGGGGGGTGCCACGCCGGGAAGGGGGGGGATTTGGGTTTAACTAACGCCTATTTTTTTTAGGGAAATTAAAGGCAGCTAACCTCGCCATGGTTTGAAAATGGAGCTGTATTGTTCTTGCAGCAGGGTCCTCAATTGGTTTGGCAAATGAGGCAACATGTATACCAAAGTACCAAGCTAGATAAGGACCAAGACCAAGACACCTAGGAGGTCGGAATAGCCATTAGGACAATTTGATCAGCTCCTGTGCATGTACCCTTAATGTTAATCTTACTTCAACTCCATTATATTATTATTAATACTACATGGATGTAGAAGTAAGAAAATCATTTGATTACCTAGTGTGCGTGAGCACTAATTAAAAACAATATTCAATCCATTAAAAACTAATAGATGCATATTAAATAAGATATATTGAAAACAACAAAGTAAATATGCCATTTTTTTCAGAATTTCAAGTAAACCTCTTTAAAAGTGATAGATCAGCCATGTCACTAGCTGCCCCTGACACAACTGGAGTTGGATCCGGCACTGTTATCTAGCGTGCGACGATAGAGTCGCCGCGCGGCATTTGTTTCGGACCCATCGTCGGATGAGTTATGATCCGCTTTCCGTTCGAATATTTCGACTGTTTTTTTTGTCGTGTATGTGCGCTCAGACATTTTGAGCTATTCTCGAATTAATATAGGCGCACGGCATTCGGCGTACCACCAATTTAAGCTCGGACAGAGAGGCTTTAGGTAAAATTCCAATCAGATACCATATTTTATGTTAATTCCTTCTTTGGGTTGTATCTCGCCCGAAAAATCTTAATTATTATAAATAAATCGGGAATATGTCACTTCTGTCTCCAGGTAGATTATAACGATTGCGTAATAAAATACAGGATGAGCGACAGAAGGCTTATATTCTACTACTAGAGAAAATGTAACGTGTTACAATTTTAGAGGTATGAAATGTTGTTGCTAATTTTTCATTTAGTTCATATTGTGAGCACTACAACTAATCTGAGATTGACTCATTGTCAGTTCAATTTTAGCATAATAGTTGTAGTTCTGCTTTTTCAACTAAATATATCAAAATCATTCGATTACAAAGTTAAATCCAAACAATAAACTGATCACATTCCAGATTTTTGGAGATTCTACAGGCAACAATAATGGAGTATTATTTTTTTTTATTGAGCGTTTGGAATTTGACAGATATTTTATTTATTTTATATTTGAAAAAATATAAGTTTAACCTTGCAGTCCAACGGCCATCTAACTATAAAGGCGTAAAAAACATTCCAATTTATGATTCTGTAGAGCTATCAGCCAAGTGAGTTTGTGAGAAAGAGCCACTGAATTTGATTTATGTCCATTTTAATTATGTATCACACGTATAAAAATAAATTAGGAATATTTCATAACGTTTGAGATTTTGGACGTCTTTGTGGAACCGAAATCAAATTAATCGACGTCAGATGGGAAATTAATAAAATCGAGAAAAAATTGTTTTTTGTTTTTTTTTTTGTAACGAAGGAGTATTCGTTTTATAACTGTTAAATTCTCATGATACTTCGTATACAAGGTGAAACGCTAAAATATTCCCAAGCCAATTAATTACTGAATAATAGTGATGTGATCTAGGTAAGTTGTAGGACATACAGGCAACCGCACATGCCCTAGATTTAGTAGTTCTGAGTTTTCTGGGTTTCCTCAGATCTGTAAAGCAAATGCGTTACCGAAATAATCTTAAGTCGCTCCCAGTGCGCCGTGGCAAATAATAATAATAGCCCACCCTTCCCCCGCACAGATCCCTGAGAGGACCTCTGGGGTTACTCTTCGGAGTAATTATAAGGTGAGTATTATTATTATTATTATATTATACATGTAATAGTAATATGAATAATTTTAAGTAGCTAAAGCGAGTCGACCCGTGTTGACTAAATATTACTAGCTAAAACAATTGTATACGCAAGAGAAGGCGGTGTGGAATGCGCCTCTTATTGGCCGCCATTGCTAGGAATAATCACAACCCCTATTTCGCTCGATTATTTCACTGATCTCTATACTAATAGATAGGCAGTAAATAAATCTCGCCTTTTTCTGCGGATTTGAACAGTAGCCATTTTCTAAGTTAGTTAGCAACGCAGGTGGAGCTTTAGGGGCGTAGCATATGCGTAGAAACGTTTTGTCGTTTAAAGGCGGTAGTAAGTCTTATCCTGTAATAACTCGTATGGAAAAATTATTACTTCTGGGGTTGTCCTATTAGGTTTTTACCATAATTTCTTGAACTTTTATTTTGCTTTGCTTTGAAAAGGTGTTTTGTGACCTATTTTACAGTAGTTGATGTATAGTATACAGTAGTACTTGATGAAACATGATCACAAAATCAACAAGGGTTAAAAATACTTTGTATCCAGTATGATGTTGCCCTATGCACATTATACTACTCCACAGTTTTGTATGGAAACTCAAAAATAATTTTGTAACCATATGGTTTTACCAAAAAATATTAGTGCTGAGTTTTATATACCAAAGAAGTTTGTTCAAATTTTTGAGTTTGTTTCATTCCAACGTTGATATATTTTTAAACATTTCAATGGATCTATGGTAGGGTAGAGTCTGGAACAGTGGCCACGTTTTATAGAAATTGTAATAAAAGCTAGAATCAACTTTTTTTCTAGACCTTGAGAGCACTAGGGGACAAATTGTACAGGCTTCTCTATAGATTTCTCTTTCATTCTAAGTCTGAAAAAATAGTTCCTGTAGTGGGTACTGGAACCTTCGGCGTAGAAACAAAAAACTGGACGTTTTCCACGAAACACCGAACTACTATACTTTTCTCGACGCGCGTTTCGCCAACCAAGTTGGCATCTTCAGGAGAGGATTAAAACTGTTTTAGTCTTCTCCTGAAGATGCCAACTTGGTTGGCGAAACGCGCGTGGAGAAAAGTATAGTAGTTCGGTGTTTCGTGGAAAACGTCCAGGTTTTTTTTTCTGGAAAAATAGCATTTAATATTTTGCAAAAATTTAAAGTAAAGTGGTCGTACCATCACTGTACCTACCATGATGGTACTGTGGCCATTACTCTTTAAAAAATGGGAAACAATGCAAATGGGTGATATTTGTCAGAATAAAGATATATTATATTAAAAATGTATCACAATATTAATAATTGTAATAATGCAGATTAAATTTATTTAAAAGACGACTGAAACATATACAACAAATTAGTTAAACAGCATGGCTAAACGTTAACAAATATTATACATAAATAAACTAGGGTAAGACGAGTATAATTTAAGTTACTTGCTGACGTCATTCTAAATAAGTTCTCTTTCTAATGGAGGTATAGTAGTCATCCTTATTAATATGATAAAGTAGTGGCCACCTGACCACCAGTTAACCTGACCACGGTACCATCAATCGCATGTTTTTTTAAACAGTGAGTGATAACAAAAGTTATTTAATATAGGTAATCAAAGGATTATTATATCAATAAATGCTTACATGTATTAGGTATAAATCATCACTTTTAGTTCACTTCAGTATGTAGATATTTATTCGCTAAGCATAATTGTCACCATTTATTGTATGGTTAATACATACCTACATGGTCAATTTAAAATTCTTGTAAAAGAAGAAACCCTGAAACCTAAGAATACTACTCTTTTGATATTCTTAGGGTATTATTTGGACTGCTCTGCAGTGGGTGACAATAAATAAAAGAAAACCAGTCACAAGTGTGTTTTGAAATAGAGTTTTGCCCCTTTAACAAAGGGTTAAAGTTCTTAAAATAGTCAGTGATCATACCAGTGGCGGTGGGCTATAAGGTGCGCTGGTGCGCGCGCACTACCGACAATTTAGCATTAATAATTTTATTTAGTAATTAATGGATGCATTCTTAATTTATCGCCTTTCCGCATCCCTAGCGTTAATACCATCTCAATATTATTTGGCCGCAGCGTTACGAATCCACTAGACGCTAGGTCTCTATCTCCAACGCCACTGGTTTCCGATCGCGGCACGGGAATCGACAATACGATCCTGGATCGTGCTTCGGTGCAATACGAAAAAGCGAACGCGTATTGTTACTGCTTGCCCCTCCACAATTAGCAAAAGTAGTGGGCGAATCCTATAGATATGATGTGCGGAGTTTAAGAGCGCACGAGAGTTATCGATTAGTTTGTGAATTGTTTTCGTACACAGCTGTTTTATCGCTCACGTTTTATAAATATAAACTCGGGTTTTAGGTTAGAATGTAGTTTGAAATAATGAATTCTATTCAAAACTTATTAAAAACTCCATTCTCTAGCTTGAGTTTGGAAGAAAAAGTGCAAATTAAAACTCTAGGTAGGCCCACTCCGCAAATTAATTTAAAATTAGCCGTGAAAGGAAAAAAATAAACAATTTGTAAGAACATTTAATAATGACTTATTTAAAAAACATTTGTGGTTAAGTGGATGCGATGTATTGAACGCAGTGTTTTGTTTTCCGTGTGTTTTGTTTGGCGGAGAAACACCTTGGACCAAAACTGGAGTAACGGATTTAAATCATATGAACGAGAAAAATAAAAAAACATGCAAATTCTGCTGGACACATGAATAATGTTTTGAATTTAGCCATGCTAGGCACTGCAAATATTGCGACAATGCTCGATTCTGCTCATCGACGAGCAGTGGCAGCACACAATGAAGCAGTTTCAAAAAACAGGTATGTTTTAAACATTATTATTAACTGTATTCGTTTTTGTGGAAAATTTGAACTGGCCCTAAGAGGACACGATGAATCGGAAAAATCATCCAATACAGGCATTTTTCGTGGGTTGATTGATTTCAGTGTCGAATTAGACGAGGCTATGAAGCAGTGGCGGTGCGTGCTTTTTTTTTTTTTTTTTTTTTTTTTTTTTTATTTAAAAAAAAAAAAAAAGGGGTTTTTTTGTTTTTTTAAAAAATTTTTTTTTTAAAAAATTTGGGCCGTTTTTATTTTTATTTTGTTAGAAAATTTTGTTTCCCAAAATTAAAATGGCCATAACTTTTTGAAACAAAAATATTTTGTAACAAATCGAAAAATGTCTCCTTATATTTGATTCTAGATTATGAAAAAAAATACTGCAATATACCGGGGGGCCCCGGGTTTTTTAAAAATTTTTTCGCATTGTACGGTTTTTTCACTATAAATCCTTTCTGTAAGAGGTGTATAGTCATCACCTAAAAAGTGAAGTGGGTCCCATGCGTCGTTTACAAGATATGGCTAACTGAAATATCACGCACCGCCACTGCTATGAAGTATCATTTACAAAACGCGGCGGCTTTTAAATGAACTTCTAATAGTCTTTGTCACGATGAAATAACCATTGAAATTAAAAAATCCACTTTTGTTGCTATAATAGCAGACGAAACTACAGACGTTTCTACAATTTTTCAGTTGGCTTTAATATATCGTTACATGGTGGGTGGAAAGCCTGTAGAAAGATTCTGGAGTTTTTTAAAACCAGTAGGACATGATGCAGAATCATTGGCGGAGTGTTTAAAAAGTGAACTAGACTAGATTATCGTTATTTTTATATATGGTGCACCCCCAATCTTAGGATCACGCACCGCCACTGGATCATACTGATTCCCAAGAAAGAAAGTCAGCATTCAAACTCCCAGGAAAACTGTCGCAGAAGACGTCTCGACGAATAAATTTCCGAAACGCGGAGAGCTTTAAAAGTTACAAGCGTATCGGTATCCCATTTCGAATTACTATTCAAACGGAAATATGTTTTTATGAATTCCAAAATCATTAAAATGCCACTAATTAAGGGGAGCAGACAATTTCAGCGTTAGCCAGCTGTTGTCCCACTAGTGTAATAAAACCTAATTTAATTACGTTATCAGATAAGGGAGATACGACAGGTGCGAAGCGATCTGTATCAGTAGACACCTGAAGAAGCTAACATGGAGTTACGCCAAAGTTTTTCGTAATACACGCAGAATTCGAATTGATATCTAGTTTGTATATATTTATAATTTATGTTTTAATCATTGCCTGAAGATGTCAACGTGGTTGACGAACGCGCACGTTGAGTTAAAGTAAAAACTGCGAAAACTATGGACTGTTTAATAAACGATATGTTCAGCTACATACATATCTAGATGCTATACTAATAAATTAATAATAATATAAAAAATTAAAAAACAAGCTTTTATTTAAATGCTCTAAAAAGAAGAAAATAAAATTTCAATTGAATCATCCCCATCAATTTATTACATTACACAATTTATATGATATAAAAGCTTGTCACGAGATTTACTTGTGTAGATGTATTTACCTATTTTATAAAATACATACTTTTTTAGATTTTCTTTGTCAACATCAAGTTACATAATTATTACATTCTTATTTATCTACACAAGTAAATCTCGTGACAAGCTTTTATATCATATAAATTGTGTACCTAATGTAATAAATTGATGGGTTTGATTCAATTTAAAGTTTATTCTCTTCTTTTTAGAGCATTTAAATAAAAGCTTGTTCTTAAATTTTTTTTATTATTAATTTATTTTTAATTTTTTAGTTACCGTCGTGTTTTTGTATCTAAATGTTTCTCAACCTGTTCATACTATCCCTAACCTATAACAAGTTATAACTCTTTAAAATTGGTATGGTGGCTATCTTGTTTTTCGCCATTTTGATTTTTTTCACCACCACTAGAATTTGCCTAGGGTATAGGTTGATATTAGTTAAGACACGACCCCGCTAAGTCTTACTGTTTAGCCGGGCAGTAGTACACCATCTCCTCGAAGGGTTGAACGCAGACGTCAGTTTATTCGTATTCTTCTTAGCAAACCCTTTCATTTGATACCCACATTATGGGAGTGCTTAAAAATAACTAGTCCGCCATCTTAGGTGGTCCGCCATATTGAATATTTTTTTTCTTCTTCTCAGCAAACCCTTCATTTGATACCATATTGGGAAAATAACTGCCCCTTGGACGTCCACCATTTTAGAGTAAGTCTTTTTAATTTTTTTCTTATTTTTCTCAGCAAACCCTTTCATTTGATACCCATATCATGGGAATGCGCAAAAAATAACTAGTCCGCCATCTTGGGCGGTCCGCCATTTGTTTAGAGTAAATTCATTTTATTTTCTCTCCTCAGAAACCCTTGTTTGATACTTTCCGCCATTTTGAATTTAGAATGACATAACTTAGCTAACCATGCATTGTCATCCAAACTAAACGTGTATGCAAAATTTCATATCAATCGGTTGAGGACAACTACTTTAAAATTCTAGTTCATATTTTCTAGCTCATAAACGACATTTTTACAGAATTTTATTTCAAATAGAATTAACACAGTGTACATACATACGTACATACATGTGTATGTCGTCTTCTGATCTAGAATAGAGTTTTCTCCTAACTCCTCAGTTTGAAACAAAAACAAAAAAAAACAACAAGGGCTCTACAGAGGGCTCTGCGCATTTTTTTAAAACCGGCTAAAAATGTTTCTAATAGTCATTTTTCAACAAAACTTTTGAAGATAGTCACAAATAATGGCGCTGTTATTTTTTTGCTACAAAAATCGCCAAAGTTTTGACTCAATTTTCGACCAAAAAGCGATTGGAAATAGGCCTTGGATTGAAGAGATCAAGTAGTCAAGATCAGTAGATCAAGTAGATTCTGTTCTAATACATAGATTTTTGTACCATACAGTTTGGCACTAAAATTGTTCAAATTGGATAATGAATAAAAAATTGAGGAGTGTTTTAATTCTCAATGGGCACAGTTAGTTTATGTAAAACAACTAGATGTATTTTTTTATGGTTTAAATATCCGATAGACCTCGAAACTAGCCCTATAAATAATAATATCTGACGACCCCATGATTCCCACAATAACGTTTAGTAGAACGCAGAAGTTGAAACAATCTGTCGGCCTAACAAAGGGAAATTTAATAAACTTATTAACAAGTTAATAACGGAGGAGTGCCACCCAAATAAAATCCAATTAAAATAAATTTACCACCTTGATATTACGGCGGGGTCCCGCGCTGGCTGGCGCATTATAAAATGCCTGTTTAATATTACAAATGGTCGTAGATTAATTTATAAGAGAGCGGCGCACGATACTGCACAGGACCGGATTAAGTAGGAAGTGGACTGGGGCTACCAAAATTTATATCAGTACGGGCTTGGTCTATGTTTTTGTCTATGATTTTAATATCGTAAAATCAGAAAAAGCGTTCTCAAAGTATGTATTGGAATCGATCCTGCTTGCCTTGAATGATCACTCCTAAAACTGTCAAGTTCTGAAGTTTTTATTTTTAAGAAAATTATATATGGTAATCTCGGCAGAACAAAATACTTTTATGGTCAAAAGTTATTTTAGAAATGGTAAAGGGTTAATATCCAGTGAGTTCATTCTTTACTGAACGCCTTTCAGGATTTTCAAATAGAACATCCACACATAGTCAAGGATTTCGACCAGTTTCGTCCAGTTTTTACTAGGTCTGTGGCTTTGCTTAGATAAACAGGAAATGTGAAAAAGGAAGGTAATGAGACCCAAAGTTCGCATTGCATAAAATGTTCAAGAAGTGAGGCAAATTGTTAATGAACACCCACAAACCCCTACTCGGCGTTTAAGCCAGCAAGTAAATATATGGAACATGCAATACAATCCTGAAATGTGATCAGATGAATAATAATGACAATTATGGTGAATTTCAGTTGATGATATAAATCAAGCTCCATATGTCTTCAGTTGCAAAATTGTCCGAAATTGATTCTTTCATTTAAGTCACCACTACCCTAAAATTCGGCACTTTTAATATTTTTTTTAACAAAGAAGTTTGTAAGAGTGACAACTGATCTGACATAGAATCTACAAGATGACTTATCGTGTGAACTGAGTTACGTCATCTGTCGGCATATTTCTATAATCTATACTAATTCATATTAGATAAACCATTAATCGTTGTTAAAATATTGCTTTCAACATTAAGAAGCGTCGAGCAATATATAACAAATAATTGTTTGATTAAAACCCAAGGTTGCGCCACTGATTAGTAAAAAAAGACGATTTTTTGTGCGTTCAGAAACATCAGTTTCTCAATGACCGTAGTGTTTTTCACCTGCTGAGGTCTATTTGTCACCGATTGGTTAAAATACATTACGTCACGGGTTATTATCGACCAATTAGATAACAGTCCAATGTATGTGGTGTGAAAAACAGTGCTTACTTATAACCTCTAGTTTTTAATAACACTAATACCAGGGATTATTTCGTTTTACTCGTTGTTATAATTCCAGTTCCATTATCAAAATTGTTTTTGGTGAATTAAAAAAGCTTGTACTGAGCTGTGATGAATGTTACATGTATACATGCATGAATGATGCACCGTTAGGTGTTTATTTAAATAAAACTGTTGGTTCTTTAAAAAATTATGTGAAATTTATTGGATCCCCAAGAACCAGTTTATTTTCTTGTGCAGTGGTGGATTTCCGTATATGCCAAGTATGCCAGATCGTAGGAGTCAAGTTTTTAGGAAGCAGCGAATTTGGGAGGGAAAGAGGTCAAAGCAGTTACTAAGGGGGGGGGGGAGTCTTGGAGACCCAAAAAAATTTGTCATTCAGTCTTGGCGCCAAAAGTGGCCAAGATTCAAAACGTTAATCTAACCTTACTTTTAAACGTCAAACATTACTAGCTACATGCCATTCTATACAAAAATTTTAATTCTGGCGGTGGCAGACCATATATTTTTTTAGAATTATCTTCCTTTTTTATAGCTAAAATACAAGGGACTCTAAGCCATTGGACATGTTTTATGAATATCCTCCGTTAACAATATAAATATTTAATAAACATAACTGTAATAATAACTGAAACACCAACTCACAATCGGTATCAATAAGATCATAGGGTCATACATATATGACTTTCTATAGTTTTTTCTAACTATTAAGTAACCAACCCTGAACCTCCTTTTATTCCCTCTAAGTTTGGTCCGACCCTGTTTATAACATTGTTCACAGCGAAAACAATAGTAGAGAGAAAGAGACGGAGAGGGTTAGAGAGAGAGAGCAAGAGGACGCGAAGAAAGTGTTTACATTTCGAGGGGCTTAATTACGGGGCTCTATTCGTGGTAGGATTTAGCGTTTCGTGACAAAAAAACAGTTAAACTTTCGCCGTGGGTTGGCAAGACTGGTAGCCCATTCAAGTAGTCGCACACGACGTCAGGCGTATTTTACATAAAGAGGCCAACAAATTACGTGATACAATACATTACGGCGGGTTTTAGATTTCTGATCTCGGAAATTATCGTTATACAAATAAACCGTTGTACGTGTGTTGTTACAGGTTCGTATTTGTGGCGAAAATTCTACTGTATTAAGAATTCTGTGTACAATGTGTACCAAAAACCACTCTAATTTCCCTTTTAATATTATCGATTTTCTTCAAATTTGGATGGTAAGTGAATGCTGAAAATATGAAAAATTTGGTGTAGATGCAATTTACATTTATCATTGGCGTGCTGTTTTAAAGGGAGGAAAGGGGGTCGATTTTTTCGAGAAACTATATTTGGGCTTGTTTTAATTAATCTGTGTGGTCAAATTTAGAATCAGCGTCCCCAAAAATGCCTTAACCCCTTTTTTAATATCTCAAAAACTAATTGAGGTAGGATAAAATATGATTTTTTTAATTTCGTTAACAAACAACATTAATGACAAATTCAAAAATGTAGTTTTTTTTAGGCAGGGCTTTTTTAACACATCCTTCTTCCACAACAACATCATAATATAACACATTAGGGTGATTTTTTTCAACTATTTTTTATTTTTTTCAGTTCCCACTTGAAATTTTGTTGAATATGTCGAAAAAAAAATCCCAGAAAAGTTACAGACCCTTAATATTAATTTTAAGTACTTTCCCAAAGCGTGAAAATATTTTCCATTTAAGACAGACGTAAATCGAATTTTTTTTTTCAAATTTCCATAACTCACAATCAGTCGCATTTTATGCTATTACATTGGTCTTGGTCTCGATTTACTCAGAATAAAATACTCTACAAAAGTGCCCATTGCAGCGAAAGTGTAACTTGTACTGGTGAGTTGGTACGGGTCGCTGAAGTTGATTTATACCCAAAATTCTCGTTTTTTTTGCTGTTGTCTCCGAAATTATTAATTTTGTCAAAAAAATGTAAATGAAAAATTTGTTGGAAATTTAATTTACTACAAAAAAAGTTCCTATAGACCAAATTGAGATTAATATTTCTTGAGATATTGAGACTTTCACTAACTAGAGTAGTAGTACAAAAATTTGAAACGTTTGCTTCGATAAATCGTAAAAATTTTGTACTACTCATTAGTTAAAGTCTAATATCTCAAGAAATATTAATCTCAGCAATTTGGTCTATAGGACCTTTTTTGTAGTAAATTAAATTTCCAATAAAATTTTCATTTATATTTTTTTGGTAAAATTAATAATTTCGGAATTTAATTAACTTCAGCGACCCGTACCAACTCACCAGTACAAGTTACATTTTCGCTGCAATGGGCACTTTTGTAGTGTTTTATTCTGAGTAAAGCGAGACCAAGACCAATGTAATAGCGTAAAATGCGACTGAGTTATAGAAATTTGAAAAAAAAGTCGATTTAGATGTATTTTATATGGAAAATCTTTTCAGGCTTTGGGAAAGTATTTAAAATTAATATTAAGGGCTGTTACTTTCAGGGATTTTTTTTCGACATATTCAACAAAATTTCAAGTGGGGACTGAAAAAAATAAAAAATAGTTGAAAAAAATAACCCTAATAACACATATAATATAATAAAGTAACTAATATTAAATATAGTAACGAAAGCAATAAATTCACACTTTATAACTAAATATGTATGTAAAACTCACCCTCTTACTTAGCTTGACGACGTAGCTTGGTTAACAGTACTATCACGAGCTGGAGAAGACAAAAAAAACTAAACGTAAAAACTTTGTAGCATCAGATAAGTTTCTATAGTTCTCTCCGAGAGTCTTGTTCGCTGTAGTGAAAATATATACTTATATTTTGAGAACGACCGTTAGATATCTAGATACTGACGTAATACAAGCATTATTAAAATGCTCTTTGCACTCAATGTATTTGTAGATGCACCATCACAAACTTGTCTTAATTTGGTAAAATTGGTGTCTTTCTTTAACACATTTTCGAACTTATTTTTAACTGGCTCATTTACTGCGTTAACTACAGCTTGTAGCAGCGAATTTACTTCGTCCGCTATTTGGAGTGAGTCCGTTAACAACAACGCACTGTTTTGTAATTTTTGTATGGCGTCATACAAACCTTTATAGTTATGAATTGTTTTTAAAGCTGTTTCAACGGATAAATCTTGAAATTTAGTCTGTCTCTCCTTAATAGCTACAGCTTCGGCAGGATTAAATTGTAAAATAACAGCTTTTGTTTGGATGGAAAATGGAAATGTTCTGCATTACAAAATGTGGTTATTTAACCATGTTCCCCAACGAGTAAGAATCGGCTGTGGTTGGGAATACCAAGACATCTGCAACCGTCTTCTGAGAAAGCAAAACAACCCTAACTAAACCCTACTAACAGTATCGTGGGGGCACCATCGTTTACCATCTGACTTGTTGAGAGTTCAAATTGTTCGAGGGTCTCCAACACCACCCTCGTAATTGTGTTGCCATTACACTCTGATGCCATTACTGCCTTTTACTAGCTACTAACAGTAGGCGAGTATATTTTCGATGGTCCAAGACACATACTACAACATTTAGAATATATGTTATAGAATGTTTTTTTGTTCAGTCTGTTTTCTCGTGAATACATAAAATCATCCATGTATTTTTTTATGGACTTTAATCCACTTTAGTAAGTTACTGCGTACAGTTGGTAGACGTAACGTTGTGCGACATGGTAACGGCATATCTAGAACGTATTTGTTCCAGAACCCACGAAGTGGTTGTTTATCGAGTACATTCAGGGGTACATCACAAGCACTTAGCATTAGAAGTAAGTCGAACATAAACTGAGTGCTCAAGGGAATACCCTCTTTTTTATTTTAATGTATCACACTATTTATGTGACGGCTACAATCGCGTTTGTTTTTCCCTACACAGCAGTTTTTCTTTACAGATTCTACACATTACCGTCACGCCATCATAAAATAAATCTTCGAAATCACCGAAAAATTTATTCACTTTGTCAGCAACTGGTAGTTTTTTAGGCGTTTAACATTTGTGTGCCATTTTATTATTAAGGTAATACTGACGTCGACGACACAAACACCTCGAACACATTAATGATAATGCTAGAGTCTACCAGACAGTTGGGCGAATTGACTGCATTGCGGCAAGATCGGCCAAGCTTATTAATTAAATAAATAAGTAAAGTATCCGTTTTCTAACTACCACTTCAAAAATAACTTAGTTTTGTGTCGTGCCCAACTTACTTGAAATTATAAATAAATGCTTTACAACTTCACTTTTATAATTTGAGTTCATCTGACAACTTTCAGTGTCCACCAACCATTAGCAGAGAAAAGACATAAATATCAACCTACCCTAATTGAAATTGTATATATTTAAAGATATTGTAGCTACTTTTCCTCCGGATGAAAATAAGTTCACCTTATCCCAGATGACCAACAGGCTGTGATCTGTGACCATAATTTCGATCAATATAACTGTCACCTAACTTTAGTCCAGGAAATTGTCCCATTCATACAGCCTTGCACTGAGGCGGTGCGTTGTACGTATAATTCACGGTTGGAAAAGCCAAAATTGAATTTATAATTTATTGTGAGTGCACCTAATTGTGTTTAGCATTTAACGTGATACATTACTAGATTTTACGGGCGATTTGCTAAGATAAATAGCAAAACGTAATGGACCCGTTGCCAGGCAGTCGACAGAAATACCGGTTTGTTTCTGCAGATATATATCGCAATTTATTTGCAAATTGTTATATGGTAGACGAAAACAGAATTATAAAGTGCATATAGAGTCAATCGGAACAATTCTAGCGTTACCTATTTAAACGCATGCATAAAAATGTGCCATATTGTACTGACCCTACTGATACGAAGTCCACGTAGACTTGACCGAGATGTCACATAAAGTATGGGCGGGCTCATAATTTTCACGCGTTTAATAAGTCATTGCTCTTTACTGATTGGAAGTGACGTATCACGTGCGTTGGTTGTTTTACTCGTCGCTATACGCATTGTATAAATTAAGTAATGAAACTGGCAACGTAGCGCCCGATCTAGGAACACTGCGGAGACGGGAAGGGCGGTAGGTTAACACGTAATGCACCTTCAGTACAAGTTTGAACTTGTTAGAGTTGTTCTTTGTGATTGCTTTCGTAAACCGTTTTTTTCTAGTGCGTTTTAAAAATTAGTGACATTAATTTTGAGCAACGGTGTGCTATCAGGTTTTAGTTCAGACTTGGGTACAGCGCAACAGAACACGTTTACGGAGACAGTGGTTTTTCGGTGGTTCAAGGCATTCTCAGAAGGAAGATAGTCCATTGAAGATGAACCACGCAGCGAAAGGCCTTCATCTTGAAGAACCGATGAAAATGTCGATATAATACTGGATCTTGTGCTTTCAGATCGTGGGTTGACGACAAGAATGATCGGGGAAGTGTTAAATTTGAATCACATCGCTGTTCATGAGATTTTTGACTAACGAATTGGGGATGAGAAAAATCTGCTTAAAAATGGTTCCAAAAAACCTTTTGCAGGAACAAAAGGACATCAGGAGAGAAATGTGTCTTGACTTCTTGGAATCGATTGAAAATGAACCAATGGGGTTCCATAAAATGTTATGGAATGTGTCATTACTGGTGATGAGACTTGGGTGTTTGAGTACGACCCGGAAACCAAGCGACAAAACATGAAATGGCATACTTCAAGCTATCCAAGACCCAAAAAAGTAAGAATACGCAAGTCCAAGATCAAATGCGTGCTGATTTGTTTCTTTGGTAGCCAGGGAATTGTTCACAAAGAGTTTGTGCCTCCAGGTCAAAGAGCAAATCAACACTTTTCCAGAGAGGTTCTTCAAAAACTCCGAAAAAGGGTCATGCGTGTGAGACCAAACATCAAGAACAAGTCGATGTTTCATCACGACAATGCGCCTTGTTACACAGCTATTTCAGTAAACGAGTTTTTAGCCAATAAAAACATTCCTGTGGCTAGTCAGCCTCCTTATACGCCTGACTTGAGTCGTTGTTACTTTTTTCTCTTCCCGAGATTGAAAAATCACCACAAGGGATGTTATTTTGGGATCATTCCAAACATTCAAATGGCTATAACCAACCAGCTGAAGGCTATTCCAGCACAGCTATGAGGAATGGAAGAACCGTATCCTGCGCTGTGTGGCTTCCCAAAAAAAGTTACTTTGGAGGAGACAATACTGAATTGTAATTGTATTCGAATAAAAAAAAATTAAAAAAAATCAGTCTCATTATTTAATTTATACACCTCGTAGACGTTATAGCAAATTGTGGTAGAAACTGTGAGTAGAAACCAAACACAGCATAAAAATGTAGCATGCCATTTAAAATAACGAAGTTAGTATTCACTTTCGGTATATCCGGAAGTGCCAGAACGTCTCCATTATTTTAGATGTGTAGAGAATCCTTAAAACACCCCCAGATACAATTTTCAGCTTCCTATTTATAGTTTTCAAAAATCGTTTAATAGGCTACTCACCGTAAGTACCCTGTATACATATGAACACATATGTGTACCAAAATATGTTAAATAGAGAATATTTTTGAAGGCACTAAAATCATCTTACTCATTATTAATGATTTTAACCTTAGGTCACTATACCATTAAAGTTGTTCAAGTGATACAAGGTATATGAAGCTGTTCAATAAGAGAAAACCGTTTTCTCTTCTTTGTTATCTTCTACTTTTTATTACTCTGTGTCCCTGTGGCAAATAACTCAGCTACAAGACAAGTTGGATCCTAGAAAAAATTCTGATACCATTTTTAAACCTAATCGGAAAAAGTTCGCTTGCGATGGTCATTTCAATATTCACCTGCCATCTTCATTCACCAAAAATCTAGTGTAGTAAAAAAGGGCAATCAATCGGTTTCTATTTCACTTACGTAAACAAAGCGGACGGAAGAGTTAATAAAACCGTTCAACATATATGTATGTATGTAAATATAGGTATAGATATCCACCGCTGATTCACTTTACGAAAAAAAAAAAAAAAAACTACTGCCTACGAATAAAAAAGGTGCTGCTGTGGTCATCGCGCCATATAAATATATTTCTTCCAACCTATAAATTATCTGCTCGACATATTGCTCCGTAAATTATACCGTGGAAGTGCCGGTTGGACGTAAGATGTTTTTCTATTACGGGGCCACGACGAAAACCTCGGGGCAAAGAAGGAAAAAGTTAATGAGGAAAAGCGATAAATAATCCGCGGTTAGGGCAGCGACAAGGCGGCCGAACGCGCTCAAAGCTAAGAACCACTTAAATCAGAGACAGAACGCCGTATATAAGGAGCTATAAATCATAAAATCGGTAATACACCCAATAAAAGAACTGCCTACTGAAACGCATACACGTTTTTTTTTTCTTATAAAAAAAAATATGTTCCTAAACTTTTTCTATGATATGCAAATAACTGATAATGGATAACTGAGGTAGACCAAAGATACTCTACCCAATATATACGTCTACTATTTATACAGTGTGCGCCATAAAGTTGGAACTATATGGGAATTGTTTTTAATATTAGGGTTTGATAAAAACTTTTGGTGTCAGTCACTTCTGCTTCCAAAGTAACTTAAAATGTACCAATTCAAAGTTGACAGCTAACATCTGGCAACTATCAAATTTGATGACATGATTTTCCAAAAAAATTGTTAGAAAATGGCCTAAATTGTTAATATTTCGAAAAATGTCACTAAGAAATTATGTTCCTAATGATATTTTACGCATATATACCGATTTTGAGCGAAACATTTTCATATCCAAATAATTTTATATTTTCGACGTTTTTGATTCACTCTTCAAATTTAAAACGCTTCAAATCAGTATAAAATCTGCCATTGCAATGCATACTGTGCTAATAATATTAGTAGGTATCGTTGGTTTTGAAGATTATTAATATTCTATATCCAATAAAAGGTACTGTCTTTTGGTAATTATTTTTTACTGGTAATTATTTTTTAATTTCCAAAGAAATGACCAATTTTTTTTTCAACTGTCTCTCTTAACACGAAACTACTACTTAAAAGTAACAAACAATAAATCAATCACTTTAAAAAAGAACTTTATATGAACAAAAAAATCAGTAATAGCCCTGGAAAGGTTTATCTCTCTATCCGTTTTCCTCTGAACAAGATGTTTAGAAATTCTCTGACTTCAGCAGTGGGATCAACCAAATGGGATCTTTCACTCAACGGCATTTCATCCACAATTGCTGCAATTTCGTGTTGTAAAAAAGTTCAAATATTGCAATGGCAAATTTTTTTGGATATCAAAATGTTTTTGCTCAAAATCGGCATATAGGCGTAAAATGTCATTAGGAACATAATTTCTTAGTCACATTTTTTCGAAATATTAACAATTTAGGCCATTTTCTAAAGATTTTTTTGTAACTTCACAAATGTAATAGTTGCCAGATGTTAGCTGTCAACTTTACAGAAACAGAAGTGATTGTCACCAAAAGTTTTTATCAAACTCAAATATAAAAAAAACCCATATGGTTCCAACTTTATGGCGGACACTATATAGATATAAATGCCGTTAAAAATATAGGACTTACTCCAAAACATATTTTCCTTAAACGTAATGCGCAAACCACATATTTTAGTGTCGAAAATTACCGCAAGGATTCATTCTCTTTGACCCATATTGATTATAATTTACAGAAACTAATATTTTCTGTCAATAAATGATGGAAAAATCGATATTTTCAATGAAAACATGAGTATTCTAAGACGCAAAGAGATGCTATTTCTAAGAGAAATATCCAGAAGCTCAAAGAGCGCCCTCCAAAACTTACAAAATGACAATATTTCAACCCCCAATCAATTTTGTAAAAAAAATAGTTTTTTAAAGAAGTTATGTACGGAAATCGGAAATAAAATTATAACTTTGACACCCTGTATCTCGGTTTCCAATAACTTTTGGACTAAGATAAGTATGGTTAAATCGTCATATTTTTACCCAAAGCATCTGCAGTTTCGTTGTGATCTCTTAAAAATGGGACACCCTGTGTAATATTTTTGTTGATTGTAGAGGACCTTTCTACCTTTTCTCTGTTTTCCATTTTCTGTTTTTTTGTTTCCTGTATATCGTAATTTCAGCATACGATGGCTATTTTGAGATCCGAGATCTTAAGTTTCCCAAAAAGACCACACCTTAGAACACCTAGTCACGAATAACTACAAAAAAAGCTAAACCGCAAATGTTTTGGTTGCTCTAAATTTTGAGTTTTGCTTTTGGTTGCTCCAAATTTTGCTGCAAATTTGCTGATTTGACAAAAATGCCCCGTATATGTATAAAAGTATTAGTTATAACTAATTAAAAGAAGAATGCATACACAAACAACTCTTACTCGGAGTAATAACTTACAATTATCCCTACATTAACATTACGCGAAATGATCACCAAATGTCGTCTAGAAAGGAGCTACGCTATAAAAGAGTAATACGCGAAGAAGTAGGTATTTGCTTAAGCAGCAGTTCCTTTATAATTATTTTTCTGTCCCCGTCCACCCATTATCCATTTCACGGGATGCGACTCTTCGTCCGCCAGATAATACAAAACCAGAAGGCAATCGCTCACCATTCCAAATCCGGAAAATTTAATACCAATTTCATTAATTACAGGTAACACGGGAATATCGTCGCGTCTGCTTGCTTTACTGCCCGTTTCTGCGGCTAGACAATACAAACGGTCACGGAAGTTAAAATTTCTTTCGTTTACGGTCGCCATCTTTTACTATTCGCTCAATTTACGCCGCCAACAATTACTTACTACCGTATGTACGCCCATGCTGTCGTTGTCGGCCTTAACTTTTCCGTCGCTAATTCTTTTGTTAGGGGGAAATATGCAGACGGTCGTGAATTATTCGAAAAATAAGAGAATAACTAGCGGGAGAGAATGCGCTGCGATACGTGCGAGAAAATGGAAAGTTGTCGAAGCAAATGCCGCAATTTATACCTGTAAAATACGAGCTACCGTGTAGCAGTGTCCGGACAAACGAACAAGTAAATAATGTTCCATCGGATCGCGCAGTTGATTGACCTTGAGTCGAGGGTACGTTCAACAAGACCAACAAATACTGGAATATTATCATCAGATACCTCAGTGTATATCAATGCGCTGAGGTATAACGAAGTAAATTCACTAAAGCTCTAAACTAACTCCTTTGCTTCTGTTTAATTAGACTGAGACACAAAAAAGCCGGAAATTACAGTAGCCTTTATATTTACTGAATTTGAGAGCATTTGCTCACAGATGTTTAGGGCATATGCCACAGGATTATTCGGTTTGAGCGTTTCTATTAGGCGTTTCTAGTTCTTTATACGCAGCTACTGAGCTACTGGATTCAAAGGAATAATGTCATGGGATTATTGAATCTGAAAATTCCAATTCTCAAATCTTCAGGGCTATGAGGTCCGTCTGCTCAGGGCTATGAGGCTCTGAATCCGTCTGCTCAGAAACTGCCGAAATACGTGGTTTCAAACATACCGATTCCTGGGCTATTGGGTTATTGAGTTTAGAGATAAAGGGCCATAGGGTTGGGGTATTCAGTCTAGGTCTCTGTTGATGCCTAAATGGTGTCTTATGACAAATAAATCACAATCTCTATCATGATTCTATACATAATTCTCTTTTCAGCCTTATAACTGTCAAAATTGACAGTTTTAAACCATTTTTTGACGCTAAGAACAAACTGTGATATGCAATTACTGTGCGACAGCGACTAAGTTTGTAGGTAGTCTACTAAACATTTACATAGGGTGATGTATTTTCCACTTTTTTGCATGTATGTTATTTTTGAACGTCCAGTTCCATAGACAAAGTTCTAGTACAAAAGGCTGGTGATTTTCAATGCAAGAAGTAAGCAACAACCAAGAAATAACCCAGACAGTCCTATTGATATTTTTTACGTAGGTTCATACTTGTCATACTATAATAAAGGCTAAGAATATAATTTATGTACAAATACGAGTAGTAATGGAAGGAGAAGAAATGGAAGTGTGTAGAAATGAGTGGATTCTATGGCAGCAGATTTACTGCAATCCTGGTCGAATTTTGAGCTCGAAATGAAACGAAATCATTTGTGTCATGTGTAACTGATGTGGGGCCCGATATTATCTCCTTACTAGTTATAACTACTGTAGGTAGCAATAATGTCTATTGTACATTATAAAGTTCACATCATCAATAAAATTGCTGACGAATCTGAACCCATCGACGGAAATATGCGTGCTTCCACCAACAATTCTATAAATTACACAGTTCTAAAAATTGCTCCCTTCTTCAAGCTTTACTATATCAATTCTACACCTTCAACCGGTTCGGCCATTTTTATCAGATTCCACGCTTTCGATCCCTTATTGAAGCCTTCTCAGTGTAGCAATCTGCCTTTATTTTGTTCTTTCTAAAACTACCTATAAATCTGCCATATTAGACCTTCATACTGACACCACCATGGACTGGAATGTCGTCTTCCTCAAGACAGAATCTACATGTTTTTTCTTCTGTTAGACCAATTAGATCCAAATGTCTGCCTAGCAAGTAGTATATTATTACAACACATGTTACCACTCTTACATCAACCTTTTTATACGAATCCTTATTGGTACAGGTAGTCTTCTGTGAATTTGGGCATTTCTTTTAAAAAAGTTGCCGTCTATTTCAGATACCTGTTTGTCAACTTGCGAACTGTTCTTGTTCATGGCCTCATCTTACATGGTACGTGACATCTGAGGTCCAACAAATTGCACGTCGATTGGACTTCACACTAATACAGCACATGGACCGGGATTTAATATTTCCCACGACAATTTGCATGTTGTTTGTTCTGTCAGACCAAGTAGATGCATATATGTCTGCTTAGCAATTAGTATTCGTATTAATAGAACACATGTAATCATTCTTATCTCATACCTATACTTAATGGCCCAGTGTGCCTCTGTGATTTTAAGCATTTCTTTTGGAAAGCTTGCTCATATTCCAAAGTCTTGTTTATCCATTGCTGAAACTGTTCTTAATCCATGGTCTCACCTTACGTACTATGTAACATCTGAGACCCAACAAAGAGCACATGGAGTGGACTTCACATTGACATAGCACATGGAGTGGAGTTTCGTCCTCCTCAAGCCAATACGTGCATGGTGTTCCTTTTTCTATATGAAACAAACTCGTTTGTCCAGGCGTTTGTCTGTTTAGAGAGCGTTTAGTGTGAAGAGACTTGCTATCATTCTAATGCCCGTCATACATTGACTTCGTTAGTCTTCTGTGAATTTGGGTATTTCTCCTGGAAAGTATGTAAGTACACTGTTCCAAAGACTTGTTTGCACATTTTTGAACTGTCCTCGTCCACAACCCTATCTTACGTGCTACGTGACTTCTGAGATCCAATATATAAAATATAATTTGAAGGAATAAAAATGCTTTAAAAGGAATATATTCTTTAGCTGTGAATAACGCAATGTTACTGCAAAACAAATCGGTACATGCAACAATCGCACACGAGAGGAGAATATTACTGATTGCGTGACGAATTTCGCTGTCAGTCCCCGCGGATGCGTTACACTTGGCACCTTGTAATTATTACTTAATTAAATTCCTTCGTAAGGTAACACGTGATAATTTAACACTCGAGAAGCAATTTCCCGACGATTATCCAAGGTACCACCGAACGCACGGTGAAGAAATTCTCGAAGACGATAGAAATTTTTCGGTCGTAAAGTCGAATTACATTTTACGACACCGGCTCAATTATATGATATAAACGCGCGGTTTTCTTTTTCGGCTTTAGGCCGCGTTCCATGAGGCAATCAACTCCGTATGATTGCCCTTGGACAATAAGGCACTGCACCGCGCCAAATGAAATTTAGAAGATACAGAGTTTTACGAATAAAGTATTTTACAACATCTCTTTCATAAAGTCCCTCATCCTTTGCGTCAATCGATATTTTTATTCATTATAAAATATAAATAACATACAAAGTCATTAGTATGGCCCGGAAAAATATGCTGCTACGTAGAGCCGGCACTCTATACTTGATAATTAAAGTATAAACCGTATTTTTAAGCGCATATTTCTTGCCCCTTTATACCCACGCCACTGTCCGCGCGTAGAATGTTATCCCGAACGGAGGCTTCGCGGGAACTCAGGATTTCGCAATACACTTTCTTCGTAAGACAGCGCGTTATTTCGGTAATGTTGTATCGGGTGTCTACGGCAGTTTGACACCTGCCGTAGGTGTAAACGAGCCGACCGCCGCATTGAAAACAATTTTTTGTCGCGAGTGGTTAACTCGTTCGTGTACTGTATTTACATATTACCTACCTAATTTTGTGTGGATTTCTGCAATAATGGCACAGTCGTTACCGTTTGTTAATAGACTGAGAAAGATGATTGAAAATTACGACGATTTTACAATAGACGGCGGATCACATATTTTATGTATTCCTTGAAATCGTCGATATACATTTCGTGATGGCCGAGAGTGTAAAAGACATTTAGATTCTAATATCCATCAAAAAAATATACCTGGTAAGGTTAGAAAAGAGGAATTTTGGTTCGATTTGTGCATAATGTTTTGCGAATGTAGCCTTGCGTGAAACGTGGTCGACAATATTTACTTTAGACGTTTTTTGCCAAATACGTATCCAATTTTCAATTGCCTAGTAGCCATACATTGCATAAAACATATTTACAGAAGACATATCAACGTGTCATGGGAAATATCAAACCAGACATACGTAATAAATGTATGCGGCTGAAAGTGGACGAAACAACAGATTTTGCGGTAATAAGGTCGTTAATATTTGTAGGGTCTATTGTTGTTTAATAGGTAGGTCTAATTTTAGTTGAATAATGTACGTGGTAGGTAGGTACCTACTCATTTATGTATATTTCTGTAAAACCCTAATTTTCTCGTTTCGGCGTGTACCATTTGTGTATTTGTATAAATACGTGACAAAGTGCTAGTACAGCCACTTTCGGGTTTCCCAAACTAAACTGCGGTTGGGTTTTCTCCTAATTCGGTTTACAACAATTTACTCAGGCTTTTCGTTTTTCGGGGAACCTACCTACCTAACTAGGCCTGTGTCTAATTATTGGTTTAGCGGATTTTACTTTCCGTTCGGACATTCAGTCTTTACCGTTCACCGGCTCCAAACCGGTCTAAGCCGGTCTGTAATATCTTGTAAATATGTAAATAAATAACTGTAGATATAGCCGATTAAAGTGCTTTACTTACCACACCACCCTCGCCATATATTGATAGCTAATAAACGGGTTTTGCATACGGCGACTAAAAGTACAGAAATAGTAGTAACACGCGTATTGTCCTTTGTATATATAAAAAATAATAATGTACTGATGTTAGTGACAACAAAAAAACTGTTAGTAGTAGGTACAAACAACTGTGCGAAATTCGTGAAAATCATGTGCGTGTTGTGTCGTCCTCTGCCCATGTCAACTATTTTGAATTTGCACCTTTAACTTCAGCAGATGTGGAACGATCATTTTCCCTCTACAACCATATATAAACAGGCCAAATCGCTCACGTTTAACGAGAATAAATGCAGAAAGACTACTGGTCGTGGCAACGTACCGTCAATCAATGAGGACAGTCGGTGTTTCTTAATGACACAAGCAATAGATATGTCTGTCTCTTTGATCTCTCATATGTCATCTTCCGTCAATAACATGACGGATTTCGAGTCCAGCCCTGCGTTACAGCACACATTCGGAACCCTAGCCATGAGATACCGTTTAGGAGTTCAGTGCCTGGTCAAATATCAATATGATGAAACTGTGACTGTCAGAAAACCCCCGTTTATTCTTAATTTTTTTATACAGATAGAGAAAACATTCACTTCAATTCGTGATAGAATATTAATAGGTGAACGATTCGACATGGAAGAGAATAGGCCACGCCTTGACATGCCTGTGATAGATGCAGTTAACACAACAAAAGCATTTGGGGAAGGAGCATATGCGCAGAAACGCTATATCGTTTAAAGGCGTAGAATTTCGGACTCTAACTGTAATCTGTAACTAGTGATATCCCTAATATTCGTGTACCTAATAAAATTATTTCTCTTTTAATATCACTCAGGAAACTATAAAAGGTCATCACACCCGATAGTTGTCCATAAATCCACGTTTAGCTTAAGGTACTAGTTTTGTCCCAATATTAGATGTTATTTTCCCCTATACTGATTGTAAATTGTAACTATATTCAGTGACTTCACTACTGATATAACTCTCTCTCTCTCTCTCTCTCTCTCTCTCTCTCTCTCTCTTCCCTCTCTCTCTCTCTCTCTCTCTTTTTTTTATTTTATCACAATTGGCTTGATTTCGTTAATATGATTATTATAATATAGCACGACCACAACCCACCTCTCCCATCCACAGTGGGTATATACTGTGATGTTAAAATCCCTAATCAATTCAAGAAGGAGACTTAAGAACCATACGTTTAATTTGAGATCTCAATCGGTCAGTGGTATTATAGTGGTTCATTATATTTTACGGAGCCTTTGAACTTTCATGACATGCCTGCAAAGGAAAGAACTGTCTCTTAACATACTGCTAACTATTGCTCGTATATGCAGCAGCTCCATTAGTTACCAAAATCAATAATTCAGCACGTTGTATCCGAAATGTTTAGAGCTCCTGTAACAAGGTTTATTATACTACACAAGATGTACGATAAAGATGTTATCCGTCCAGTTTTAATTATATCAGAATGTCAGCACCAAACATTTTTTGCCATTTATTATTTCACCTGCTGTCAACCACATTTTTATCATACAAATATGATCATATAGCTAATGAAAAAAGTACTTATCCATGATTAGGTACATTGATATTATCTGTTGTCCCCCCACATAAAAATTTTTTTTTTTTTATAAAAACATGGGGGTTGTACAGGAGTCCAGCCACCGGGATATTCCGACCATTTTTAATACTATAAAAACAACGTTGTATTTTAAAAATCTCAATGCGGAAAAACCGTTACATTAGTGTGTTGCAGTGGCGGCTCGTGACTTTTTTTGGGAAGCAAACATATTTTGTAAAAATGTTTGCTTCCTAAATTTTTGTTATGATAAACATCGTTAGTAATATGCCGCTGTAATATTAGGAGAAGGACCTCTACTTGGTCAATAAATATACTAAGTACATTTGTCTAACATAATGTAGGTGGTCCTAATATATTTTACTGGTTCAGCAAAACCATCGGGAAGGTGTAGTTTCTGTCAAATTATTTTACAATTAAAAGATGCAGTGAAATAAAATATGGATTTTGCCAGGACTGCGTCAATTTAGATTTAACGGGCTAAATTGATTCACTTTCATAATATTTTGTTTGCCTAATAGATGTCATTTACAAACACAACTAATATGTTTAAAGAGGAACGTGAAACGTCCGAAGACGATCCGCTCCCCGGACGGCCCTCAACGTCAAAAACGGACGAAACCGTTGAAAAAATTGGTAAATTAATCCACGATGATCATTAAGCCGTCTAAGCATCCGAGGGCTTGGTGAAATAACAGGAATCGCCAAAGACTGTGTTCGCCAAATTTTGCATGAATAGTTCAAGATGCGCAAAGTTTGCGCAAAAAATGGTGCCAAAACTCCTCACTCCCGAGCAAAAGGAATCAAGAATGAACATTAATTTGCACTGACATTCTAAACAACATTGACACTGATCAAAGCTTGTTAGACACGGTGATTACTTGTGATTAATCTGGTTTTCTATCGTCGAAAATGTGGAACTGGTTAAAGCAAAAGCGACGGAAGTTCTTAACCAACTGACAGAAGCGGACTTCCAGATGGAGCGGTGTAAAGATCGCCAATGGGAGTACATTGAAGGCGAAAAAGGTGCTACTGTAATAATTGGTAACGAATAACGTGTTATGACTCGTTTGTTATTTAATACCTCGTCTCCTTTGAAAATTTGTTGCTGGTGTAAATACTATTAAAATTTTTGGTATTGGTTTTTATAAGAAAAAAAAATTTTAATGGTGGAAGGTGTCACACCCTATTGGCGTAACCTCGAAGCAAAAATACTGGCTACGCCCTTGTAGTTACCTGTCTTGTTAAAGGCTAAACACTATTATACAATAATACTAAATGTATAGTGACGCAACAGCCGTGCAAACAAGGAACGTATCCCGGGAGTGACATTGCGGGAATGACAGGTAATTTGAGATTTGACAATTTTAGACTTTTATTTAGTTTCAAATTGTTAGAAAAAAAATATTTATTATTAGGTATTATATTATGATTAACACAGAAGCACTCTTGAGGCTATGGCCTGTGTAATGAAACGTTTGAGAGCCAATTTCAAGTTTGTTTCTAGCCATATTAGTGTCACTTTGTTTATACTATACCTACCTACTATATGTTGCCATGCATTCCCTCTGGTGTATTCTAAATCTCAGCGTCTCACTCTAACTTTTCGTGTAGTTCAATCACTCAACAAGGATATAGTTTGACATCAATTAGATTAAAATAATTATTAAAAAAAAAAAGAAAATTTCGTGAATAATATGTCACTTTATAAATCACCATTCATCCACTTATTATACAGCCTCAAGAAATAAATCTGCTAACATTTTTCATTCTCATTTTCTAGGTAGAATTATGCAATATCAACATTTTATAAGAGGAAACGGCTGTCCTGATATGAATGGTTGTGGATAAAACTATTTAATAACCCTTTTAGATGAGTGGATTCAGTGTTCCTTTTGGAAGCGCTGATAATTAAAATAAATGTATAAAATTTCTTAAGGTTGGTCTCACTCAAATAATGTAATCGATCTCACCAATACAAGCTGGGTGATGACCAACAGAATATGTTTTTATATTGGACTTATTTTTTTTGTATACGTATCGTAATACATATGTAAGTATTAGTGATGCAATACATAACTGATTAGTGTTTAATAAAGTTTGCTACAAAAATATTATGTTGTTCCTAAACAAACGATTTTTTTTTTGTTTAAATAGGTACCTACATAGAGCATGGACAGTTAAAAAACAAAAGTAGTTTAACTCTCCCGGATTTACCCCAATTGCTGTAAGTGGCGTTTTCAAGGCATCATCAAAAAATTGATCCGTAAAGAACTGCAAACTCTGGTCTCTGATACTATTACTACAAATGCAGAAGTCAACTTTTTCCAACGGATGCAAGAAGCATAAATCGCATTTAACGACTCTAATTCCGTTCCGCGTAATGGTGTCCTCTTAACCCATAATTAAAATCCGTTCATTTACAACTCGCCCGACCGAGTAGGTGTAACCCAATAAACCGAAAAAGGCGCAACCGGTATATCAGTCAGTGCCCAGGGCTAATCCTATTACCGCCTGTCTGGCGTGCCGATCGTCCTGACACTTCGAGAAATATATACACCAATTTGAGAGCCTCAAAAGAATTAAAACCTAACCTATAATTACCGACCTAGGTATGTATAAGTATCTGCAGATATAAATAAATGGTTTAAACAGTTGCCTAAACTACGAGATGCTGTGGCTGTTGGCTGATTTAGATTTTTTAGTTAGTGTGTTGCTCAATAGTGACAAATAATTGCTTGTATTTTCCATCAATCGGGTATTTGCATCTTTTATTGATAAATTGGAAAAAGAAACTGAATGAAAAACAACGGGGCCAAACAAAAATACTCCATAAAATACGGGTGATATTACAAAGTAAAAATTTCGTTTAATACATAGGTATGTACCTATATGTAGTGCATACTAAATAATTTTAGGGTATTTTATGAGTAACCATGGTGTCAGTGGTGATAAAAAAGCATTATGAGAAATGTATTTTGTTACTACATCACAGGTAATGATGTAGGAGGGGATTTAAATAATTCATTGGACCATCCATCACAAATCATCATAAAAACTGAAATGAAATCGAGTTTAGACGGGTGTATCTCTAAATAAATAGGTCTTGAAAATGTATGCCCTTTTGCAAAAATCAGCTCTATGCCTAAAGAGAAAACTTAGGAGCTTTAAAACGAAAAGAAAATATGCAATACTTACTAACCGAAACCTTTGAAAATTTAAGAAGTAAGAAGATTCATGTCCAGCTCTTCTGATGAATAACACTATGTAAGTATTTTGTAGGTATGTATATAGGTATTGCTTAAGACCTTTTTTCCAGTGACAAACACGGCGAAAAATGGACACAGTGTCAAAAATATAAAGAATGGACACATTAAGATTGTAGAGATGATGACAAGAATATAGGTACCTATTTTTTAACTAGAGAGTAAAATTTATTAATATTGGATGTTTCATTGGTTTCAGAAAACTAATGATAATGATGCATGTGTCTCATGTTAAATAGATTTAACTTTTCCTACAAATGAAATACGTTTTGTTTTGTTTGTACAATACCTAATTGTCTCGCATACTATTACATTTGTCGTCAAGAAGTGTTCAAAAGTAAGAACTGACACTAGAGGGGTGTAAGTAATTATATTAAATAGGTATTGGTTTTATTAATGCAGCAAAAGTACCTGCGCTTTGCGACTTTTCTGCCGTATAAGAGGTATACATACATATGATAAATAATATATCCTAATACGGAATTTTAAAATCATTCATAGGAAAAAATCTGACGTGAGTATAGTATAAAAACTGTTCCAATAATTGTCATCGGTTTCCCCTACTCAAGGTGGTTCAGTTACAGTAGATAGGTAGGCTATTCCCTACCAGTTCTAAAGAAAAACCGAGTTTTTTTAACGTAGTAATAAAGAAAAACATGCATTCTCCATGCAAATCATTGATCATTTCAAATAACGCAAGGGAATAATAGAAATGGTTCTTTGCAATGCCACATATCTTTGTAGATATCAACACCAGAGATGCATCTACATTTTGGTATTAGGTAGGTGCAATTATCTTCAATAACAACTACCTATTCCTTCCTTAAAGCTCATTAAAAACGTGATATGTAATATCGTCAACCGTAATATTAACAGCTTTCTTTCGACATTGATCACAGGAACCAGGAACATGATCATAAAAACAGCATTCCAATTGGAGAATTTAAATAAATTTAATAATTTAAGTACGTATACCACCTATTGTTTTTTTCTGATTGTGTTCCTGCTATCAGCGTGGAAATAAAGCGGCTATTATCTGCATATGTAGGTATGATCTGCTATTGGCATCTAGTACACTGGTACATTTTAGACTAGAACCTATAATTACCTGCATTCATGTTGGGGACTCCGAACGGCGACGCTCCCTGGAAGACGGGCCCCGGTCCTCCGAAGGGGTTCACCAGACCCTGGTGGGGCCAATTCGGATGCGTCGCCTGGTAAACGGCGGCGGCAAGCGCCGAAAACGGAGTCGGCCTTATCGGCCCCTGGCTCAACACGGACTCCTTGGCGAAGTCCCGCTCCCTCTCCCTCTGCTGGAGGTACTCATTGTCTTTCGAGGGCCCCTCGTCCGATTTTTGGTCCGAATTCAGGTCCTCCACGTCGACTATGGAGTCCTCCTGATTGGAGTCGTACTCCTCGTCGGAGGAGTGGTGAGCGGGACTGGAGGACGGCGCTACGGCGACATTCTGCGAACTCGGAGACCTGGCCGCTGTCGGCCTCGTGTCGGCCAGCAGAGATGCCACACTAAAACTGATATGTCCGTTCTTGCTGGCCGTTATCTGTTGCTGACCATCGTTGCCGCCGGCTTTGTCGCCGATATTTTGCATAGTTTCTCCGTTCGTGGCGTCCAAGATCTCCAGGCTTTGGACGGTCATAATTTCCGGCGCCGGCGTCCCCAGCATGCGGCAACCGCTCCGACGGATCGGCGGCACTAACGGCTGCACGCCTGCGTGGTCATCGTCACGGGCGCGGCGGTCACTAGGCTACTCTTTGATATCATTAGTACCGACCACAACACGAAGGTGCCCAGGCTGAACTGACCGCGAGCGACTGACTGCGGCGGCGGTCGCCGCGTCCGCGGGGGCGTGGCCCGGCGCGGGGCGGGGCTCCGCGGCCCGCCCACCGCGCAAGCACATCATTAAGCAAATCGGCCAATGGGATTAGGTCGTCCCTAACTACTGCACAGTCGGCCAGAGCAATACTGCGGCCGCGGTCGTGCTGGAAGAATGACCGTGCGCAGGACTCGGCTCGGCGGCTGGCCGCTACCTTTATTTCGTTTTCTGGAATTTCGTTATTATTATAACTGCGGGTTTAAGAGCTTACACTTGTTTACGGTCGTTTAAGAGCGTAGCCTCTCAAATTGTTATAACTTAATTACGAGGAGGAGAAAGATGGTCTTCGTTATTTTCGCGTTACGGGGGCTGCTATTTTACGGCCACCTTTAATTGCGACGGATAATTGTTTCGAATTCTTTTACCCTTTTCGCTCTCTCGCTCGTCCCTCTCTCTCTCTCTCTCTCTCTCGGCGGCCGCCTCTTTTAATTAACCCGCTCTCTTTCGTCGCTTTAACGGCATTGTCTTAAATCAACTCCTTATTAGCAAATAATTGGTAGCTAATTGCCGAAGACAACTTGTTGATGGTCATCGAGTGGTGGGTATTTTTATTTATAGATAGAAGGGTCATACGCAACGCATTTCATTTCGGTTACTTTTTGTTTAGAACACAAATATCAAACAATAGTACAAAATGTAGGGTCTATTGTTTTTTAATAGGTTGGGTCTAATTTTAGTTTAATTATGTACGTGGTATGTAGATACCTACCTATTAATGTATTTTGCTGTAAAACCCCAATTCTCACGTTTCGGCATGTACCGTTTGTAGATTTATGTAAATACGTGGTACAGCCTATTTGATTTCTGTTAAAAACACCCGCACAATAGTTTGGTTTTCCCAAACTGACCTGCGGTTGGGATTTCCCCTAATTCAGTTTACAACTGTTTAATGGAGACTGGTTTCGGGGAACCTACCTAAATAGGTCTGTGTCTAATTATCGGTTTAGGGGATTTTACTTTCCGTTCGGACAGTCAGTCCGTCAGTTCATCTTTACCGTTCACCGGCTCCACACCGGAGTCTATCTCCGCGTTTTACCGGACTTCCCCGGTCTTTCATATCTTGTAAATATGTAAATAAATAACTGTACATATAGCCGATTAAAGTGCTTTACTTACCACACCACCCATCGCCATAAAAAAATTTAACACAAACGAAAATTAAGGAGTAATTAGGTAGGTATACTAACGAATGTAACAGCTAGAGTTTGGAACGTGTGCTGTGACGCAGGACCGGACCCGTAATCCGTGAAGTTATTGAAGGAAGATGACATATGAGTGATCAAAAAGACAGGAGTAAAAATGTGTTAATACTGTACATACCTATTGCCTGTGCCATTCAGAAACACCGACTCTCCTCATTGAGCATACGTTGCCGCGACCAGTAGTTTTTCTGCTTTTGTTATCTTTAAACGTGAGCGATTTGGCCTGTATACCTATATGGTTGTAGAGGGAAAATGATCGTTCCACATCTACTGAAGTTAAAGGTGCAAATTCCAAATTATTCACATGGACAGAGGACGACGCACCACACACATTATTTTCACGAATTTTATACAGTTTTTTTGTATCACATAACAGTTGTTTGTTGTCACTAAGAGCAGTACTTTATTATTTTTACATCTACAGAGGACAATGCATGTGTTTCTATTATTTCTATACTTCTAGCCGTTGTTTGCAAAACCCGTTTACTAGATATCAGTAACGGGGACGAAATATCTGAAACACCTAAAATTCGTATCAGAACATTAAAGACCTTATTACCCGAAAATCTTTTTTTGTCAATAACACAAAATTTATTTCCCATACAGTTAATTTCTTCTATAAATAATTTCAACTATAATACAATGAAATCGATACATATTTAAAGAAAACGTCTAAAGTAAATATTCACCATTCCAGAAAGCTACATACCAAAACATTATGACAAATCAAACCAATCCTCTTTTTAGTTATAATTAATCAATATAAATTTTCTCTTAAATATAGTATAAAAAATAAACCATAAATACTAAATAAAAAATATTTAATTTTTCGATAAACACATTTATTTTAAAAATTAACTTCCCACTTTTGACATTTATCTTACAAAAAATAAAAATTTTTTTTAATACTATTTTTTAAAGAATTTTTTTTTCTCTTTTTCTGCTTCCTACACATCAAGAGCATTCTTCCACGCCCTTCACGCATTGCATCTATACAGGTATGTCTCACGTTGACCTAGGGATAGCAAATTTTAACAGTTAAAAGATTCGGTGTGAAAAGGAAGGCGGTGTGGAATGGGCCACACAAGGGTGGTCTGCTGCCGATCGCCTGAGCGCGGAGTGGGCATGCGGACACACATGTGCGACATAGGTAGGCGCAGAAAGACTTTGTCGTTTAAATACTGAAGTAGTTTCTTCCGGGTTCTGTCGCGGTCGTCTAATTTGTCTTGCCGTTTCGCTGATCATGCTATCAGCTTATTCGGAAGTTTTCTAAAGACTGAAAAAAACCCGGAAGAACCTACTTCAGTATTAGACAACAGCCGTGAAAGACTGCATTCTACCATTGTCATTTAAAGATGTAGAAATCCCAGTACTCTCTTGTTTCTTCTGCTTTTTGGATCTTTGCAATGACGATAAAGCAAGTGTGATCGTTATTTAAAAAAAAACATACTTATTTTCTGAAACGGTACTGAACCTGTCTGTATATTACTCGGATCGAGTGCTCGTTATTTTGTTCTATGTGAAATATTGTGGCACCTCTCCCTAAAGTGTCCTTTACATGTGTATCTAAACATGTGTATCTAAATATGTATTTAAATACACAATCAGAATTCACTTCACCAGTTTTCGTTTACAAACGTGTAGTGGGTATGACATGCTTCTAAATTTGAGCAAAACGTATTACAATGCCTATAGGTATTTTGCCTGGTGACCATGGACGTTCCATATACCGTATGCAAAATTAGAAACCAGCCAAGAAAAAGGAAAAGAATCATCTCTCTGAAGGTAGAAACATCTATCTGAAACTAGGTAAACACAGTCTTTTTATTCTTATGAATGTTTACAAATTTCGAGATACGTATATTGCAGTTATGGAAATTTAAGATAAAGGAAGGTTTTTCAAAAAGCTTAAGAATACCTATACTTACATTTTTGTGATCACTTGCTAATCATCAAAATAAAAATGTTCACAAAAGTGTTCCAAATAATTTTTTGCTATTATAGCCTTCCAATCAGAAGGCATAGAAATACCTAAAAACTTTTTGTGGTCACTTGGTTATCATCAAAATAAAAATATTTCACAAAAGTGTCCCAAGTTATTTTTTGCTAAGCAGAAAGCATAAGAATACCTAAAAACTCTTTGTGGCCACTTGGTAATCATCAAAATAAAAATATTCATAGCTGAAGTCTAGCTACGAATAGGCCACTATCTAGGGATTAAGGGAGGAGTAAAAAAAGCACTTGTGAATGGTTATATTTGCAGTTCCTTTTGAAATGTAGTGTATTGCTATTGAAATTTATTTAATTTCATGTTAAAACTAAAATTAAAACTGAATTGAATGGATGAATTTATGAGGTATGCCAAAAGATACAAAAATACTACAAACGTAGGTACCTAAATGTCTCAGGTAAATATGACTGCTTCAAAATGGGCACATGTTAAAAAATGCAAGGAATATTAAAATAATTCAGGCACCTACCTACCTATATCATAGAATACTTATTAAAGTACGAGTAAATCGGGCAGGATGTAAATTCAACGAAGGCAAAGCTCGAGCATAGTAAATAATTGCCTGCATAACTCACCTTGAGTACATTATGCATACCACCGTATTTCATATCATAACTATTATGTACCACGATGTGTCGGAATTTCTTGTAACGTATGTATATGCATACGTTACTGAAACTGTTAATAATTGAAATATATAAATAAATAAACCCAAGACAAGTCAGTTCACTCCCATGTGGCGTAAAAGTAAGACGTAAACGTAAATACAATGACTCCCATAAGTATTCCAAGTGACATAATTTTTGTGATAAAATTACACATATATAGGTAGGTACCAAACTATTATAAATTTTGAAGTTTGTTTGTCCATTTATACAGTGAGGACGTAAAGTCACGAATAAATTCGATAAAAATTATAGGATATTTTTTTTAGAAAAACACTGGGACACGTCAATTAAATTTTTCATTTGCCGATAATTTGACGTACTTACTTCATTTGTTTTTTCTATTGACAGCTGTCAAACATATGACTTACGATACATAATTACGATACATTCTATTTTTTAAGTAATCTATACTAGTAGACTTATTTACATACGCGCTATATTCTAAATAACCCCACAAAATGAAATCCATGGGGGTTAGGTCAGGTGACATCAGACGCAGACAGATAATCAGTTGAAGAAGTTGAGATATAGTTTCAGTCGTTGGGAATGCAACTGTGCAACTGTGTATCAATATCGACTTTGCATTTCTAAATACTTGTACACTACACCTAGAATAAGTTTGCCCGTGAATTTCGTACAACGAACGTAGCACGAGGTAGTACAACCATATCTGAAAGATAAAGAGATCCACAATCAAACAATAACAGACCGTACTTCTCAAAAAACAGAGCGTTTACGGCTGCAGCTACAAAGAACATGTGAACAATTTCAGGTTTTGTTTACTGCGGTCAAGGGCAAAGGTATTATTGCTGTACTGTAATAATCATGGGGTAAAGATCAGTCCTCATAAATTTAAAGGGATTGTTTTGTTCAAAAGAGTGGTACAGGAAACTTAAATACTTATGGCGGTCACGGTATGTCAAGGGAGAGAAAAAAGTAGTAAATTAGCTCCTATATGAAGTCCATTCCTGCCACAGCGTGGTGCGCTGTATCCGTTACTCGCTCTTCTTTATTTGTCTCGTTATTTGTTATGGCATGGCCGGGATTTTCGAATGCTGCGGATTCCGATTTATTGGCGGAATTTTTCCCTGGCGTGCGCGTCAACGCGAAAGAAGGAGAGAACGAGAAAAAGACGATGTGGAAGACAGAGGAAAGAAAAATACCGCATAACTTGCAAATTGGGTGTCACCATGGGCGTCGTTAATTTTTTTTCCCTTCCATGTGACTCTGAGGTTTGTTTCTTAACTACCATTTATTAATTTCATTCCCCCATTAAGATCCCAATTTTCGCATGTTTCACCACCATCAAAATTCGGCTTTAAATTTGTGCCAAATGATAGTTGAATTTTTCATATTTTCATAAAGAAGCATGGACCGTATTCTCCAACTGGTAATAATCACTTGTGGTGGTTCGAGAATACCAAAACCTTTTCTGTGAAACTCGCCAAGGTTTAGGAAATAAAGAACACTTTTGCCCGCTATTAATGCTTCCACGCTGGGAAAACAGTGTCGAATAGTGTCTGCAAACCTGCAACCGCGTTCTAAAAGCAAACGGCCTATTAACAGCATTGTGGCGGCACCATCGGCCATAAGCATCACCACCTGACATGTTGACAGTACAAGTTATTCGAGGGTCTCCAACACCACCCTCGTAATTGTGTTGCTATTACATTCTGTTCGACTTTTACTAGCTAGTACCTAACAGTGGACGTGCATATTTTCAAAGGTCCAATACATATTGTAACACTTTTTACTTGGTAAGAGCGTTTTTTGTTGAATTAATTTGATCACAACAACTAACAACTTAAAATCACACTCAAAATGTCGCTACTAAATATCGCGGTCTAAATATCACCCGGTATATCACTTTGATCTTCACTGGACTACGTTCCAATTCAAACTGACTCCCTGGGGCTCGCCGTCGTGCTTATATACACCATCCGAATTCTCCGGAACAATCCTCCAGCTTTCCCCCCGAATCGTCGAGAATCTTTCTACTGCGTTCCAGTATTTTCTCGGACGTTATCTTGTTGGCCCCAATTACGTTGATTGTAATAATCTCGTATAGGCAACCAACAATACACAGACGCCTTGCAGGCAGAATATATCACAATATGTATACCTACTATAAAATTTATTCCAATAATTTAAATGCAAATAAGTCCAATACATGTATAAAAACATAATGTTTTTACAGTCTGAATTTTTCCTGATGTATGTATATAAGTAGGTAGACCCCACGCCACCTGTCAATTCACTTATATGCCATGTAAATACATTTAATTAAGACATAAATTTAAATTTTAAAAAATAATTTCGGGCTAAAATCCTCATAATGGATGCATTCTTTTTTAGACCCCTCGAAATAAAAATTTCAAAAACAATAAATGACAAACCCACATAAAATTAAAGCGTAACAAAGAAAACATGGTTTAAACCTTAAATAAACCTGCGAATGTTTTCGACCTCTCTCCCCGCGTTCAGGCGACGCCCCTGTAGACCGTCGTTTCGGAAACAGGCACAGGCGGGCTGGGCACATAAAAACGCTCCACTTGGCTCCGTCCTCGAATTGTTACCGGCCTCGCAATTAGATATAATGATCACTTAATTGTGAGTTATTATCCTTGTTAACGGATACTCCTGTTGAAATTATGGATGCTGCCGATCGAGAGGAAGTCCGAGAGACGTTTTTTGGCAGCCGCGGTGTTCTTCGCGTCGTTCTGCACGGACGACTTTTTCTCCGCGGTGGGATTAAATATTTATTAACTCATTACGGGCATTGCTCTGAATCGCTAACCGATATGAATTTCAGCGCGATTTTTTGAATGGGAAGAAAACGTTTTATTTTTTGTCTCAGCTTTGTACTAACATAAACTTCATCAAAAAGGATCTCATATCCTGATGTTGCCAACGTAGTTGGCAAAATGCGCGTGTTGTGTGTAAATGTAGTGTTCATATCCATCCTGGTTCTGACGCTGGTTCAGTAACTGATACTTTAACTGGCACTTCGATATCAAGTTTACACTGTTGATAACTATATATCGATAAGGAGGAACCAGAATTCTTTTAAGATCAATTACACAATTGTTTTTTTATGCTACAAGTAAATCTGATCACATAGATTCTGTGATACATCAAGTTTTCCAGGGTTTTGGGTTAAGTGGTAAAAAAAGTGTCTATTTGGACCGAATTTATTCTAGGGATCGATATTATTTTTAATACATTTCAAGCACTGTATATTATTAGGTTTCAACAATCCATTCTCCCTCGTCTCGATATCCTACTTTGAAATAAAATATAAGTTAACTTGCGTTTATAAGCAGATTTGCTGCACTGTTGCTTCAGTTGCTTCAGTTCCCAAAGATCCTAGCTCCCGTATTAGAGTTACCTCATTTTTGGTTTACTTTTCTAAAATTCTATAACTATACCTAAATGGTATTGTACCTAACCCTCAACTTCATCCATTCAGTGATTCAAATGTTATAATTATTGAGGCGTTATCATTTGATTTTGCTATGGACAAAAGACAAATTGGAAGATGGACAAATGATATTTATGTATAAATTATGAATTTATAATTCTGATAGACGCGTTCTGAAACAAAGCGCCTTGTTCCGAACCTCATTATAATATGTTAAACCTGTTGTGCATTTGATTCTGCAAGGTAATCATCATGTCCCAAAACGGTTAGCATCAGAGCCTATCAATACTTAAGCGAGGCGCAAACCAGAGCGGTAGCGGCCGCGGTGGCAGGCTCCGGATCCGGACACCGGACCCGATAAATAAAAAAAATACATGAAACATGAATTTGTTGACAATAAAGCCGACTAGTGTACGAGTAGAAACAGAAAGTGCCTTCTCAGCCGCTGGTTACATTTGTAGCTCTGTAAGAAGTCGACTGGAAGATGAATTAACACTATTTGTTTTCTAAGATAATTTTTTCAAAACCAAGTGATTTTTTTTATGATTGTTTTACTTAAAATAATAATTTAAAGTAAGTATGTTAAAAAAAGAAGTTTATCCAATCATTATTGACAGTGACAATTGTGCCATTGATTAAACAGATTTTTGGTGACCGTCATAATTATAAGAATGAAACTGCCTGGCGTCCCGAAATTACCTAATTATTGTGATCTCAGTTGATAAGCTTGATTTTAGTTAGAATTAATATGTTACTTATAACGAGCCATCCAATAAAAAAGTCATCAAAGTTGGACGAGCAAAAAAATACGTATTTCTATTTTTAATCTTTTGAATTGTAAATGCTGTTACATTATGTGACAGTCATTAGTTATTTTACAATTCTGACAGCTACTTGTCAAATGTTTGACAACAAAGTTTCCTTTTGAGCTTCAACATAACCGCTATTTCCATCTCTCTCGTTCAGAGCCAGATTTGACGACATTTTTTTTTATGGATTTATAATGTAATGTAAGTTACATTACAAGATATCATTGGTGTTATTTGTGAAACCTAGTAAGTGAAACTGAACTTAACCACCCGTCATTTCTAATTATTACTAAACTAATATAACAATTACAATCTAACTAGTTACACTATATCTACTAAATTTGTATTGCTGATTCATACGTAAATGTTGATGAATTATAACAGTGTAAATAAAGTGACATCACATAAGAAATAAACGTTTTTTTATATATACTTTGTAATACATTCACTTGATCATCATCACTTTTATACAGTTGATTTTGGAATGAAAAAGCAAAATGATTTTGATGGAACCAATACGGCCGGATCCGGTCGGATCGATGGGAATTCGGCCGGATCCGATCGGATTGAAATTGGTGCCGGATTGCAATCCCTAGGTAGAACGCTGCCTGCACCATTTGCCCGCCTAGTTAGCGCGATCTGCTGTGATAATAAACATGTGTGTCACAGAAAAGCTTATTGAAAAAATGCGAGTATACCCCATTTTTATTTCAGTTATAGAAAATCATAGATTATAAAAAAAAAAACTAGGCAAAGCCAATCGTTGTGAAGATACCTATGTGGCATATTTTCACAAAAAACTAATGAGTAGAGAACGATCTTTCTTCTGATAAAATCGTACACGAGACTGCTAACACTGGAATAAATCGTAGATATCCATTGTGGAGCCCAAATTATACTGCTATAGACTCTCATATTTGAAAAACCAGATGTTGGTTACATTTTTTGAGAAACCTAACAACTGTACCTTACTTTTGAGTCTCACTCACTCATATGAGAAACTGATCATGGTCTTTTTAATTTTAGTAGGGAGCATGGTTAACTGATATTCTCAATGATATAATAAAACACCCATTTTAGAAGTGAACTGAAATAAACTGATATATACTGATATTTCAGGTAAAAGAAACACAGCAACAGTGAACTCAAATTCTTTGTTTTTTCATAAAAAAAAGTAAATGCACTCTAAGATAATTCTTAGAGTGCATACCATGTTACTATAATATAGTAACGTGGTATAACGTTATTCTTCGTCCACTAAGAGTACTAGGAGCAAAGTTTCTTCACTATATCCATCGTAGGAAAATTCTGCACAATGATTTTTAATAGCGATCATCGACGGTGAACGCGTTGGTGTGACCGCGCCCGCCACCGCGCCCACCACCGCGGCTGCTACCGCTCTGGTTTGCACCTAGCTTTATACTCCTTTACTGAATCTTGACTTGGACAATTGAATAACCTCACAAAGTCCGCACCTGGCGGAAACGACTATCAGAAGCTACCATACCAAGACAATTCAACATAGCTCACTCGGCAACCGCTTGTTTAAAAGACGGGCGAATACGGCAGCAGTTTCAACTGCAGCCAAAAATTTTCTTGTGACTCTTAACACTTTGGAGACCTTATTTTTGGGATTCCCTTTGTAGGTACTTCTCGGATACTTCACTTTCGAGAATTCCCATGACAATTTCTTCATTCACTTTTACAGTTTGTTAACATCAAGGGAAGCTTTCGGTATGTCTCCTTTTCCGTCATTGAAACGAAAAACGTCTACGAGTTTTGTGGACTATTTTTGGTTATCTGGATATAAGTTAACAGTAGCGTTGCTGCTCATAATTGAAATTTAAAAATTTTATTTTAAAATTTGTCATAGTATAAAACACTAGCAACTCTGTGATAATTAAGTAATTTAAGCAACTTAAATGTATACCCGTGCGTAGAATGTTATCCCGAACGAAGTCTTCACGAGAACCCAGGACGCCATAATACACTTCCTCCGTAAGACGGCGGGCTATTCCGATAACGACCTGCCGGCGGCGGTGTAAACGGGTCGACCGCCGCATTGAAAACAATTTTTTGTCGCAAGCTAGTCACTCATGAATTCGTGTACTGTATTTACATATTACCTGATTTTGTGTGCATTTCTGCAATAATGTCACAGTCGTTTCCATTTGTGAATAGACTTAAAAAGATTATTTAAAATTACAATGATTTTACAATAAACAGATCACATATTTTATGTATTCCTTGCAATCGTCGATATATATTTAGTGATCGCGGAGAGTGTAAAAGACATTTAGATTCCAATATCCATCAAAAAAATATACCTGGTACTGTTAGAAGAGGGGAAGTTTGGTTTGATTTGTGCATAATGTGATGTGCGCGGAACGTGGTCGACAATATTTACTTTAACCGCTTTTTTGCCAAATATTTATATGATTTTCCATTACCTAGTAGCCATACATTGCGTAAAACATACTTACAGAATACATATCAACGTGTCATGGGAAATATCAGAGAAGACATACGTAACAAATTTCTGATTCTGACAGTGGACGAAACAACAGATTTTGCGGTAATAAGATCGTTAATGCTCGCGATATTGATAGCTAATAAACGGGTTTTGCAAACAGCGGCTAAAAGTATAGAAATAGTAGTAACACGTGTATTGTCCTCAGTAAATGTAAAAAATAATAATGTACTCATGTTAGTGACAACAAAAAACTGTTATTAATACAAAAAACTGTGCGAAATTGGTGAAAATAATGTGCTTGTTGTGTCGTCTTGCCATTGTCAACTATTTTGAATTTGAAGCTTTAACTTCAGTAGACGTGGAACGATCATTTTCCCTCTACAACCGTCTATACAGGCCAAATTGCTCACGTTTAATGGGAATAAATGCAGAAAGACTACTGGTCGTGGGAACGTACGCTCAAGCAATGAGGACAATCGGTGTTTCTAAATGACACAAGCAATAGGTATGCTTACCTACATACATTTTTAATCCTATCTTTTTAATCTCTCATATGTTATCTTCCGTCTATTACATGACGGAAGGAGTCCGGCCCTGCGTTTGAGCACACGTTCGAAACCCTACTAATCACGCGTTTTTATCACTACATCCTTTCGCTGACCCAAGTATACATATAAATGTTGACTCTATCTTGCGCGTCCTTTGTCCAGTAAAAATGGTGAAATTAAAAAAAAGGGTTAGGAGAGAAGCCTAACGTGGGACTTTTGTAAGCTGTATATAATTAGCCACATTCCTGGCAGTACTTCAAGATTCACCTCCATCGATTTGAAGTTAAAACCCCACGAAGTCCGCGACGGAAAAATCAGCCGTCCCCTCAGCTCCCCTCTCGACCCCCGACGGCGTCCCTAATTATTATTTTACGCTCGGGTGCCCGCAGTTTGTCCCGTTCGCCTCGTCAGGCGGATTTTTTTCAGTCGCCTTCAATTTGTGCACTTTTATTTTCCGTAATCCGTACCACATGTGTTTCCCATCGCGCGCTTCTGGCTATCCGGCGACTTCCACGGAAAGCCGTGACTCGCTTGGTGCTAATCGTATATTAAATTTCGACATAATTGCAAACATACGTCACCGGTTCTTATTAGGCGCGGACAAGGGGGCCCTCTGTTGAGTGATTGGCGATGAATTATGTTAATTGGCGATGCGTCCGGAGATGACTGGCGCATTATCAATACTTATTTGAGTATCGCCTTTTTTACAGTGTTTTTTCTTTTAGATATTGGAGGAGAAATGGAGTCTTTAGTGCACGGGGTGAAACTAGCATTCACGACCTCGCAACACGCTATCGAGTGCGATGTTGCCAGATGCACCTTAAGTCGTAATAATTTCAGCAACAAGCTGATGCGATATTTCGCAATGTTAGATATATCCCCTTACCTACATGCATTAAAGAAAGTAAAGGAAGCCAAACTAGACATTTTGGATAACAATAATAACAATAATAATAATTTTCAGAACTCAAATAATTGACTTTGAAGTTGGCATATTTTTTTATAATTTTCCAAATCTTGGGAAAAATTATAAATAACAAAATGGCAGCGTAGCATCGGTAGCAGCAATCATATAGGTCTAGGCGATCCATACCTAATAGAAACCCAGCATTTTAATTTAAACTTTGATTGTTGTTGTTTTAGGAAGCGTCCCTAATGAAAAATTTTGATTCGCATGAAATTTCTTTGTGCATTATTTCATGATAAAGCTATTATTTCTTTTCTGATTGGCATTTAAGGATATAATATAAATTATTCTACTTATTGGTAAGTAAATACTGTGTTAAATTACTTATCTAACCTATAAATGTTTAGTATAACAAGAACAGAATAAGAGGTGCAAGAATGAAAAGATACGTGTAATTTAATTAATTGTTAGGTTTAGCAAAATTCCTTCTAGTGTACTCTTAATATGAAATAGCCTTGTAAATGAGCATGTGTACATATTAAATAGAAGTTTCTTATCGTTTAAACCTTAAAATTGTAATGAAAAATTATGTGTTTTCTAGAGTGTTCTTAACTGTATAGAGCCGTGCAACAATAAGCGTTCTACTTCATCAGTGGGAGGTATATTCATATGTCCAGCAGGTATGTCCAACTTAAATACAACCTAATCTCGATGAGAAAATTTTCTTACTTTAATCTCCTTTCACTTTTTTTGTTTTCAAATCATTTATGTCTACTATGTTAATATGTTTTTATAATGTATTGTTTTAAATGTTATAATTGTAGAAATAAATAATTTGAACACGAATCCGATGTCCACTTTGTCCCATTGGCTCTTGTATATTTGCTAGCCTCAAAAAACACCTTAAAAATGCCCGGAAAATCTCAACCAAGGAAACAAAAAGCTTAAATTAGCTGACCACAATTTCCATATGTATTTTGGATCCCTGAGACTCAATATGAGTTCAGAATTGGGCGATCAGTTAGGGATTCTGACATAACCTCAATCAACACTTTAAAAATGCCCGAAAATCCCAAACATGTACTTAAATAAAAAAGATTAAATGAGCTGATTACTATATCTACATGTATTTCGAGGCGCTGAAACTGAATATGAGGTCAGACTTAGCTGATTAGGAATTTTGACATAACCTCAAAAAACAGTTAAAAACGCCGAAAAATCTAAACCAAATCAATTAAAAGATTAAACCAAAAATTTTAAACTTAACATAACCTGAGATGAACTTTAAACCAAAAACTTAAACCTTCCTAAATTAAGATAATAACTGTTGATTTCCTAAGGCAAGCATTATTAAGGTTTAGAGTTCATGGTTTAGAGTTTTTTGTGTAAAGTTCATGTCTTAGAATATGTTACATTTAGAGTTCTTGGTTTAAACTTCTTTATATAAAATCATTGCCTTGTTCTTAAAAAAGTAAAAAAAATCGACGACAAAATAAAAATATTTCTTACTAAGTAAAATGTAACATATTCTAAGACAGTAACTTTACACAATGAACTATAAACCAAGAACTCTAAACCTTAATATTTCTTGCCTTAGGAACTTAACAGTTCTCGTCTTAATTTATAAGTTTAAGTTTTTAATATAACGTTCTTGTCTCTGGTTATGTTAGATTAAGAATTCTTAGTTTGAAGTTCTTGGTGTAAAGCTCGTCTTGGGTTAAAATTCTTGTCTTGGGTTATGATAGGTTTAAAATTTTTGGTTAAAACTTTTAATTTATCTCTTTTGGATTTTTTGGTCATTTTTTCATCCATTCTGACCCCAAATCATCAGCATCATCGGCATCAGCGCCCCGCCCCAAATTACGTGTTATATCTGACGTCAAAATTTTTTAACCGATGTCTAGAGATTACTAACGAATATGTGTAGTTTACGATTTATTCACAACGGACGAAAATTTAATCCGGAACGATATTTGATTTGATTGCACCTTTCAATCTATAAAAAAATTATATACGATATAATTTCTTTCGACAAATTGTTGATTTAATTTAAGAAACATAAATAAAAAAGAGACAAGCTAGATACACAAAACTAATCGAGCAACAACACAGGCCTGAGGTATATGTAACCTTCAGAACAAAAGCCGCTGTCACGGACGTATGGGCCAAAATTGATCTTTTAATTAACCTTGATGACTTTAAAAAATAAGAATCGATTATTACTTACACGTTTTTTTTTCAAAGAGTATAAATTACTTTGTATTTTTTCATACGGTCATTTTTGCCGATATATTTTATTACCGCATTATTAATATGGACCGTAAAATTAAATTCTAATACTGCTTAGTTGAGAAGAGTGACGTAATACCGCAAATGGTTCACATATAACACATTGTGAGTATATAATCTGCATACTTTTGCATAATAAAGATAGTCCCGTCTATTTGCCCCGGACATTTCTGTAGGCTACAGTCGTGCTGCCCATTGATTATAACATCAGCAGTAAAATAATTGTATGAAAGGTATTGTCTTAATACTTTTTTTGGGGTGCTCTTTCGAATGGCATCAAAAAATACAATTATTGACCTACCCCTGTTTCTGGCCATTTAAATTGAAAGAGCAACGATTTTTCAGGTAATTATTTTGTAACATGATTTTTGACTGGAAAAAATTTTCTTTCGACATAAAACTACGGGAAAAGTGCATTCGATAGTTGTACTGAAAAGTTATGTACTTAGAAAAAAATTTAATTCCAATATGGGGTGTACAATATCTCGGCCAAAAAGACACATTGTCAGGGGAACCTTTCAAAATTTTTTTATTCAAACCTGGAGAACTTTGGGGCAAACGTTTAGAAAACAAAAAGTGTTAAGATTCATCCAAGAAGCATGCCTTATTTTTTTCAGAATTTTTGGTCACATTTTGGCCATTTTCAATTTGGCCATTTTTTCAAAAATCCGAAAATGGCTCTACAAATTCTGAAAAAATTACACATCTCCTTGAAATCTAAACAAATTTCTCAACAAAAAATTTCCCAATTCCTTTTCCCGTTAGAAATTTCAAAAAATCTTTCCTAATTTCACAATATTTCCAATCTGGAAAAAAGTTTATCTCAATCTAAATTTACATTTTTTTTATCAAATTATGAAACCAATTACCAAATTTTGAAACCTCTCCCTTCTATATTTTTTTTACCAAAAGACTCGAAAATCCCTTAACTTTATTCGAAAAAAATTAATAATAACTATATTATAACTATTCTTTTCTGACCCCAAACCAATATAATTAATTTAAACCTATAATCTCTTATCTCTACTTATATCCTAGAAATCCGATCTGGAAACGATTGTGAAATTTTAGGAAAGACCATTTTTTGAAACCTTCTAACGAGAAAATGGCCAAACTGGTCCAACTTTTTTTTTGTAAGAAATTTATTTAGGACTCTTCAAGCGAGGTGTGTAATTTTTTTCAGAATTTCTGGAGCCATTTTCGGATTTTAAAAAAATGGCCAAATTGAAAATGGCCAAAACGTGACCAAAAATTCTGAAAAAAAATTAAGCGTGCTCCGTGGATGAATTTGAACACTTTTTGTTCTCTAAACTTTTGCCCTCATAGTTCTCCAGGTTTGAGTACAAAAATTATGAAAGTTTCCCCTGACAATGTGTTCTTTTGGCCGAGATATTGGACACCCCATGTTGGAATCAATTTTTTCTAAGTACATAACTTTTCAGTACAATTCTCGAATGCACTTTTCCCGTAGTTTTCTGTCGAAAGAAAAATGTTTTTCCAGCCAAAAATCATGTTACAAAAAAAATTGACCTGAAAAATCGTGCCCTTTTCAATTTAAATGGCCAAAAACAGGGGGTAAGGTTCAACTATTATGAATTTTTTAGTGCCATTCGAAAAAGTTCCCCGAAAAATACTCGGAAAGGCATTTCCCAATTTTTTTTCCATCGTTTCTTGTACTTGGCACGTTGCTAAAGAGAGGATATACAAAAACTGTAGTTTTGACGTTAAAGGGTTAATTTAGGTCTTGAATGGTAAGGCAACTCGTTCCAATACTTACCTTTTTTAAAACTTAAGGCCCGAATGCTCGGGAAATGTGCCTTCAACTTCGTTTCCAAAGGAAAAATACGGAAAGAGGTATATGTATGTATGTGCTATATTATAGTAAAGCAGGAGGTAACTTTTGGTCTGTATCGGTTATAAACGATCATATGCGGTTGTTGTTAAATTATATAGTCACTATATTTCTTAAAAATATCTTTGATTTTTTTCTTTAAATACTGTGGTGCAGTGGCGGTGCGTGATATTTCAGTTAGCCATATCTTGAAAACGACGCATGGGACCCACTTCACTTTTTTAGGTGATGACTATACACCTCTTACAGAAAGGATTTATAGTGAAAAAATCGTCAGCAAAGTTTGCGAAAAAAATTCAAAAACACTGGAGCACTCCCTGGAGTCTCAGTAACGCTCTGTGGGATATTTGCAGTATATATTTTTTCATAATCTAGAAACAAATATAAGGAGACGTTTTTCGATTTGTTGCAAAATATTTTTTTTTTTCAAAAAAGTTATGGCCATTTTAATTTTAATTTAATAGGAACATTTTGTTTCTCAAAATTAAAATGGCCATAACTTTTTGAAACAAAAATATTTTGTAACAAATCGAAAAACGTCTCCTTATATTTGTTTCTAGATTATGAAAAAAAAATATACTGCAAATATTCCACAGAGCGTTACTGAGAACCCAGGAGTGCTCCAGTGTTTTTGAAAATTTTTTTCGCAAAGTTTTGCTGACGATTTTTTCACTATAAATCCTTTCTGTAAGAGGTGTATAGTCATCACCTAAAAAGTGAAGTGGGTCCCATGCGTCGTTTTCAAGATATGGCTAACTGAAATATCACGCACCGCCACTGCTGTGGTGATTTAAATGTGTAGTGTGGTGATTTCTGTATAAGGTTGAAAATGCAACAATGATACATATAGAATAAAACACACAAAAAGTACTCGTGTAACACCACAGTCGATAAGGTGCTATTAAATCAAAGAAATCTGTGTTTTATGAAATATCAAAGGAACTGAAAAACTGATATTAATATCTACCAATAGATAATAGCTACATTAATAGGTTTAGGTTTTATTAACTCTATAGTCTTTTATTTTGAAAACCAACTCTGTGGCTATGTTAGTTGGTCTTACTGTTAATCCTTATACAATGCAGTACAACAGTGCCCCCTCCTGTTAGACTGAAGATATTGATGTCGCACAAAAGCCAGTTGATATCGTTCTATGTACTTTTACTACTTCTTTTGAAAGACACCTCATTTGAAAGGTATTTCAAATATATCTTTAACGCAACTTTACGAGGTGTATAAATTAAGTAATGAGATTGGCAACGTAGCGCCCAATATAGCAATACTACGGAGAGGGGACTTGGAAGGGCGATAGGTTAACATGTAATGCACCTTCAGTACAAATTGAACTTGTTAGTCATTTGTTTGTTTTTTGGGACTGTTTTCGTAAACCCGTTTTTCTAGTGCGTTTTAAAACTGAGTTACATTAATTTTGAGCTATCAGATTGTTGTAGTCGTTGTGCTATCAGATTTTGATTCAGACTTGGACACAGCGCAACGGATACTGTTGCAAAACTTCACGCAACACGCCTACGGAGACAGTGTTTTTTCAAAAGCCCAGGTTTTTTCGGTGGTTTAAGGCCTTCTCAGAAGGAAGACAGTCGATTGAAGATGAACCATGCAGCGGAAGGCCTTCATCTTCAAGAACCGATGAAAATGTCGATAGAATACGGGATCTTGTGCGTTCAGATCCTTGGTTGACGACAAGAATGATCGGGGAAGAGTTTTTGAATCATTCCACTGTTTATCACATTTTGGCTATCGTATTGGGGATGAAAAAATCTGTGCAAAAATGTGTCTTGATTTTTGGAATCGATTGAAAATGGTCCCCATTTTATGTATATATATATAGTGATGAGACTTGAGTGTTTGAGTACGACCGGGAAACTGAGCGCCAAAGCGTCGAATGGCACACTTCAAGCTCTCCAAGACCCCAAAAAGCAAGAATAAGCAAGTCGAAGATCAAATGCATGCTAATTTGCTCTTTTGATAGCCAGATAATTGTCCAGCTTCCTTATTCACCTGACTTGAGTCCTTGAGACTTTTTTCTCTTCCCGAGACTAAAAAAATCATCTCAAGGGACGTCATTTTGGGAGCACAGAAAACATTCAAACGGCTGTAACTGACCAGCTGAAGGCTATTCCAGTATATGAGTTCCAACACTGCTATGAGGAATGGAAGAACCGTGTCCAGCGCTGTGTGGCTTCCCAAGGAAGTTATTTTGAAGGAGACAATGCTGAATTGTAATTCTATGCAGCTGTTTCCAAATGAAATGTTTTTTTTTTCAAAATTTTATTCTATTTCCACACAAAAACAGAAACCTATTTTTATCTTAGTAGTTGTTTAGAATGTTCACCCTGCATTTCCTAATAATAAATGAACCCATTTTCAGATTCTTCTCTCAGATCAAAACATTCTCACAGATCTATATACCATGTGGATTAGCAATAATAACAAATAGAATTATCAAGAAATTTCTTGATTCTTCTCTCAGATCAAAACATTCTCTCAGATCTATATACCATGTGGATTAGCAATAATAACAAATAGAATTATCAAGAAAGTGTCATTAAAAGTTATTTCGGCTGCATGTAACTTACGACATGATTCAGCTTATATTAAAACAGTTTCATAGCTTCTATTTTTTTTTTGGAGGTCGAACGCGAAGAGAGAATTAAAAAACTTGGTAATACGTCAAAGACAAGGCGTCACTTTGCCCACTGTACTAATTCTTTGATACACTGAGCATTTTGTTTATTAAAAAATCTAAAAAGTCCTGTGTTTAATTAACAAAAACTTGCAGATCTTATCCGGTCTTGCAGATCTTATCCTTATCACAAAATATTTTTTGTGTTACGTATTTTTATTCATCATTGCCTAAGATGGGATGTCTGTGAATTTTTCCGTTAACAAATGTTTAAATTAAAAAATATACGAAATATGCCCCATTTCTTAACTCCCCTCTCTAATTTCGTTAATTCCGGCCATTTCGACGACCCCTTTGCAACGAATTTAAATCTTCGCGTCGTCTTTTTTTGGATGCCAGTCGAGAGCCGTTGCGGACGAGACAGAAGCTGCTGCCTCTAAATTCGCCCGTTTGTATGCCCAGATACGATCGGCCGACTACGTAATTATTAAATGTTAAGCAGCTTAAGAGCTGCAGTAATTGGCTGCGTAATTAGAAGGAATCGTAATTCGGATGTTTTAATTAGGGACATTAAGATTTTAATAGGAAGATTATTTTTCTGTTAAATGCCGTGAATTAAGAGGAGCATTGTTTGTTGTTTGAAGCGTTTAAGCCCCTTAGTGGAACTGTGATCGGTGAACTGGGCCAAATTCCGAAATGATCCATTGGCGTCGCATTTAAGGGGTTCGTGACAAAATTAAAATGATCTTCAGCAGCTCAAACCTTTATAACTCGCAATTTATTGATATAACACTTCATTATTCATGTTTGTTTGATATCGCTAACTAGAATTTCTCTAAATCCAGGAGTTTGGGTAAAATTAAAAAATTTTAACTTAAATTTAGAGGAACTTACTTTTTTAATACCGATTAAATGCAAAAACCAATGCAGAAACAACACAAGCAATAAACGTACAGCAGAACAAAACAATAGTTGTAATTTCTAAAATTTTAAAGACAGTGATGGCTCGCGCAAAAAAAATGTGGAGATTGCTGATACGGATATTGATGAGAAATATGGCGTAACTAATAATTTTTGATTTTTCAAAGTCGAATCAATAAAACTTAAAAGGTTATAAAATATATACTATATATATACTATAATATACTTATATACGATGTATAAATTAAACAATTATACTGGCAACGTAGCGCCCGATCTAACAACACTGCGGAGACGGGACTTGGAAGGACGGTATGTCAACACGTGATGCAGCTTAAGTACAAGTTTGAACTTGTTAGAGTCATTTGTTTGTTGTTTGTGACTGTTTTTGTAAACCGTTATTTTTTTCTAGAGCATTTTAAAAATGAGTGACATTAATTTTGAGCAACAGTGTGCTATCAGGTTTTGCTTCAGACTTGGACACAGCGCAACGGATACTGTTGCAAAACTTCACGCAACACGCCTATGGATACAATGTTTTTTCAAGAGGCCAGGTTTTTCGGTCGTTTAAGGCATTCTCAGAAGGAAGAGAGCCGATTGAAGATTAACCACGAAAAAGGCCTTCATCTTCAAGAACCGATAAAGATGTCGATATAATATATGTTTTGTACCTCTAGGCACAAATCAACACTTTTACAGAGAGGTTCTTGATAAACTTCGAAAAAGGATAATGCATGTGGACCAAACATCAAGAACAATTGGACAATTGATCGCCTTGATACACAGCCATTTCAGTAAACAGTTTCACCAGTAAAAACATTCCTGTGCCTTCGCAGCTTCCTTATTCACCTGACTTGAGTCCTTGTGACTTTTTTCTGTTCCCGAGATTGAAAAATCACCTCAAGGGGCGTCATTTTGGGAAAATAGAAAACATTCAAAAGGCTGTAACCGACCAGCTGAAGGCTATTCCAGTATATGAGTTCCAGCACTGCTTTGAGGAATAGAAGAACCGTCTCCAGCGCTGTATGGTTTCCCATGGAAGTTATTTTGTAGGAGACAATACTGAATTGTAATTCTGTTCCAACAATTATTTTTAATCTTATTTTATTTAATTCACACACCTCATAGCTGTTATTCATAACGTCATAATAGAAAGCGTATTATTACCTTATTGGAAACCAAAGTCAACACGACCATCTTTGTTTCATCTGCAATTATAGATATATAGACAGCTCCTTTTATTTCATATTAAAGTCTGCTGTATAATTTATATCACGTTTGTCGGACCTTACAACAAAAGGAACAGTAATTGTAATAATAATTTGTTAAAAGGTCCAAAAAACGAATGTTCGAGAAAAAAAGAAACAAAAAATACACGAAGTGATCCGAAATTAAAAACATAGAATGTATTAGAACCACTAGTCTAACAATTACCATCTTGTCACGTTTAGGCAACAAGAAATTATCATCATTCAACCAACCTGATTATATTTGGGATGCACAAAAGGGATAACATCTCCATCTAACGACGGTACATAAAAAGTATCACTTCTCGTCTATTAGACAGTCCTTTGTAATTTTAATTATCATATTACGGAGCTAGGGCCCTATCGGGAATCGGGAATCGCCGCGAGATAACCGAGTCGATTATTCCCGGGGCGCGGGAACATAAGTCACTTCTAAACGGCCTGTCTATTAGGGAGTCACCGGCCGTGACGGAACGGGGAGCTGTATTCAGTTTTACAGTTTGTTAGGCCCCGATGCGACCCTGTCGCGTAGCCGCCATAGCGAGATATAGTCCAGGAGCCAGCGACCTTTTTTAGCTTGACCCGTACGTGGGTAATTCTTTTACAAACCGAACACCTTTTTGACCGACACATCCCCGATTTGGCTGAAACTTTTTTCACGTATTCTATATCTAAAAATAAGAAATACGTGTCCGAGGATTTTTTTTCACATATTTTCGTTGATACAAGTGATCGAAAATTTGAGAATAACCAGTTTTTTGGCTTGGAGATTCATTTTTAAAAATTTATAACTCCGATTCTATTCGAGCTACAAACTACTTTTTTTTCATTTCAAAGCTAAAGGACTGAATTTAGAGAAAAAATATTTTAAATAAAAATTATTAACAAATTCATATTGTTATCAACAATTTAAGTGTTTAAGTCAATTTTTAACAACGGCCCCTACCTCGTAGCAAGTTTTTTTTATATTTTTATCGTATTCTCCGTCAAATTTTACAAAAAAAAACATGTTTTCAAAATATGGTACCTTTATTGTTACTATTGTTAAAACATTAATTTATATAGTGGTACACGGGAAAAAAAACGGTTTTTCGTTAATAAAAAAAAACTATAGCTCGGATAAAAAAAAGTAAAATATAAAAGTTGTAGATAATAAAAAAGATCGATATAGAATCCGTGAAAAAAGTTTAAGTCAAATCGGAGATGTGTCGGTAAATTTTCATCAAAATCTGTACGGTTTGTATAAGAATTACCCACGTATAGTGAATCAAAAACACCATCCCAGCACATATTAAGATCTCCTCAATAAATTATGTGAATTTGATCGCTTTCCCATCTTCTCAACCCATTTCCAGACCCTAGTAAGCCAAAATTTATTCAATTATTTTGTTTAATTCATATTCGTGATCCTTTGTAACACTTCATTAACACCGTAATGACTTGAAATCTCTTTAAAATGTTTAAAAATTATTTGTAAAAAGTGTTGATGACGCCATGCGTGGAAAACTAAATGTAATAAAAAAACTAAGTTGACACGTATGATTTTTTTTTAACCTTTTTATTACGAGATAATGAAATATTTATATTTGTTGTATGTTACCTTACACACCGTGCAGATGTATCAAAATTGTGTTAGGGTTTAAATGCAAAGATGCGTTACAAATTTTACAACGTGACTGAGCAATAAAATTTCTTGAATTTCACTCTGTAAACAATCCAATTTTTTTTTTCATTCTACTCGTATATCGTGAAAGCAGGAAAAAGCAAATTGTTGGCAAATAATTTATATTGCTATGTTAATTGCTAAAAAAAGCTGTTAAAAGTTATATCGCCATACTCATTTATTGCCCAAAAACATATTTTCGTTCTTTTTTTCACAATGTATGATAATTGATACGAAAGGTACACAGTCTCCATGAAGAAAGAAAAACGAAAATTAACTCTTACCAAAACACGTACGAAATCGGCGTTGGCTCCCGGACTAACGTACTCCAAATATGCCGATAGAATTTATCAGTGTGCACGCCATTAACTCCACACAATTACGGGACTATTTGCAGAGCGGCAATTACGCACGAGTCATTACGCCGAAGTCGATTATTTTTACGCGAGGAGCCTAATCAAATTTTAATAGTTAATTATTCGAAATATAATTATGACGAAGGGGTGGCTGAGATATTCCCTTCGCAAATGGAGCTGGCGAATTATGTTTTTGTATACGTTCTTGACATTTAGGTAATAATTTGTAACACCCTAACACATCATTTATTATTGCAGTGTCAGATACTTATTTCACTTCCAGCGGCGTCGACCAGATAGCTCGTCATCGTGAGTGACTGCTCGACCTCGAGTCGGTTCACAGGCGAGGGTTTTTCCCGTAATGTCCCCAGGTAGTGATCGTATGTGATCATGGCGCTTTGAATGTCCAAACGCAGAAAATGCCCAAAAATCATTAAATTCTACAATCTTAATAAACAAAACAAAGTTGGGTTAGTTACACCATTTATAACTCAAGAACGGCTTTACCGACTTTTATGATCTTTGATCTGTTGAATTCGGCTCCGCCCCGAATAGCAGAATAACTATTAAAATATTTGGAACTCCGCCATCTTCCGCAATTGCTATGCTAAGATTCGATCAGTAGCGCCATAGTCATAAAATTCATAACATTTGATATTAAAAGGGCAGGACAACGTCTGCCGGGACAACTAGTAGAGTATAAAACGAGAGTATAAAACTTCTAAAGTCCGAGGTGTTTAAATTAAGTAATGAGACTGATTTTTTTTATTCGAATTTACTTTTTTTTTATTCGAATAGAATTACAATTCTGTATTGTCTCCTTCATAATAACTTCCTTGGAAAGCCACACAGCGCTGGAGACGGTTCTTCCATTCATCATAACAGTGATGGAACTCATATCAGCCTCAGCTGGTCGTTTACACGCCATTTCAATGTTTTCTTATGGCCCCAAAATGACGACCCTTGAGGACCCTTTTTCGAAGTTTTTCAAGAACCTCTCTGTAAAAGTGTTGATTTACTGTTAGCCTGGAGGTACAAACTCTTTCTGTACAATTTCCTGGCTATCAAGCTATCAAAAAAGCAAATCAGCATGCATTCGACTTGCTCATTCTTACTTTTTTGGGTCTTGGAGAGCTTAAGTGGTGTTGAGCCATTCCATGATTGGCGCTTGGATTCCGGGTCGTACTCAAACACTCTTGGGTGTTTCATCATCAGCAATGACACGTTCCATAAAATGGGGATCATTTTCAGTCGATTCCAAAAAGTCAACACACCTTTCTCTCCTGACGTATTTTTATTCCTGCGGTTTTCTGGAACCATTTTGGCGCAGATTTTTCTCATCCCTAATTCCTTAGTCCAAATCTAATGAACAGTGGTGTGATTCATATTTAACTCTTCCTCGATCATTCTTGTCGTCAACCGACGATCTGAATGCACAAAATATCTATTCTATCGACATTTTCATCGGTTCTTGAAGATGAAGGCCTTCCTCTGCGTGGTTCATCTTCAATAGACTCTCCTCCTTCTGAGAATGCCTTAAGTCACCGAACAGCCTGGGCTCTTAAAAAAAAACACTGTCTCCGTAGGCGTGTTGATGTTTTGCAAAAGTATACGTTGCGCTGTGTCCAAGTCTGAAGTAAAACCTGATAGCACACCGTTGCTCAAAATGAATGTCACTCATTTTTAAAACGCACTAGAAAAAAACCGATTAACGAAAACGGGCACAAAGAACAAACAAATGACCCTAACAAGTTCAAACTTGCACTGACGGTGTTAACATATTCCGTCCTTCCATGTCCCGTCTCCGTAGTGTTGCTAGATCGGACGCTATGTTCATAGATAAAAGAAGAGATAGATGGAACTCTCTAATACAATTAAATGAAACCGTAAAGCGCCATCTCTTGAATTGGTCTCAAACTAATTTTAACTAATATGGCGGATGGCGCTATATTAAAATTCAAATAAAATACAGTTTGCGGACTCTTAAAAGTTCCATTATGGACAAAACGTATGTATGTAAGAATATCATAATCATACTATAAAGTTCTTTTTATCCTTATCTAGCATATACTAAATATGATTATGCTATTCTTGTCATATTAACACAAGTATCTTGTCATATACGTTTCGTCCATAAGGGAACACTTAAAAAAGTCCACAAACTGTATTTGAAACCGTTCCTCAAGAAATTATGTCTAAAAAATAAATTTTAAAGATATGCTGTGATGAGAAAGGAGGAGGATATTTGAGATATTGAAACCATTAAATACCAAAATGAATTGTTTTAGATGTAAGATTCCTTTATTCACAACCACATTTATACGCATTCACAATCACATTTATACACAAGACACAATCACATTTAAGTATAAATTATTTGAAACTAGCCATTTATATTAACTAAAAAAAAAAAGTAAAGGCATAACTTTCTTTACATGAAGTTTAATTTATAGCACACATCTGGTACCAGTTCTAGTTCTCCTTCTTTTAATGTAATATTAACTCAAATAATTTCAGTCTCAAATAAGAATATATAATACCCAATAAACAAATAAAACACAAAATAAATTAACACATGGAAACAAATTAAACACAAAACTACAGAACTTATAACGTAAAACAATACACAGAACATGTGACCACCGGTAACAATTGGTTTGTTTTGGTTTTACTTAGAACCAGTTCAATCGATACGCCCAGATAAATATTGACGTAAGAACATAACGCAAATTATAAATGTTAAACATTTGGGCGCATGGACTGAACTAGTTCTTCCGGACTACCAATCTCTTTTTTTTAAGAGTACTAACTATACATAACTAACCAAGCTGGTTGCGCCATCTATAGAGTTGGTCTCATACTAAATATCACATTTCAGGTAGGCTCATAAGAGTGAACAGCCCCTGGCTATGTTGCCAATCTCATTACATAATTTACACACCTCGTATAAACCTTCTTCCCAGAAAAGTAAAGTCTGATATCTCGATAGGAGGAGAAGTAGTTTTATTTTTACATTCCCTGTATGTAGATAATTGTCATATACTTACCAGACACCCTGCATTTTCATACCGGTAATGACACAAAAATTTTGGCAAGAATGGCCGCAGAAACATTCGTCAGTTTTTTTTTCGGACAACCGTAAATTTTTACGATATGACTTTCACATTGAGAAACTTGTAAAACGAACACTACGCATTCAGGAATCGTCGGCCCCGAACGCCTTTCTCGAAGACGAATATCCTCAAGAGAAGCATTTTAATTTCGTTACCTCGGGCCGGAGAAATGTTGATTGGACTATAAATTGCTGGGGCCCACCTTAATTGATTTGACAATGTTTCACAACTGTCGCTGCAACGGGGCCGTTTAGGCGTCCCGACTCATCGAGTTTTTCCGAACCGGGTGGCCGTCCGTCGTTTTTGTCGCACAAAAAGGGCTTTTCGAGATGGATCTTCTGGAAATCGTTCTAATTAAAATCGAGTGTGCGCGTTATGGCCTCGTTATGCCAAAGATGGCGGTGCCAACTATTTAAATACGATATATCGACTCGGGTTCGATCGATTTCTTTTTTGTTTTCGTATCATCCATCGTATCTTCCTAAAGAGAAGATTAAATGGTAGAAGAGTGCCACACAGTGAGATGTTCTATGCTGTAAAATACTTGTTTAGGTCTGGACAAGGTTTTTGTAGCTTCTGTTAATGCTAATAGGGTTAAACTGTAAACGATAACCAAATCCAAAAAAAGTTGATATAAAATAGTAACAAGGGATTCAAAGCATTCCGTTTGAGAATGCATGTTACACAATTAGATAATAGCAAGGTTAATTTATACAGAAATAAATTGAAATATTAGGTGATCCAATTTATACCTAATTTTATAAATACAGACTTTTTTTAATTAAGTACTAAGTAGCAATTTCTTTTGAATTGAATCATATATTTTTTTTCTTAAATTTTAAATACTAAATATATTGATTTCAGTTATAGTATTTTTTATTTTTTTTTGTATTTTTCGATCAATAATTCTATAATTTACTAGTATAATTAATTTAAATAATGTAAACTATCTAAAGTAAAACCTTATCACGAAATCTTACTTTATTATCTTTTTATTTTCAAAATTAATATAAGAGAAAAGCTGGTCTAATAAATGAAAAAACACTTTTGCAAGCAATTTCTCAATTTAAGTACAATTAGGTACTTATGAAAAAATAATAAGATGACAAAAAAACAATATTATTAAATTGACTAAATTGAAAATAAATCATACAATCAAAAAAAAATTATTCAACAGACTATACTAAGTTTATGCTTTCTTTATCTATTTTTGTACTGAATAAAAACAAATTTAAAATATATTTTTTAATACTAGGTACTTTTAATTTTATTACATATACTTAACGTTTTTAATATTTTTTTAATAACATTCAATTTTCTGATGCCCATTTTTTAATTATATTTTTTTCATTTAGTGTTTTACTGACATTTCACTAATGACTAACTATTTACTAACCTTTTCGAAAAATAATAAAAAATCAGTATCCCAGTATATGTAGTTTTCCGGAAAGTATCATATTTTTTTCCCGGACTGTACGCGCCATCCGTTTACTTTTTTTGCAACAGATCCACAGCGTCAGTTGCTACCGCTTTACGTCATCACTCGTTCTTTATCTTAGTGACCCGGTCAAAAATATATTCGTTGAGCAACGATGGCATATTTGACGAGAAGTGGAAACATTCATGTTGAAGTAGTTTTCATTCTTTCGGACTATTTCCGGTCAAGCCTTAGAAGTGAATCACGACGAGAACCGTGACCCATCACCTCGTTCCGACACATGTGAAATGTACTTGTTGAAACTGACCGTCGTCTAAGTGTCCCTTTAATTTCGAACATTAGAATTGAAAACCATTGTTTACGAAATGCAGTTTTAGAATAGGAAGGTTCGCGAATGCCAAGGTAACGATTCAAAAAGGAGGTGAAACTGCCAAGAACTTTACATCTGCGAAGACAACCCCGCTTTCCTTGATACGTCATTACCGGGGACAAGTTGTCTTTGAATACATCAGGAGACGAAGAAGCAAAGTGCGGAATGGCACACGTCGAACTCCCCTCGCCCCAAGAAGGCCAGGATGTCCAGGTCAAGATCAAGACAATTCTGATTCTTTTTTATTGCGGGATTGGTCCATAACCGGAAATGTAACCGGACAGTTTTACGTCAAGGTGCTGAAGCGGCTGAAACGCAGGGTGAATGCGTCCGCCAAGACATCTCAAAATCCTGGAAGCTTATCACGACATGCGCCTTCGCACACCTGTTCCTCGTGGCTATTACTCGTCGGCAGACATCACCTTTCCCGCCTTCCTAGCCCCGATTCCTCCCCCGCTTTTTTCTGTTTCCGCGCCTCAAAACCCCAATGAAAGGACAGCATTTTGGGTCGGTGAAAAACATCAGAAGGTTGCACCGACGCTTTAAAGGCGATTCCGGAAAACGACTACCGTGCGATTTTATCGTGGAAGACCCGTGGAACCAATGTGGGACGCAGGAGATTATTTTGAAAGTTCTAGATTTGTATACATAGAACCAACAAAAACCATTTTTCAAAGCTCACTGACATAACTTTCCGGACAAACCCTGTATATTTGGCAAACAAAACGTGAATTTTAACTATATCGAACGAACGTTATAGCTCATTTAAAAATTCAAATAGAGAAATCTTGTGTAGCAAACAATATAAGTTTTGAAGTAACCATAAATAGACATAGAAGTAATTAATGACTTACAGCAGACAATTAGAATCGAAATGCAATATTACATTCTAATAGCAAGAATAAATATAGTGTAGGATACCAAGCGGTCCACTTTCTCATATGAATGTCAGTTACGTTCACCAAACCGCAATGTAAACTTTAGTATAAATAGGTAAATAGTTAGAATCAGTTATTCTAATGTTGTTATATCCAATGGTTGGCGAAACATGGGTTAAGTGTAATTTTGTGGTTTTATCAAAATTGTATCAGAATAATAAGTGTAGATTTAGTTCTATTAATTTAAAGTTGTGAACAAAGTTGACACCCCTAGGCTAATTTTCTGGGGCTACGCCACTGCACCCTATACGGGTGTTTCGCATAAGAACCGACACAGCGCAGGGGCATGTAGGCGAACTTAAAATATGTATTTAACGCAACTTACCTTTATACTAAGTTCACCCCTGAGAAGTTATAGCGTTCAAAGTGGTTTCAAATTCAGAAAAAATCAATATCTCAGTTATACTTGAACTTAGAGAAACCAAATTTGGTAGACGTTGTAAGTGTACCAAGAGCATTGATCGACAGTAAGTAGAGTTCAATTGAAGCATTTTAAAGAGTTGATTAGATGACACCATTAAATGTGACAGAATGTTTAACCCGTTGGCGCTTAAAACATTTTCATTTTTTTTTATGGGGAATTTAATTCTAAAACTTATTTCTTTGTTATTTTTCAAAAACTTTGTCGTTTTCAAGAAAAATTCGAATAACTAAAAACACCTATTTCAGCAGTTATTTAAAATCATCGAAAATTCAAAAGTTGGCTATGAAATTAGTCGTCAAACTTGCAATCAGGAAAACGTTACTTAATATTAGTTAATTGTTTCTATGTTTTGAAAATGACCGGAAAGTTTTCATTTTGCGAAAAATTTGACATGCTATTAGTGTTAGGTTTCTGTGAAGGAAACTCAGAAGAAGTGTTGAAGAATATCGGAGATTTCCTAATCGTTATCCCATAGAGAAACATTTTCCAATGTTGAGAGACGCTCGAGAAACACGCAATTTTTCAGTAGCACTCGAGAACGTGCTATTCAATCAGGGCACAAGACGAAGAATTGATTTTGAACACAATTGAAGATGAACCACATATCAGTACTATAGACTCGACAAAATGGTATATCGCAAACTTCTGTCACCGAGTTATCAGACGTAATCTACTACACCCATATCATATTCAAAAAGTGCAAGAATTGTTACCCGAAAATTTGGTTAACGAGTAATTTTGTCAGTTTATTTTACATCAAGACATTCATTTTCAAAGAAAATTCTCTTTACTATGAAGCTTGTTTCAACCGCAAGGTATTACAAATCTACATAACTATCATGGTATTCCGATGTACCCTCATCCGTAACGTGACATTTCCAACGGAGTTTAAAATAAATGTTTGGATTGGTGTTATTGATCGGTATTTAATTGGTTCAGTTATTTTACCGAATCGACTAATGGTGAAACTTATTTAGAATTTCTCCAAAATACTCTCCCGGATTTACTTGGTGACAGGTCCACAACAACTCAGACTGGAACATTGGTTTATATATGGAACACCGCCTCATTTTAGTATTATGGTTAGAGACTTTTTAACCACCAGTATCCAAATAAATGGATTGACGAGGAAATAATTGCCCACAAGTTTGCCTACGATCACCAGACCTCAACAAATGTGACTTTTTTCTTTAGGGGACGTTAAAAGAATTTGTGTATTCCTTGCCAGTTGGTCCCGAGCAGAATTGTGGAATCGCATTAGAGATAAATAAAAAAATATGGTTATTGGAAAGAGTAGACTTCAATTTTGACGAAGAATAAAATCCTGAGAAAAACGGTGAACGATGAAGAAAAAATATGAAGAAAAATCATTTTGAACAATTTCTATATCAATCAGTACAACTTTTATTTCTATTTTTAGTTTTTTTTTTCTATTAAATTATTCTTATTCCAACTTGGGGTTATTATCAAATTTGACGTCTAATTTCATAGCCAACTTTTGAATTTTGATGATTTTAAATAACACCTGAAATAGGCTTTTTGTTATTCGATTTTTCTTGAAAGACAAAGTTTTTTGAAAAATAACAAGAGTAAGAAAAGTTTTAGAATTAAATTCCCTATAAAATTCCCTTAAAATTTTTTTAGTCCGCCAACGGGTTAAAACATTCTGTCACATTTATTGGTGCATCATCCCTAATCAACTCTTTAAAATGCTACAATTGAACTCTACTTACTGTCGATTAATGCTCTTGGTACTCTCACAACGTCTACCAAATTTGGTTTTTCTAAGTTCAAGTATAACTGGGATATTGATTTTTTTCGAAATTTGAAACCCCACTTTGAAGGCCTATAACATCTCAGGGGTGCAACTTAGTATAAAGGTAAGTTGCGTTAAATCACCATATTTTAGGTTCCCCTACATACCCCTGCTCTGTGTCGGTTCTTATGCGAAACACCCTGTATATATACTTGTACCCAATTATGTACCATCTTAATTCGCACTCACGTACGCAAGCTAACTCGGAGGAATGCAGGAGTTGTTACGCGAAGCGACAACTAAACACCCCCTAATTAAGGCACGTTTTAATTACATCCAAAAACATGATTAATATTAGTGGAACACATGTCCGTTTAGCGCTGCATACCTCCTAATGAGGCGGCCTGCGAGTCGGGCATTCCTCCTGCTCAGGAACATTAAATTTGATGCCCGTATCCGGACATATCGGGAATTTTCGCCGGGGATGATGCCAATTCGACCGGTCTGGTTGGGAATTTTGACGCTTTGTCGACGCAGAAACAAAGGATTCTATTTCACGCACAAGTTAGTTGCCGTATTCTCGTCAACAGTTATCCAGACACATAAGAAGCTTCCGTTTTCAAAATGTTCAAAGCTTCCAACACTTTCCATATTTAGCAATAATATTTTCGATTAAAGAGATTAATTAATAACAAATTTTAAAAAGCCGTTTCTACCTTCATTGAATTAATTAAAGATGCTTCAACAAATCCATTAACTGCTTCAACTAATTCAGTACATGCTTCAACACATTCAACAGTTGCTTCAACAAATTCACTAGATGCTTCAACAAATTTAATAGATGTTTTCATAAATTCAACACAGAGGTAACGGTTTCAGATAATAGGATAAATTGATAGGTACATGTTGCAACTTGTGGGCCAACAAAGTGGTCCCTATTTTTTCATGATGTTTTAGAATCCCAAATTGTTTATAAAAACCAAAGTACATATCCATATCAAAAATATCCCCAAACGATTTTTTGATATTTTATGTATTTATCATTTTATTTTTTGCAATAAACCATTTCAGCTCTTTTTTTCAGTCAGCATTTAAATCATAGTCATAGTACAATCATAATAAAAAAATCAAAATAGTTGTAAAAATGTTTTTTATAACTTATAATTATGGGCTACATTATAAATGTTGACCCAGGTGCTTCATCAAATTGAACAAGGTGAATTTCCAAATAAGTTTTCTAAAAGAAAAAAGAAAATATTCATGAATTACCATTCAACTTCGGTTGCTTTACGGGTGAAAGAGATTCAATATCGTAATAAGGTAATACTCGTATAACTGATGATTCACCGACTGTAGAGACTAAAAGGACTTCTCTAAAATTCATTAGATGATTCAAGAGATTCAGTAGTTGCTTCTCACAAATTCAAAAGATGTTTCAACAATTTTAATAGAAGCTTTAACAATGTTTCAGAAAATAGGAGTATGTACATTAATAGGTGCTTCATCAAATTAGCAATGTAATTTTCCAAATACAAAGGTTTTTTTTTTCAATAATTTTTAGAAAAGAAACAAATCATTCTATTGGACGCACGAGATATGCAGTAGCCGAGAAATGGTTAAAATGTCTTTAAGAAGTTCTATTTTTTGAAATTATTAACGCTCCCAACACTCAATATTCAAAATTATCTTAATTCTATCCTTAGAGAAATCCTAAATAATTCGTTTCTACAAAACAGTTTAACTGAAGATGCTTCAGCAGATGTAGTAAGTGCTTTACCAAATACAATAGATGCTTCAACAAATTTAATAGATGCTTCAGCAAATTCAATAAGAGGTTGCGTTAACAAAGAACCCTGCACAAATCTTATGGAATTTGAATTTCGGTCAAATTGGTTGAAATTGCACAATTTTCAACCATTGTAGGGACTAAAAGCAAAAACCAGTTAAGCCCCACCGCTCTAAATACATGCGAGTTGAATGGAATTAAATAAAAAACGGAATTACATACAACCTTGTGCAAACTTCATAACCAATCTTTCAACATTTCTTAAATCAAACTGTCAATTTTGGCCCAGTTTACCATCACCCTAAAGTCTTCCCAAAATAGGGCACTGCAGGCCCAACCAATTATCACTCTCTCGGAACTGACCATTAGTTTCTTTTGTTTTAATTAACCAGCGGTCGATATCATTATACACTAATTTGACGTTGGAAACAATACGTTGAGGTAGACGAAAGAATGCACCGAGGAAGGCTAACACATGTTAAAATATCGCCCCGGTGTTTTCTTCATTAAATTACCCGAAATTACTCAGACGCTCACCTAGGACTGTTATTAATTTGATGTGGAAGGAGGGCACTTACGGCTATTTTTTCCAAATGAGTAGGGGATTCTCTTATCCAGGTGTCAATTAGGCTAATAAACCGTGACCCTTCCTTAATAGGCGAGATTATCTATGTTAATGTTTGGAGAGGTTTATTACCATTCCTCTGGAGATGGACCCAGTAGCCTTTTAAACATATTAATTATGTTGGTTGTGATTAATATGTATATATGGATAAATAAAATTAATACAGTCCATTGCCATATTATTAGATCCATGCTGCAAATCTACTTTTTTTCATATGTTTCTTGTTGTTATTATGAACTTTTTGTTGATATGTTGGTAGAACTTGAGTTTTTAAATATCGCGGGTATTTTTTATTGTGTTGGCAACACTCATAATGTTGGTAATCGATTGTTCACACTGATTTTCGCAGAAATGACATATAACCTAAGAAAACAGAGTTTCAGTTTCACAGTGCAATTCAACAATTTTACGTGTCTGAACAGGTTTAACTCTTTTCAATTTCATCAGGTAAGTTTATTGTTGACAGAATAACATGTCAAAGTATATATTTACAAATTTTGAGGCCATATTATGTGAAAAAAAACAATTTCAGAATGGGAAAAGTGTCTGATTTGTCGCCAATAACAGTTGGTCGAATTTCCGGCATGCTGGAAGCACGAAACATGTCACAATACCAAATAGCACGAATTGTGGGAGTTTCTCGAAGTTCTGTACAACGTATAAAACAAAAAGTAGATAAGTAAATAAGTCAGGAAAACTTCATTTTTGAGCATGGATCTAATAATGTGGCAAGGGACTGTAACTCTTTTCAACTCAAAATAACACTTTCGGATAAGAATAATTGGTCATTCTGTAAACATGGTTAGAGAAAAATTGATGACTTGAAACGAAGCTACTGCTAAGCAAGCTACTGCAGACTTACCTTTTCTTGGACATCAGAAAATTCAGTTTCAAAAAAATATTGTTTGTAGAATTTATACTGCTACGGTGCACCAACATAGACGGAAAGCTTAGCAAAGTTTGAATTCACCTGATTTTGGTGAGGGGGACGGTGAGCGCAATCTGGCAAACATTAGTATGGCGATGGGTGGTGTGGTAAGTAAAGCACTTTAGTCGGCTATGTGTACAGTGATTTATTTACATATTTACAAGATATGCAAGACCGGAGAAGTCCGGTAAATCACGGAGATAGACTCCGGTGTAGAGCCGGTGAACGGTAAAGATGAACTGTTGAGACTCTGTCCAAAACTGAACGTAAAATCCCTAAACGAACAATCAGCCACATACCAGGTAGGTTCCCCGAAACCAGTCTCCAATAAACAGTTGTAAACTGAATTAGGGAAATCCCAACCGCAGGTCAATTTGGGAAAACCAAACTATTATGCGGGTGTTTTTAACAGAAATCAAATAGGCTGTATCACGTATTTACATAAATATACAAACGGTAAATGCCGAAACGTGAGAATTAGGGTTTTACAGAAATTTACATAAATAAGTATATTCGTACATACCACGTACATAATTCAAATAAAATTAGACCCTACCTATTAAATAACAATAGACCCTACATTAGTATTATTATTAGTGTGTTCGCGGTGTTTATGTCATCGGCGTCGGTATTATGTTAATAATAAAACATCACACATGCAAATGCCTAGAAAACTACCATTTGCTGATGAAGTGGTGTAACGTTCATTTTTACCAATGAACCTTCCACGTTAAATATGTAGCAATCCATAAGTTCAGAGAGGGATATATAAAATGTTACAGAACCCATTGAGGATACACCACTGGATCGTCCCCTGTATTTACCTCCTAGTGCTTGGATAAAATTACCTATATGTTTCTTAATCCTAGATAAGTTAAGGCTTGTAAAGTATCAGGGTATTTACTAGATTATATTCGAAATCACATAACAGGTGGTTATAGTTCCAGAGCGAAATAAAAGTTGGGAAATTGTAAGGTTATATTGTGGTTCCATAGTCTAAAGGCATATTTTACCTGGTTGAATAAGCATACATATTAGTCCTAGACATCCTGTAGTGGGCATAAACACCATAGGTTACATCAAGCAATGCATACAGCATTCAAATGTCGCAATTAATTAATAAAATGTCTAGCTAATATAATTGCTAGTTCAACTAAAAGTCGGAAGTGTCAAACCACAGATCACAGAACGAGTTAAAGTGTGCGATCTGCGATCTGCACCTGGCAACCTGGTGAGCTCCATGCATTTAAAGTGTTTTCGAATGTAAGATGTTTAGGGTGTTTTCGAATATAAGATTTTTAAGGTGTTTTCTGAAGTAGAATTTTTGGAGTGTTTTCGGATATAAGATTGTTAGGGTATTTTCCCCCTGGCATACCGAACGTGTCAATTTCGTTCTTGTTCTTTTCGTCTTCTATTTGTTTTTTGTTCATGATCAAGGCGGTTCTAATCGTTGCTGTCGGTAGAGCAATTAGAATGCACCTGATATGGGTAATTACTATTCGTGATGTGATTGGTCGTACCGGAGTGGGGAAGAATGAGCCGATTGTAGAGGGCACTATTTCCGTTTTCCGTGGGGCCATGTTGAGAAAAGGAGAAAGGGCAAAGATCGAGAACAGTCCCGGGTCCTTTTGATTGATCTGCGTCATCCATGTGGTGAGAAGGCTAAGATTCCGAATTAGTGATGTTTCCAGTTTGTTAGAGGCTTTGGTAGCCCAGGAAAGCTGAGGTTTTTTTGGAAAATCACCCTTTAGTGGAAATTATCTATCAATGGTGATGTTAGGGTTAGAAATGCACACTGCATCTCTGAATCCGGGATTTAAAAAAACTCTGTGAGAGGTATGTACCATTTCTTCTGCAGTAATCCTAGTTGTTTAAAATTAGTCCCCCATTTTTTGTGAAAATAGTTTACTAGGGCATACATAAATCAGGTTATCCTTTAGGTTGTTTCTGGGATCTCTTAAATGCTGCTTGTTAACATGAGGTTTACCATCACAAGGATCTAGTTGTACGTGATACCAGAAACTGAAACTTCGCTCTCATCTCGTAGGGTTAACGAAAAGAAGGGCGACACTCTGAACCTCTGAGTAGGTTACTTGTACAGTCACTACATGCTGTCACCATTCCCAGACCTAAAATATCAATGCCCCATATTTCGTACCACGATGTGTATTATAACAGCCTTTCCTTTAGGGTTTTTTTTATGGTGCTGTTTTTTTTTCCTTTGGAAGCCGTTGCACATTGAGCGTTGTTGATTGTTGTGTACGTTGGGCGTTGGAACTTTGGTGCACATTGTGTTGGTTGCATTTGGCCGTTTTTGTTCTGGAGGTGTCCGAAGAATTCAGCTTCCGGACTAGAGGTAGTAACCACCTGACAGTTAGAGGAAATCAGAGGACGATTTGGTGAGAACGTTACATGTTGTTAAGTTTTATATCCAGATAAACAATCTAACAATTTGGTAAAGAGACATGTCTTCATGGTGTTAAGGATTATAGGCTAAATTCATAAATTTAAATTTAACTTAGTATTGTATACTCAGATATATATATATATATATATATATACGAAACATTTCACCTGCTGCGTAGTCACAGCTTAATATTCAGTACTCAAACGGTATATACAGGGTCGCTGATATATGGAAACGGTCGATTATCTCCTAAATTAAGATAGCTAGCGGAAAATATTAAGACACAAAAGTTTTAGGGTTTTTTAAAATCTATCACAATAAAGAAAAATTAAGTATACAAGGATCAGTCAAAAAGTCATGACGAAACAAAGTTGCTTTTTCCTTAATGGAACACTCTATATATTATTCCACATTTCAATTATTCTCGAAATTCTAAACAAAATTCATATGGCACATCGTTACCTAAATTTAACCGTTTTTCGAGATATCGAATTTTGAAAATAACTTTTTACTATTCTCAAATTTATTAAAGGAAAAGCCCGAAATGATGGATATTTATTATGAAAATTACACAAGGTGGAAGATATGGATGATTAAATTTTAATTATTATTTTTTACAGAAAATAAAAAAGCATAATTGTTCAGGGTTGATAAAAATGCATGAAACGAAAAAATGTATTTTTTAATGAATGTCCTGGATATTTCAAATTTTATGAAAACAATAGTTATGCCAGAAAAAAAAAAGAGAAAACAAGTTTTAATAAACAACAAATAATTTTTTTTGGAATTTATTTTATTATAAGGTGCTCAAAGTGTTCACCATTTACCTCCTGACAGTAATGAATTCGTTGAACAAAATTTTGTAGTGAATCTAAAAGTGTGTTGGGAGGAATGGCCTATTGAGTTGCGGCCTATTTTTGTAGACTACATTTTTTTATGTGACCCCACAGAAAAAGTCAGAGTGGGGTCATATCGGGAGACCTAGCTGGCCATTCAATTGCCCCCCTGCGTCCAATCCATTTATCAGGAAAGGTTTCATCTAGATATACCCGTACCAAACGTCCAAAATGTGGAGGAGCCCCATCTTGTTGAAACCATATTTGTTCTGCCGGTAAATTGGGATTGTTATTGTTCGGGAATAATCGTCTAAGCTCTGGAATAATACGCTCTTGCAAAAGTAATAAATATCGTTCAGAAGTCAAATTTCCGTTTATAAAATAGGGTCCTATGACGTGTCCACCAATAATGCCACACCAAACATTTACTTTTTGTGGTCGTTGGGTGTGAACTTCCTCCATCCAATGTGGATTTTGGTCTGACCAATACCTACAGTTGTGTCGGTTTATGTGCCCGCTTAAACAGAATGTAGATTCGTCAGAAAACAATATGTGGTTGACAAAGTTGACATTTTCGTTTAATTTATCCATAATAACTTCGAGAACTCGATTCTACGGTCAAAATCGTCTTCACTCAACTCTTGTAACATATGAATTTTATATGGATGGAATTTTTCACGTTTGCAAATTTTTTGAATGGAATATCGACTCATGTTATGATTTACAGCCCTTTGTTGCGTCGAATTTATTGGATTTTCCACCACATCTAACATGACATTCAAAGAATTTTCTTCGTTTGTAACGCTTACTGGTCTTCCACTTTTTGGTCGATCTTTGACACCTCCAGTTTCATGAAAACGCTGCAATGTTTTTGAAACGGTTGATTTAGAAAGAGGTTCCCGATCGGGATGCAATTCATTAAAAATAACCACTACTTGGTCAAAACTTCGTCTTCTATCACCATATCCTATGATATTAAAATTTCAATACGCTCGATTTCACTTAAACGTGCCATTTTTGGGCGAAAATAATTTACACTAAATGTATTTTTGACATGTGTTGTCAAGATATCACTGTTAGACAAAAGAACAAGCGGCGTTGTTATGGAGCTAGAAAACTTCAAAGGTAACTTATGGACTATAAACTTAATAAACTAAAATATTTTTGTACACTTTATAAGAAAATGATTTTCAAAATACGATATCTCGAAAACAGTTAAATTTAGGTATTCGATGTATAATTTTGTTTATAATTTTGAGAGAATTGAAATATGGAATAATTACAGGGTGTTCCATTCAATAAAAAGCAACTTTGTTTCGTCATGACTTTTTGACTGATCCTGTATACTTATTTTCTTTATTGTGATAGATTTTAAAAAACCCTAAAACGTTTGTGTCTTAACATTTTCGCTAGTACCTTACTTTAGGAGAAATGACGTTTCCATACTTATCAGCACCCTGTATATATCTTATTTAGTTTGTATGACTGCTGGCGCCACGTGAATTATTGTTTGTCTAGTATTTAAATATTTTAATTTTTTTTAATTAATTAAGGTTAAGAATTTATTGCGAACCCATGCCCTGTCTCCCTCTAAGTATGAGACCGGACAACAGTACTGTTATTTTGGGCTAAATTCGGACGAATGATACCTCATTTTATATAAGGAACTCATTGGTCTGAGTGAGCGCTATAGAGAGGACGGAAAACTGTAACAGTGGATAAATTCATCATTGATTTCGAAGATTTATTTTACGATGGTGCGACCGTAATGTGTAGAGTCTGTAAGGAAAAACTGCTATGTATGTGAAACAAAAAAATAAAAACGACTGTATGTCCTTGAAAACTCAGCTTATTTTTTGACTTATTTTTAAGTCCCTGTGATGTACCCAGAATGTACTCGATAAACAATCATTTCGTGAGTTCTGGAAGAAATACGTTCCAGAGATACCGTTACCAGGGCGCGTAGCATTACGTAACCGTCCACCAACTGTGCAGTGACTTAATGTCAAATTAACAAAGTAAAAGTAGATTAAAAGAGCATTAAAAATACACGGCTATGGTTATGTATCAAAATATAAGCCTGTATTTTCACCACAACTAACAAAACTTTTTCAATTTTTTCAAAAAAATTGCAGAACAACCTGGGATCTCAGTAACGCTCTGTGGAATATTTGCAGTATATTTTTTTTTTCATAATCTAGAAACAAATATACTGCAAAAATTCCACAGAACTTTTATAGGAACATTTTTTTTTCCCAAAATTAAAATGGCCATAACTTTAAAATAATATATTTTGTAACAAATCGAAAAACCTCTTCCTTATATTTCTTTCTAGATTATGAAAAAAATATATACTGCAAATATTCCACATAACGTTACTGAGATCCCAGGGTGTTCTGCAGTTTTTTTGAAATTTTTTTTCGCAAACTTTGCTGACGGTTTTTTTCACTATAAATCGTTTCTGTAATAGGTGTATAGTCATCACCTAAAAAGTGAAGTGGATCCCATGCGTCGTTTTCAAGATATGGCTAACTGAAATATCACCAACCGCCACTGCTTTGTGGGTATTTCCTATATCTTGTACGCAATTCGCGGCAAAGATATTCTGGGTGAACTGAAAATATGTGTTCGTATATATGTGAGAAAAATCATCCTCAGATCAATCAACAGAAAGATACGGCGAAATCTCTAAGAAAACTGTCGGTGGCTTAGAATCCGAGAAAAAGAACAACGAACAATAGTTAACAACGTTTCATCGAGGTACTGCGCGTCATCAGTGCAGTGCAGCTTAAATAACCTAGATAGCGACTGTCCCACCTGAAGCTTCAAAATCGAAGGGCACAAAACTGCAAATAGAGCTAGGTTCTACTGTATATTCTTATGGTTCCTGTTCTATCCTATATTTTCCCTTTCTTGTAATTTAAGTAAATACAGATAATTACTCTTTCATTCTCTCATAGTCTTCCACAAACCTTATCGGTGAGTTATACCGTATGAGGGAGAGGAAGACAAGAGACCCCAGTTAGCAGATCAACCATTGGTAAAGATGGGTCAGGAACAACATACGGGACAACAGGGCCCAGGGTGAGAATCAGCATAATTGGGGAACTCACAACCTTATTTAGGCAAAATGACTGCAATTCCACTTGTGCGCAGGAGTGTCAGGAGGTCTTACACAAATGAGGTTCAGGTTTCTCTGAAGCGCAAGCAACACTCAAAGGCCTGGGAGCAGTAGAAATACTTTCCGAAGCAGTAAAAACTGTTGGGTTCGCTAATACAACTAGCGGAACACAACAGTATCACTGCCAAGTGGGTGAAGGACAAACAAAAACAACGAAGGGAACGAAAGAGCGGACTTTCTCGCGAAAGGGGCTGAGGTTTCTTTGGGCCTGAACCCACCTGGGTCTGGCTTATCGGACAGCCAGGAGGGCCATAAAGGACCTATTAAGAGAAAACATATTTCTCACTGAGCGAAAGTTCCCAGGGTTTGTTGTTTGTTGGAAGTTGAGTCAATCGCGGAATCGCGAACCATCCTAGAATGAGTTAATAGGCCTTATAAAACTTGGTGGAAACCAGCTGAGATGGATAGTATAACTGTTCACAGGACACTGCCCACTCATGTGACATCTTACCCCAAATGTGGTGAAAAATGATCCCGATTGCAGAAGGTGTAGAGAACAGGAAGAAACCCCCTTCCACATATTAGGCGAATGCCCAGCACTGGCAGCTCTTTCATTATCTACTAGCTAATCCTTTTGAAAATATATTTCTTGTTAGAGGTCTTATCACCTGCATAAAAGAAAGGAAATCATTTATTATGGTAATCGATATATCTACTTAAATATTCGGTACACCTTCATAATTTATTTGAAAAAAAAAACACCTATTAATAACTCAAATCTCCCATTATGCGATCAGATATCACCTTAATATATTTTAATTGCGCCAAATCATTTATAATTTTCCAACGAAATAGAAGCAGCGATCCACATGCGGGCAACAATCCGTAATGAATACAAAGCAATCAGGGAACTATTCACTTGTGGAAACATTCACGATTCGAACAGCAGTACGATTGTCGTACAATTAGGGATCATTTCACGCCAATGGACAATACCTTCATTCATTAGCGGCTTCATTCCACACCTGGCCTGTCCACCTTTGTGCGTATCGTCTACGTTGGGCGACAGTGGCGGAGACATAAAAGTATTTTTCACGAATCTGTCTGGACTTCATTCATATATTTATTTCGACTCTGTGTTCAATGGATGTGTAAGCCACGGTATATCTATTTGTATACCGTGACCTTAAAAGCCTGGGATTAAATGTCTCCTGGGATCTAATAGCCCAACACCTATTTTAATCATAAATATTTCTATGATGCTTGCTCAAAATCAACATCGTGGCGAAATCTGGTAATATTTATATTTGACTATAATTACACCGGAAAATTGTTTTAGACTTTCGGGATTTTCTAAAAAAAAAAAATTCAAAACGAAATAATTAAACCAGAGAAGTTATTAGTTTTATGATATTAATTTGGTTTGTGGAAAAGTTGCTGTCATAGTATTGGGTGTAGTGGTAAAGCCCGTAATAATATACAAGGGTGGTTTGATAAGTCCGTGACTTTTAAAGGAAAACATTTTTTTTTTTTTCGGGAAGAAAATCATTTTATTTTTCTACATAATCTCCTTTTACCTTGATACATTTAGTCCAACGTGTTTCTATTTTCTTTGTTCCTTCTAAATATTATGATTCCTCAAGGCCCTCAAAATAAGCGTTTGTTTTAGCGATGACCTCTTCATTGGACCCGAATCCCCTACCACCCAGCCATTTCTTCAGGTTTGGAAACAGGAAATAGTTGGAGGGGGCTAAATCTGGAGAATACGGTGGATGAGGTAGCAGTTCCTAGTCCAATTGATGAATTTTTGCCATGGTGATTTCACACGTATGCACCCGTGCATTGTCCTGAAAAAACAAGACTTTCTTCTTCGCTAAATGCGGTCGTTTCTGCTTCAAAACAGTGTCAAATCTGCCCAACAGCTGTGAATAATATTCGCCGGTGATCGTTTTACCCCTTTTCAAGGTAATCGATATGAATGATACCTCGCGAATCCCAGAAAACTGTGGCCATGACTTTGTTGGCCGACAGACCATCCTAGCCTTCTTTGGTGCACGTTCATCTGTAGAAACCCACTTTTCGTTGTTGCTTAGTCTTCTGGTGTGGTGTGATGGCCTGTTCTCTCGGTAAAGAAACAATTTCTTCCAAATTCACGTGTGATTCACGCTCGATTTCTGGCGTAACTACGCACTTCTTTCGATGTCGAATATCATTCCATGGAACGTTATTTCTGGCGTCACCATTTTCGGGCACCTGACGTTAGGCGTGCTGGTGCGGCCACAACGGAACTCAGTAGACCACTTTTTTAACCATTGAAATTGACGGTGCAGAGTCCCCATTGTATTTTTCAAGCCTCTCCTTAGTTTCGGTAATGTTTTTTTGCACAAAAAGTAATGCTTAATCAGCACACGAAATTCACTTTTTTCCATTTTTTTGGAAATTAACGAGGTTAGCTGTTTTCAATAGCTGTCAAACATAAACTAAATGATGTAGCTTGCTCAAAATTTTACATTAGTCTACCGATAGGTGGAAGTTGACGGGAGCAGTGTTGCCATTAAAGTTACTGCGCGGGAAATTCAAAAGTCTCGGACTTATCAAACCACCCTCGTATGTACGTGTCTTGATACAGTGAATAAATATTAAACAGCACGGCAATACTGCAATATTGCAGGGTACACAAAATCTTACCAAAGGCAACGCTGGAGGCCCTACTGGATCTTCTCCCCTGCATGTAGTTGTCGGGGGGAGTTTGCAGAACAATCTGAGCAACATAACCGTTAGATCAAGACATACATCTATTAGGAGTATGACTGATATCGTCACCTTAGACATTAAAAAAAACTACATATGAACCAAAGTTGTTCCAAGTCCCAACTATGTGGTAATGATACCTCAATGGAAGGACTTCTTCTCGAGATAGTCTGGTTCATTCATACGAGTCAAAGCAGTTGCATGGTAACATCTAGACTGGTACTGTAATGTCAAGAGGCATTTAAAGAACGCGTATTTAGTAGGTACCCTTGTAATAATAGTTCATCTCTTCCAGATTTAGGATATATTATTTTTTACAGTTTGGTTTGTGTTGCACAGGTTAGGAGGTTTGAAAGGGTCAATATTTTTATTTCAATCAATATCTGCTTACATGAATGATTTGACTCTTTATAACGTACACATTGTTCTTATAATCCTTTGTTAAGCAATCAATACGCAATACAAATTTTAATACTGAATTGATGCAACATAGTAACTTTTGAGAGTTCTAAACTTACAGTTAATGGAGTTTTTTATTTTTTTAGATACCAAAGGATATACAGCCATATTATTATTTATAATCTCGATTGAGTGAACCTGCTGATAGCCCCAAAAATGTTATATAATGTTGCTTAATGCAGACTTTAATTTAGTAATTTATAAGTAGCTTGTTTTGTTGCAAAGACCTATGTTTTTATCTGTAATAATGAGTGTATAATCATTAGCAATCAGCAATCCTGACGAAGATCCTTCTCGAAATTCTGCTGAAATAGTATTTTTAGATGAGATAGAAGCTACATACTTTAATACACTTAATTCGACTTAATGACGCTGTCTGAGGTAGGTAAAAGAAAAACCAATTCATTGAAGCCACTTTTGCTCATAAATTTCCCTTTTTCATTTAAAAACAATTGTTGATTAATTATGTCAAAGGCATGAGTAAGATGAAAATAGATACAAAACATCTATTTAATCTCCAAACTATTGCTAACACAGTTATACATAAGTACTTAATATGACATATGAAATATGTAGAGCATTCACTACATGCCACAACGTGTAAAAAAGATACAACTATGTTTAGAATATGTAATGTAATTCAATGTTTCAGGTTTATAAAAATCTTCAGTCAATAGTTGACTTTACCAGAAAAAATAATAGTTGGAGAATTTTGTTAAATCCAAGGCGCTCTAAGCTCGAATCAAGGAATTTATCGAATCGATCTATAACTGTCAGCACTACTTTCTGTAACAAAACAGAAAAATATAATCTTTGTTTTTTATACTACGCCACTGGCGTCTTGCCCAAACGGGCTTTAAAGAGATTATTTTCGGCGACTCTCTTGCGTCATAATGATTTATCAATTATTTCTTGTCGGTTGACTGGCAGGTGACAGCCTGTACTTTTTAAAAGAATTAATCGTTACTCATTGTGTGGCTCTTTCTTCGATGGACAAACAAATATGGATGGTCAGTGTTACCGCTAGGTCACACACTAAAAATTAAAAAAGAAATCGTTTTAAAGTTATACGAAATATTCACAAAGAAAAAACAGTTTGCTGTGAGAACGATTTCTTGTTCTTCGTTTTCCGCTGCCAAAGTCACAGATCCGGATTTCGATCAAATTAAATCTTATGAATGTGACATATTTGACAGCGAATAACGAAGAACGAGCGTGTTGGTTGTATCCTGATCAGGAGAACATACTGTGGAACCCAACTGTTTTACCGTTAGAGAGTGCTTTGGGAAGGACATTTGCCAATAATTGTCGACCTTGTTGATCCTCCTAAATATGTCTAGTCCCATTTTGGATAGTCAGAGTCACCGCTAAGTCACAATTAAAAAATAAAATAATAATCACACATTAAAAAATAAAAAAAATAGTTTTAAAGTTGTACGAAATATTCACAAAGAAAGAATAGTTTGCTGTGAGAATAATTTCTTGTTCATCGTGATCCACTGCCAGGTTACAGATCCGGATTTCGATCAAATTAAATTTCAGCAGTGTTACATATTTGACGGCGAATAACGAAGAACGAGGGTATCGGTTGTATCTTGACCAGGAGCGCATACTGTGGAACTTAACTGTGTCACCGTTGGAAGGTGCTTTGGGAAGGATATTTGCCAATAATTGTCGACCTTGTCGAACCTCCTAAATATGTATAGTCCCATTAAAACGCACTAGGGGACGTTACTGTAAAGGTAACGCCACAGTATCGGAATAAGTCATACATTTCTTATGCTTGCCTTATTGGGGAACTATTAAATCAGAAGATAATCCGGATACAATTAATTTTACAATTAAATCTTCGAAATTATGATCAAAGCAGCAGCATCAACTATATATAAATCATTTTCTGCGGCCTACGCTTTGTTGTAACCTCGGTGTGGTTTGTGAAATGAAAGTATAAGAGGGACAGCATTCTCGTGTCGGACCAAGCCGATGATACTTGAATTGGTACGATTATGTTTGGCAGGTATAGTTAAAATCGTTTATTACAAGCTCTTGATGTCTCCGAGCACTAAACCAGAAGTTCTCAAATAGTCACATATGTAGTTAGAAACTAAAAGTCGCAGTGGAATCGACTTCATGCTTTGTTTGGGACTTGAATGTATGACTTACATAGACATCCAAGAAAAACGTCATCAAAGTTGTCCGAGAAAAAAAGACGTATTTCTATTTTTAATCGAATTTATAACCTTATATACTTGTCAAGACTGTCACATTATATGACAGCCATTGTTTATTTTACAAATTGTGAAAGTCACTTGTCAAAAGTTTGACATAACCGAAAAGCTTAGACATGACCGCTATTTCCATCTCTCTCATTCACAGCCAGAGTTGATGACGTTTTTATTTAATATTTTATTGATGACGTTTTACTTAATAACGTGCATGACTACCTAGCTCTTATGACTGCATCCAACCATCTCCCCATAGTTTTGATGATGTCGGTCATATCTTGAAGCAAATTCTGACATTATACTGCAGGAACAATTTTAATCACCTTAGTAATTTTAATCATATCCTGATGATGCCAACTCGGTTGGCGAAGTAATTCAACTGGTTCAAGTGTGAATTTATTTATACGCCCAAGGTTCCAATTCAACTTACCATAGTTACTATAGCATTTGCTAAATGTAATATGTTATTGTATTATATTTTGGCGAATACTTAATCCAAAACCATTTTCATATCAGAACCGTAATCCTCTCAGCAATAATTACAACTGATAAATATGTATATGAAATAAATACTGTTGCCTCCAAATATTGACCCTACCAAGTAATGTATCCTGCTTACTGTTTATTAGATTAGACGATCAAAATATTGGTCCAATACTAAGGGGAATCCGATTATATGAATTAAGTATGGTATCCACCAAATATTGGTCTTACCAAACATTATGTCCTGTATTCCTGTCCTGTACATTATGTACTTTAAGGTTGAAAAGTTACAGTCAATATTCTTAGTCTATCCTTTATTTGCAAAATTATGTGAAGCTATGAAAATATCCCAAATTATGTAATTTTTTACCTCTTGCAATCAACAATTGGCTCGGAAAAAAATTGTAAAAACCAATCATTACAACTTGCAAATGATACTTTGGAATTTTCAAAACCCTATTTGAATTTTCTGTACGTTCATTATTTCTGGATCAATGGATTACCGAAGTCAAAAATGCCTTTTTTACTTTGAACGGCAATAACTCAAAAATCATCGTACAGGACTCGAAAATATGTCAAATTAAATTATCTAAAAAAAATATAAAAAAAATGAACCATTGATAAAAAACATAGGAATCTTTCTAATCGCTTTTCTTTTCTTTAAAAACGTTTTAGCTCAAGATCAAATAAATAGAAATTTGGAGCTTTTTTTTCTTTTCTCGACGGCCAAGTTACAGATCTTTGAAAATAATTTAAAAATTTGGGATTCTCTCAGTGTATATAAATTAAACAAAATGTTCACTAAACATTGGATGGCGCTTATTATTAAACGATTAAATATTGGTCCAAAAGTAAATGGGCTTAAATACATGATTTAGTATAGTGATCACAAAATATTGGCCTTATTGGCAAGTACTAAATCGCGCTTACTGTACTATCTGAATATCGACCCAACCAATACTTTATACAAATGTCACGTAACAAAATCACACCGCTCTAAAAGTACCTTTAAAAAAATAAAAATAATTACTCTTGTGTCATTAGCTTCGCGCCGTAATTGAATATCATTTCTTTATGTCCCCAGAACTAATTGCTAAATTAACTCGAATAATATCCCCGTCACTTAGCGAATTTCGAAACGCAGTACCTGCCCGAAAATTAATTGCCGTACCCGCTAATTTAAATAAAGAAATCTTTTGTAAACGGTCCATTAGCACCATTCCATAAAATTAAGCGGAACAAAAGCCGGGGAGCGGCGAAAGCAGAATCGCCCGATGTAATCACTCCTATAAATACACAAATTCGTTAATTAGTTTCGAAACTCTAATAGCCAATTCCGTAATTAGTTCGGGAGGCATTCACGACCGATTTCGTTTTATTAAATGATTAATTCCATCGGCAAGTCATGTAGATAATAAGTAATGTCGATGTATAACGAGTATGGGCACATCCTCCGCGAGTCAATTTGTTTTGATCGTCGTTCGAGGCCTTCGTGACTATTGGCGTGAACGGTCCCGTTAATGGCCTCGGCGTTACGTGATCTAATTCCGAAATTAACCCGCAAGGGGTTATTTCAGTGCACGTTTCTCTCCCATATCCCGTATACACACCTAATAATTTTATCTTTGCGCGAGCACCACCTCCGCTTTTATTAATTTCGCTGAACGACGCTATCTCGCGGATTGGCAGGCTTATCGGCCGTTCTCATCGTCAATTTTCTCGCGATTGCTTAATCGAAGAAGGTGTTGGAATAGCTCCCTTCACGGTATCGTAAAAATGATTGCGTTAATTTTTTTACCGCCTTCACACTACAGGTACAGACATACTTCCGTAAAAAAAGCAAATATAGAAGGTAATCGGTACCACAAAACGGTACTAGTAAATATTGTCTGCACCAAATATTGGTCCTGCCAATTTTTGTACCCTGCTTACCAATAGACGATCTAAATATTGGTCCAAGAGTATGCGGAATCCAGTTATTCAGAGTGATGCCATACCCATTTAAATGAGGATGATATTTCGTGGATTGGCAGGCTTATTGGCCGTTCTCATCGATTATTTTCTCGCGATTGCATAATCGGTGGTGTCTCTTCCCGGTGCCGGTGTCGTAAGAATGATTAGATTAATTTTTACCGCCTCCAGAAGACAGGCAATTAAGACTTCAGTGACAAAGCAATTAAGAACGTTACGATGCGGTATAGTAAAATCGAACTAAATATTCCCACCAGGTATTCGTTACCATATGACGGTACTAGTAAAGTATCTGTACTAAATATTTATTTACATACTTACAAATATATAGACCCTACCAAATATTGGACACTGATTATTATTAGACGGTCTAAATATTGGTCCAATAGTACGCGGAATCCAGTTATACAGGGTGATTGGCGAGTTGCATTCATTAAAAGTTTAGGAACTTCTGGTGGAATCCTAATTCTGAAAAATTGGAGCAGGATTAGGAAAACAGGCCATGCCCATTTAAATGAAAATGATATCTCGTGATTGGCAGACTTATTGGGAGTTATCGTCATCTATTTTCTCGCAATCGCTTAATAGGAGACGGTGTTGGAATAGCTCCCTTCAAGATGTCGTAAAAATAATTGGGTTAATTTTTTACCGCCTTGAAAAGACAGGCAAATACAGACTTCGGTTAAAAAAAGCAAACGTAGGAGGTCATCGTTACCAGATGACGGTACTAGGAAATATACAAATTATATATTATCTCCACCAAATATTGGTCCTGCCAATTATTGTACCCTGCTTACTATTGGGGAATGCGTGTTTGGCGAAACTTCGGCATACGGGGACCTTCGCGTAGTGTCTGAGAGGCTACTTCGCTGAACCTTCATCATTCGTAGGTACTATTCACACGAAGGTACTACGGCAAAGGTCCCAGATACTTCGCCTGGGTTTGTGAAGGCGTTTAGTTTAGCTCAGTGCCGTTCAGTGAAAGGATTTGTTGTAAAATAGAGTGGACAAACGATTTAACCATAGAATTTTTGCAAATGTATGAGAAAAATAAACCACTGATAAAAAAGAACAAGAGAGCGAGCTTTACTACGAAGGCATCCGAAGCCGAGCATTCACAAAATCATCGCATAGTGTGGGAGCTAAGCGAATGCCGAAGCAACTACGACTCCTTCGTCGAATGCCCGTAGTATCTGGGACCGGCTTTAGACGATTAGGAACTTCTTGTGGTATATAATTCTGAAAAATTGTACCTGCACCAGGATAACGGACCACGCCCAATTTCAATTATAATTATATCAATTATAATTGTGATTAGGTTAATTTTTTTACCGCCTTCAGAACACAAGCAAATCGTTAAAGAAAGTCTAGTAGAACTAAATATTGTCTCCACCAAATATTGGTCCAAGTACCCTGCTTACTATCAGACAGTCTAAATATTGGTCCAATAGTACGGGAAATCCAGTTATACAAGATAGTTGGTGAGTTGCGTCCATTAAAAATTCTCGATAAAAAAAATATCGATGACATTCTCGATAAGTGTTTCTGTCCAGGCCTAGTTTCAATTTTCAGTGATCCGCAGAAAATCTCCATGAAGGGAAATCACCAGACTCATATTTATTAATTAAACCGTAACTGCTGAAAAATATCAATTATTTATTATAATCCACTATCAAATATATACATGCAGGGGAACTTACGGAAAGTTATTATCATCAAGATAATACAGCACATAGATACCTATCACTCGCCAAAAAGTTGCTTATTTGGAGAAATTTGTTGACACCCAATTGGTGGATTTTCCTGCAAGGTTTCCAGATCTTAGAATCTAGACTATTTTACTTATTTACACTTGAAAAAGTGTGACGTGTAAATTTTTTACACGCCTTTTTTTAAGGGTTCTTGGTTATTACGCTTGTAGTAGCTCTTTCTAAATTTGTTAACATATTTGTTATTAGTGTACAAACGCGATTTCTATATTAAAGACAACACCAACAATGTTGTCTCAAATCGATGATGTTAGGACACCAGAAGGTTATATGGCCGGTATCAGCCTCCAAATTAGCAAAAATGCACGACTACTACAGGACCCGTTCGCTAACTAGCCCGCGATAAAATCTAAAGCCCCTTAGCAGGACTCCCCTGAAATAGTTCGGTCCATTTGATCATTTTAATGATTCCATTTGTTTTTGCACAAATTAAAATTAATCGTCGGAATTAAAATACAGATCGCGTAGGCCATGAAAGGGTATATATAAAGGGTAGCCGACGCCACGCCGACTAGTCTCAACCATTGTCGCCGAACGTAGGGATTAGGTAGGTAATAAATTATTTTTGCAATTAACCAAGTAAAATACTTTTAGGGCCGGTACTTTTATTCCCGGTTAAAGCCGATTAACTAACCAAACGATAAGACTGGGAAAATATATACAGAAAGTGTAGAAAATGCTTACAGTCTACCCGTCAGTTAAATAAATCCGCCTGAAGCGAGACTACAAGTACCGGGCCTTAGTGTAACATAAGCTAATACAAAAAAAGTAAGTAATGGGTATATAGATAAAACATACATATATAGGTAAGTATATAAAAGTGTTCTCATAATATTGGTTGATGATCTAAATTCCGGTACAAAAAGGACATGTTTAAGATTTAAAACATTTGACTTGTTTTAATTTGACTTGTTGAAGTGTATTAAACTTTATCTCTTAGCTTAGGGTTAAAGTTTATTAGATTTTATAAACTTTGCTATAGATCTTCAGGCCATTGGGGTTATTGGGTTTGAGGTTATCTGCTAAAAAACCTCCGAAATACGTTGTTTTTAATTCTGTATATGCAGCAAGCAGCGGGCTATTGCGTTGTTGGCTTCAAGAGTATGGGATTAAGGGACTGTTGAGCCTGAGGACTCACTGCCTCTAAGGGTTATGCGGTTATTTTGTTAGAGGCTATCTGCTCATACTGAATCTGAGGATTATGAGTCTCAGGCTCCAAGGGTTATGCGGTTATTTTGTTCAAGACTATGTGCTCACGAATCCTAGACATACGCAGTTTCTATTTCATACATATGCAGGGTTGGAAAGTCCCAGGTTTCAAAGCCGAGCATTAAAAGATAGAAAAGAATAAACTCTTCACGTAAAGGGAACTGACAGAGAAATATTATATCCTTAGTTGCCAGACTGATGTGTCATTTTAAAACTTTTATGAGCGTTATTCTTTGTCTTTCGTGTTTACATCAATAGGGTAGCAATAAAATTATGTAGGTGGGCCGCCCCGCCCATAAATTATAATGCGCACTTGTGAATTGAAGTCTTGTCTAGACTCTAGAGAACAATAACCAATTCGGCGATAGGCGGTCGGTGATGGGTCGTGTCAACTACCCCTCTCTTCACATTCTATCACGCGCAGGTCTCATACGTTTCTTATACATGTACGAGCGTGAAACACTGTGGCATCTAACTGTCTTTGTCTGTCCTTACTGGTGTCTTTTAACTTATTCTCTTTTACACATGTATCCAATATGAAAGGTGCAATTTCCTAGGGTGTATATTAGGGTGGTCCAAAAAAATTTACGGTAAAACAAACTGTTTACGGACATAACATGAAAACCACAAATTAAAATTTATGGTAGAATTGTACCATTTTGAACCACTTATTATAGGCATTTTTTCTTTCTTTCGTCTTATAACCGGGTGATTATATTTATATCTTTTTATTTTTTATAGAACTTCAATTTTATTTTCTTGCAACCGGTTATTAACAATACAAAAATTTAAAATAAATACAATTATTTCGTACACTTTTTTAAGTTATGGGATAATTTTAATCAGAATTACTAAGAATTTCATTTCATAACTAAGTGATGTGCACCCTCACGCTGCGAGTGAGTAGAGTAGGAAGATTGAGAAGTACTCACCAGCTCGTTGTTGGCGTTCCCCCTCCACTCACCGGTCTTTTCACATCTTTATCACCTGGTGTAACTGTCTTGTCTGTCCTTACTGGTGTCTTTTAACTTATTCTCTTCTACACATGTATCGCCAATATGTGTAAAGATGCAATTTCCTAATCTGTGTATATACCCCTAGGATATCGGGTTATTAAGTTTACAGGTAGGGGTTAATAAAGTTGTGAAGTCGACTCTAGGTTTCTAGTTATTTCCTAAACGATATGTTATAACAAAAAAATCAAAATGGATTTCTTTACGAATGATTCTAGATTCGTGCTTACAAATAGCAAAATTGACGATTTTAGATCATTTATTGAGTTACGATACGAACTATGAAGTGATGGGTTGAAACCAACTGTGGATTAAGCATCAGCTACTTAAAAAATATGTAGTCTTCTGTAAATGACGCTTTTTTTTGTATATGGCAGTGTATTTTAATATATTTTTAGATTTAGGTAGTTTACGGAAATAAAGACTTTTGGGTGAATCACAACTTTGGTCTAAAAACACATGTGGTCATAAAAATTATCTAGAACATTAGGCTAAAGGATCAACAAAATCTTGGCCGATTTTATCTTTTTTTTTTTTGGAATTGAACATAATTTTATTTTTATTACTTACATTAGCTTTGTTTATTTCTAGTCTGCAACTTAAAAAAACATTTTCGTTTAGCGCTGTATATTGTACTTTTACTGGAGCATTCTAGTGTGAGCTTTTACTAAATATTGCACTTCAACCAAAAACTAATTAAGTCACAAATCCGCGCCACAGACCAGCGAAGGTAGTCGGAATCATTCTCTTATTGTGTATGGACAGCACGCCTTTCCTTGGTAGTTTAGACATTCAGTACTGACGTCAGAGTCTCTTTTACTTACGGATAATAAAATTGGTCGCTTTTGGGATAATAAAACATACCAAATTAGTTCGAATTTTCTTACATTACCTCGCAAAGATTCACTACTTAATATAATGTCCTATTTAAACAAACTGTACCTATTTTCATACTTTTGACTATCAACTGATCACACATCGTTTACAATATCTACCACAAATGCTGTTAACCTAAACGAAACTGCTTGACTGCTTTGTTTACCTTGCTTTTTTGACCTTTTTTTAACGTGACACCATTACCTGTAACGTGTAACCTTTGGTCACAAATATGACTCACTTCAATAATTTTTGCATAGAGCTTAGTGGTGCACATAGATTAAATAATGTATTAAGCCGCCGCCAACCAAATAGCAATTTTTTTAACACTTCCTAATCTAAACTTGATAACCTAAAATTATTCTAGAAACTGATACGTTAGATAATTTCTGCACTCAGGTTAATTGTTATGTTAATTGTTAACCCTAGGAAGTTACTACATAGACTTTTGAAGGCAGTTCACGCCCTATTTTCTTTTCTCGACAGTGTAGTTTCAAAATTTTCGTCTTTAAAGAGTTCTAGTATTTGCGGCCCAAAGAACATTCCTTCTTTAAGCTTGCTTCACTTGTACGAGCGAATTTCCATCTCAAATTAAGAAAAGCATTTTCTTCTATATTCCAGGCTTTAACAAAATTTTGTATAAGTGTTAGTTTTATGTACAGAGGAGGTAAATAAATTTTCTGCCATTTGGTGTAGCCACTCTGGAGCCCTGTAAGTAGTGAAACAATTTTTAGATTGGTACAGATATTCCATTTTTGATCTTGTAATCTTATGATTTGAAACATTATTTGATACAAGTAGGTAGTTCGTTTTCAAGTGATATACAGGTGGCATGTGGTTGTTTCCATTAAATAATAAAAAATGCGTTTAGACTTATCTTCGAATGCTATAACAACTTATATGTCGCGTAGATACATCCTTATACCTGCTTTGCAATCAATCAAAACATGTTGTTGATGTTCTCTAGATTTTGCTACGTGATACGACAATTAACAGGTCAGTGTAAGGGTTACATAGGTAGAAATTATCGAAATCAGGGGCTGTTCACTCTTATGAGCCTACCTGAAATGTGATATTTAGTATGAGACCAACTCTATAGATGGCGCAACCAGCTTAGTTAGTTATGTATAGTTGGTACTGTTAAAAAAAAGATTGGTAGTCCGGAAGAACTAGTTCAGTCCATGCGCCCAAATGTTTAATATTTATAATTTGCGTTTTGTTCTTACGGCAATATTTATCTGGGCGTATCGATTGAATTGGTTCTAAGTAAAACCAAAACAAATATAAGTTTTGTAGTTTTGTGTTTAATTTGTTTCCATGTGTTAATTTATTTTGTGTTTTATTTGTTTATTGGGTATTATATATTCTTATTTGAGACAGAAACTAGTTGAGTTAATATTACATTAAAAGAAGAACTAGAACTGGTACCAGATGTGTGTTATAAATGAAACTTCATGTAAAGAAAGTTATGCCTTTACTTTTTTTAGTTTATATAAATGGCTAGTTGGAAATAATTTATACTTAAATGTGATTGTGTCTTGTGTATAAATGTAATTGTGATTGCGTATAAATGTGGTTGTGAATAAAGGAATCTTACATCTAAAACAATTGATTTTGGTATTTAATGGTTTCAATATCTCAAATATCCTCCTTTTTCATCACAGCATGTCTTTAAAATTATTTTTTAGACATTATTTCTTGAGGAACGGTTTCAAATACAGTTTGTGGACTTTTTAAGTGTTCCCTTATGGACGAAACGTATATATATTATATGACAAGAATAGCAAAATCATATTTAGTTTATGCTAGATAAGGATTAAAAACTTCATGTAACCAAGTATGATTATGCTATTCTTATATACATACGTTTTGTCCATAATGGAACTCTTAAGAGTCCGCAAACTGTATTTTATTTTTGCTTATATTTTTTTGAATATAGCGCCATCCGCCATATTAGTTAAAATTAGTTTGAGACCAATTCATGAGATGGCGCTTCACGGTTTCGTTTAATTCTATGAGAGAGTTCCATCTATACCTTCTTTTATCTATGATCGAAATAACACAGTAATACAATTATTTTATTTTAGACCCCCCTGACGAAACCGGTTGCCTACGCCAATGCCTCCGTCGACGGAAAAGAGTCCCGTCTCGGGCTGAGTGGCCCCAAAAACATTGCGGACTAGCCCCGCATACAGAAGATAACGATCTGTTAGGTAAATTGGCTCAGTTATTCGCGAACATTTTTAATAGGATAAATCTTTGGGGACGCTGCGCTCTCCGCTCGTTAGGCGGGCGCGGGCGATTTTTCATCCTCGCCGGCCGGGCCGTAAGAGCCATAACGGCGCACCGCCCCCGATCTCCGATCACACAATCAAATGGGGGCCGTATTCGAAATAATGAATATTAAAACCGTTGATGTCGCTTCCTCGTGTGCTCGTTAGGGAGGGATTTTCCGTGGAAGGTTTTAAAACGTGCTCCCGTTTTATTCCGTTTTAACGAGGTCGTTTTTCGCGCAGACGGATTTGGCTTAATTTCTCGGAAAGCGGAATAAAAATCCTTAATAAGGAAATAAGTCGAGATGGAAATCGAAGGTTTTGATTGCGTTGTACTAGGAACTAAACTAATTAACTAATTTCTAACAAATAAGTTCAACTTTTTCGATATACACGCAGAGAAAAATCTGTCTGTAAAAATGCATACCATACAGACCTAGGATCATTTATCATAACTTAATATTGTGTTTTTACCCTGATTTTTTTGCACAACCAACTGTAGGCCCGTTAATCTCTCTTTTTGATGGTTGCTTATATTATGCTAATTTTTGTACTAGAGTATTGATTTTTTTTTTTCTAGTAGGACACAGCTTGTGAAACTTTTTTAGAAGTTCTTGGACCCACACTTAAGGGGTTATACTACCTGGGGACTGAAAAATGAAGCTTTTTGCGAATTTTTTCGATACCTTTAGTAATAGATCAAAATGAAATTTTGACACTTGGTTTTATGGGTATTGATGTATACAAAAGTATTTTTTACTTTCATTGAGTTACAAGTTATGGGGTCACGGTGTTTTGAGAGCTTGTGTTATAAGGTCAGGGGGGTTTAAAAGTTGGAGGTATGCGGTTATTGGAGCTTAAAAGCTTTAATTGTAAAGTTACTGGGATATGTGATCCCTTATGGGGTGTCTCTCCCCCCTCTTTAAACCTCAAACGTGTGTCAGACTAATTTTCCTTTAATCTACTGTCCAAAACCTGTTAAATAAAAAAAAATCACAATGATCGGAGTATTCTGTGGGGAGTTATCTTATTTTGGAAAAATTTTGCCGTTTTCGCCCACTGTGCGTCGTAGCTCCAGGTAACATGAAACAATTTTTCTGGAGGAAGAAATCGGCGTACACTGTAACAGTCTCGGTGCACCAGTTAGAAACAAAAAAAATCTTAATCTACATTAATTTTTCTTTGGAAGTACCCAAGATTTTATTTTGTTTTTAAATTCACAAATTGACATCACTTTCATGTTTTTTTTTCATTTTTTCTTTAAAAATTGACCTTAAATTGTTTATTGCAAATCTAATTATTTATCAATCTCAAATATCGGGTGTAATAGATAAAATCTATATAAGAAGCTGCAAGTCTATCGGATAAAAACTGAGCTGTACGCCAATTTGAAAAACACATTTTCGAGAAACACGCGTTTAAAGTTTGAAAACTTATTGTAGCGTTATATTAGCTTTCCTAAGATTAAACTAAAGAATAACGCCATCTATATATATTTCGAGAAAGTATAACTCATTTGTACCGACGAAAACTACCAATTGAACTGTAATAGACGTCAGAGCGGCTGTTTCAAACGTTCTGGACCGCTAAGACGTGTTCGGAAAATAAACTGTATTTTTTTTTAAAGCTTGCCCCCCTCAAACTTTTTTTTGAATATAATTCTTAAATAGTTTATAGATCAGAAAAATAATGGGAAAAAAATTTCTGGGTAGTCCCTTAAAGGGAAATCGTGAGAGCATTTATCTGACTAACTGAGACATTTTGTAAATATTTTTCCTGGGCATGAAAATTTCCTTTAAGTTCTAAAGCTGAACCAAAAACATCACAAAAATTCAAAAAAGCACTGTACGCCATAAGTAACTACAAAAATTAATGGAATAATATGATTTGGTTTGATAATAATAATGGTTGATAATATAATGAATGAAATGAATGATGTGATTTTAGCGAAAACTATATTAACGATGATAAGAGTTTTGAATTTGTATGATGTTTTTGGATTAACGTTAGAAATTTTTTATTTCTTGGAAAGAAATGAATTCTTTCTTGAATTCTTCAGAGTAGGTATATAGCGAAGCCATTTTGGAGAAATGTTTCATGTCTATGAAAAAATGTTGCCAAAATGGCACAGTTAGTCAGATATATGCTCTGACAGTTTCCCTTTAATATCAGTTCAGGAACTTAATTTTGTAAAAAAATTAATATTTTACATTATAATATTTAGGATTTGTAAAATTTTCAAATGTCGCTAAAAATCAGCTATCATAAGAAACATTAGATTGTATTAGGAACTGTATTTTGTGTTTTAGGATACTTTGTACTTTTTTTGGTTTATAACACTGACTCTACGCTTGTCTATTATTGTATTTTGTGGAAGTTTTCTTACGTCAGTATTTACTTGGATTGTTTTTTATATCTATATTCTCATTTTTGCAGTAAAACAACTACTCTTTACATAAACGCTTACAGCCAAATAACAAAAAAAAAACACACCTTGACTTGTCCTCGGTCCAGGTATCCACTCGAAACCCAGTCCCATTATTCAATATTGCTGTATAGGAATGAGATTTTAATGAAATGTGCTCCTCTACCAGGTGCAGTCGCAAAGAAAACCATAAAATTCGAATCGCAAAATTTGTTTCGTTTTAAAACGGCAAACTGTTCGCATTTAAATCTCGCACTGACAGAAATTGATATTTATTACGAGCGGTGTCCCTTTTTCCTTCGAAAGACATTTGTTTTGCAAAGGTCTATTATTGGAGAGCCATTAATTAGGGCGTATACACCATTCTCTTGTTATTAAGATTGCAGAGTAGAATACAATTTGACTAGAACGTTTGACGTAATTTTTAAAATGTTTATTGTTTGTGCAGTGTAACTTAGTATCTCAAAAAAATATTAGAAATATAAAAAAATATCGCGTAATAATGCCAATACAAGAATATTAAAAAATGCTATATATCTACTTCATTATGTGGATGTGGAAGTAATATACAAATTCTTAAAACACATTTTAAAAAAATACCCACGTTAATCAATCTTGATCCAATCACTGATCCGAAAAACAAAGAATTTATGTTCAAAACAACTAAGAAAGTAAGTTATTAGCCTGTGGCTAATTGTTAATCCAAACTGTGTATCAAAGCTGCAAAAAAACACAAGAATATTAGATAAACGATAAATTTAAACACAATTAAATTTGATATTTTGCGGTGGCATTTTGGTGGAATTTGAGGTTCTCGTATTTTCGTATCGAAGCATGGGACCCATATCAGGTTTTAAGGGGTGCTTATTAGACCTAAGTACACTTTAGTGCTTATAAGTCTTTAATGCTTATGCCCACCATTTCGTATCTGAAATTTTAAAATAGCTGTATATTTAACCAAAATGATAATTTTGCAAAAAAAACGCATCTAAAAAGTTTTTATATCCACTTGATAATTCTAAAAAAAAAATATTTCGTAAACATTTTGCAAGCTGTTTTAAAGATCTTCTGGCGAGCCAGATGTTTTTTTTTTAACTTTTTTCATACGTTTCATTTAAAGTTTTTTGCTATTATAACCCTCTAATTAGGTCTAGTAACCATCCCTTAAAATATTATGTGGGTCTCATGTTTCCTTACGAAAATATGAGAATCTCAAATTCCATCAGCCGCCACTAATCCTTTAGTAATAGCGGCTCGTGGCACATGAAATTATTGTATTCAATGACAGGGTAGAATAACAAAAACACTTTGAACGAAACTGTTTTTAATCTTATAGATCCCCAGAATAAATCTTGGAAACGGGCTAGGTGCCAATATTTGTGAAATACATATTTTTCATAATTAAGTACCATATGAATACAAAAACATTTTATTTTTATAAGTTTGGAAGAATTTTAGTTTTTTCTTAAAGTTACAGCTTTTATAAAATCTCAGAAACGAAGTAGGTACTTTATGAAATAAAAATTATTTGTTGCATAACTTTAGCATATCTCGAAATTTCAAGATAGAGGCAAGAATAAAAAGTGTTGTATTTACCAATTTGTTTAAAAAAAATATTTTACAAATATTATCCAACCTGTTTCCAAGATTTTCTTGGGGATGCGCCAGATTTTCAAGTTTCTTTCAACAAGTTTCATTTTAAGTTTTATTTGCTATTCTAGCATTTCATTTGAATGTAGTAATAACCCCCTAAAACCTGGTGTAGCGTCCATGCTTCCTTACAAAAACATGGGAACTTCACACCAGCCGCCACCGTCCCTCGGGTCATTTTAATTTTATTATAAATTTGTATGTAGTAATAACCCCTTAAAATCTGGTGTAGCTTCTATGCTTCCTTACGAAAACATAGGAATTACAAACACCAGTCCTTTGGGTCATTTTAATTTTATTAATATCACTTTTGTGTTTTAAAAGGAGGAAGGAGGTCGAGTTTTCGAGAAAGTATATTAGGGCTTATTCTAAATAATTTTTATTGTCAAACTTAGATGCAGAATCCCCCAAAAACCCCATAATCCCTTCTTTGAATATCTGAAAACTGGTTAAGGCAGGATAAAATATGAATAACTTCCAATATAACACACAAAATAATCGTATTTAGGGAAAAAATTATGTCACATTTTTATGTCACAAAGCATCATTAGACTCAAGTGTGAAAATAAAAAAAGGCGGTTAAAAATTATTGAAAAATCATCATAATTCTATCATATTGGAAGGTGGATCTGTGGAGCAGCCCGAAATTTGAAAAAAAAATACATTTTTGGATTAACGTTGTTTGTTCATGAAATAAACAAATTATTTAAATTTGTATCCTATGTTAATCAGTTATTGAGACATTCGAGAAAGGGGTAAAGAGGTTTTTGGGGATGCTGAATCTAAATCTGATAAGAAAAATGAATTAACACAAGACCAAATATACTTTATAGAAAAACTGACACACTTTGCTCCACCTAAAACAGGATGGCGATGATAAATGTCAATTTTAACTATGTTAAAGTTTTCACTTTTTCAACTTTCACTTACCACCCCAATTTGAAGAAAATCGCAGTATTAATGAAACACAAATTAATGGATTTGTGGAAGCAGTACACACTGTATATGTAGGTCTGTAGACCACTGTTAAATGTTTTATTACTAAAGCTTTTTTAGATACCATCGTATCTGTACGCATCTTTATAAAAGCTAGTCTAATAAAAATATTTACACTGCAGACCTTCGACTTCAATTGCCCGCATTATATAACAACAAAAAGTTACTTAAAGGCGCTTAAAAGTAAATTTCAATACGTGTGCCACTCGAACAAACCCTTACTCCAGTTCAGAATCCCATTCCTATAGTCATTTAATGACCGTCTTTGTAAAGCGAGTGACCTCCTCGCCAGCTGCTCTTCAAACCACTACAATGGCCACAATAAAATTAGAATTTGGAAATTTGTTTCAGTTTATACACCGAATCGCCGTTTATTACATGGAAGACACCCCGCTCACAATTGATTTTTACGAAGCGACAATCCAGGAATCCGAAAAAGCCACCTCCGACTCGAGTGCCATTCACCGGGTACAAAGAGCTAGAGTGCCGTGTCTAAATAAGCGAAGATCGAAGACGCTCTGTCATTGTGCTGCGGACCATTGTAGCGCGTTGGGAGACTGTGGTAGGTACAATTTGGAAATATTCATTCACCTTCATTGTGATCGATGCCTCTAGCTCTTTGTGGGGTTTCATTATAAGAGGATGGTGTGTATAACGTTGCGTTTGTGGCAATTATTTGTTAGTTTTCGATGAGGTGTCGCGAGGAAGCTTTTGTGGGAAGAGTGATTGGTTAATTTAGTTTAGACGTGAAGTAAATATATACATGGCTGAAGATTATTGACGAATTTAATAGTATCGTACTGAACGGAGACAAAAATAACCAGAAGCGAAACCACATGTATTAGGACCTTGAATAAGTTCTCTCTGTTTTTTGTGAAAATTAATGTTTTATTTAAAGTAAGTATGTAGTAAAAAACATGTCACTCAAAATATTGCCCATCACTAGCGACTACTTTCTCCCATCTTTCTGGTGCATATGAATTCCACGTCGGAAAAACGACACGTCTTTTAAGGCTATCCTAAAATCGACCCATTCTTTTGGTATCTTCATAAGAATGGAAGTGCTGCTCAGCCAGGCCATGTGCCCTCGAACGAAATTCGAAGGGGCTATATCCTGTGAACACGGCGGGTGGGGCAGAGCTTCCCATTTAAGCGTTTCCAAGTAGGTTTTTACAGCTTTTCCAACATGTGGCCGAGCGTTGTTATGTAACAAAATCACCTTGTTATATTTCTACTCGTATCGCTGCTATTTTTCCTTTAGGGCTCTTACTCCAAGATCGTTTACGCTTAGGGTTATCGTATTGTATCCACTTTTCCTCGCCAGTCACGATACGATGCAAAAACGTTTCCTTTTCTGCCGGTGAAGCAGTGGTTCACACGTGAGAAAACGCCGTTCTACGTCTCTCGGCTTCAACTCGTACGGTACCCATTGTCCTAGCTTCTTTATCATTCCTAATGCTTTCAAACGTTTGAAACTGTTGTGTCATCTACTCGTAATGATTTTGCAAGTTCAGCTAGCGTCTGACATGGAAATAATTCTGTGTGCTTCAGCTGCAGATTTCTTTTAAATAAAGTAGTGCAATAAAACTCCCCGCAAATTCTCTTTATTTGCTCAAAAACTCAATATTTTTAGAACTAAGAAAAAAACGTTGTTTACACTGTGGCGAACTAACATACACTGAAGTTCAAGCTTACCAACAGTACTTCCTTGTAGATACGTTACCATCTGAAATTACATGCACATAATCCTGGTGCTACCATCTGTTAGGAAACAAGTTCCTAATACTTAAAATATTCTCAAATCTCCTGCTAAAATGTGAATGTTGGTGTAAGTTTTACCATGGTCGTTGTTTCAATGACCATACTGTTCTTTTTCTGTAAGTAGCTGAAAGGGCTGAAGAATAGGGCTGTCGACAATAATGAAGACCAATTTGATAAAGACCCTTCCGTATTCTTCTGTCTAAACTCAGAACCATTAACTTTCAATGTTTCATATTATTGTTGAGTATACGAGGGTTGACTTATAATATTGAATGTGGAAATCCAATTAATTTCCTACTCAGAGTGCGTTCATAGTTTTAAAAAAAATTACTAGGACCCCCCCCCCCACTTGTCTTACTATATCACTATTTATTCACGTAGTTTTGGGTAAATTGATGTTCAATATTTTAGACCAATAGTAAAATATTATCACCATTATCTTGCTTTAGAAAAATTGTGTGTTTGTACGCCTCGTATTTCTGCAGACTTTGTTTGAGGTGCGCTGGCGATCGCGAGCAAGAGCCCATATTAATATATAATGCCTGCACGCATAAATAAGTGATACAACGGCATTGTACCGGACATATTTATAGTTCATTAGGGTCCATTGGAGCCCGTGTGGCCGGACACATCTCTAATTGTATTCGAATAAGGCCCTAATAGCCGCACATAACGACACTTAAACCGCGAGTGAATAATTTATTTATAATGACGGAATAAATATCGGATTAAAAAGATTTGTGTTGTGTGATGAATGGAGCGGTTCGCGGCCCATGCCTCTGTGTCCCTCCCCTCTTCCCCCCGTTCGCGCCGGCTCGCTTAATTGATTAGCGTTCTCTCGAAAAAAAAAACGAGACCGGCGTCGTATTTCGTTTGTGTGAAAATATAAATTTATAGGCAGAAAATTAGTAAGGTTAGAGTTGATGGTGGTTTATTTATTGTTGGACGAAACATGGGCGGAGAGATCCCTGCGTAATGTGGGAGACTTGATGCCCATATTTTCGACGTTCTGTATCCTGAAAAAAAAAGGATAGATACCTAGAACGAACTAGGGGGGTAAACAAAAGTAGCAAATATCATACACCTGAAAACTACAGGATATTTGCAGTTTTTACAGTTTTTATAACCATTATGTTGATAGAAGAAAGCAGAGAATCTTGGAGAAAAACCCAAGAAAATGAAAGCACGAACTGTTGTACAAACTCAGTAGAAGCGTTCTTATATGGAGTTTTGTTAGCCCCCCTCACAAATCAACAAGTTGCTCTTGACCTGTTGGAATAGTGTATGATATTGCCAAATGGGAATGAATAGTTGTTTATCCATTTCCGATGGTGTTGGACGAGTAAAAAATCTAAGAAAACAAAGACAGTTTTCTATGGAACGTGAAATAGGAAGTAGAACTCCTCTAATAATCCTTCGAAGCCATTTAAAAGCCAAAGTTACCATTAAATAATTGATAGAACCACTTGCTTTAACATACACTTAAAGGTTAACGAACATTACGTTTCTACTACAAAACAACTATAATCCTGTTGCAGCGTTGCATTCAAGACGCCAACATATAATATTGTCTAGTGGTTTACATAATTGCCAAATCTGTCGCCTACTGAACGTGTCTGGGAAAAGATAGATGGAGGAACTGTACTCTTCTTAACCTTCCACTGAATTTGCAATAGCTGCAGATGTCCTACAGTTGCTTTCAATGAGCTCCCTGAAGGATCTAAATGTAGATCACTTCCTATAATCATTGAAAAGCAGATTACACAATATGTCCTTTTATATGGAGAGGAAATTTCTCAATTTCTTTTAAGGTTGTAAATCTTTTAGTTTAAATAATGTAGGTAACACTATCGTATGTTTAAAAAAAGCAGATATGTTTCTTTATCACACAGTAAGCCAAGAGTGAGAAGCACTGTAAGAGAGGTAACTTATCGATCATCTATTATTCCAATGTCACATTTCTGGACTCTGGATTATGGTGTGTGGAAGGGTGGTCTTCATAAGGACACAGCAGTTAGACACTAGTAGACCCTTGGTGCTTCCATCCATAGGAATTCACCCATCTAAACCATCAACAATCCTAATGTTTTAAGGAAAGGTGACGACGTTGCTTAGGTGGATTTCCCATATGGTGACTAAGGATTGGCATCGTTCACCCAGTATGGATTTTCTTCTTGACGAGACATGACAGTTGCATAGTACTGTATATATAGTACACATACATAGTACAGTCTCCTCTTCTTGCTGACAGCTTCTACAAAGGGATGTTTCATTTAGCTTAAGATTGTGCAGGTGTTTTCTTAGCTGACAATGTCAGTGGGTCTGTTGCAAAACGAAGATTCTTCGCGATAGTCGCCAGATATATCACTGCCGCCTCTTTGCTGGGGTACCTCCTACTTCATGCCACAGTTCATTAGATTTCACACTGGCGTATTCCGCCACGTTTTATTTTCATTCATAAGATATAGTCTGCTAGAACCCATATGAACTAGTTGGTGGCGATGATTGACGAAACTTTTGTACCCTGCTGGTGGGTATGAGAAGAAAAAGTGAAAATGATTCGCGTATGTGTTCAGCGAGTAGCACTTGGAGAACTTTGCAGTATATTCCTGACTGAATTGCATATTTCGATAGCCGGGAGGCAAGTGATCTTTAAAATGTTCCAGATGGAGTGCCTCCTCCCCATGGTGCGCCGCCCCTGCGTCGAGAGTTATCGTTCGGCCGGCTCCTACGCGTTGGCGTTCAGCGGGCGGATTCGTCGTTATTTATTCCCCGCGTCGCGTCCTAACTATGCTCGCGCGTTATTACTTATTGTTATTGTCGCAGCGCTCGTAATGATGTCAATTTTGCCTAACCCAGACAATAGGGTGAAAGGGGCGTACCCGGCCGGTTGATATTTTGCAAATTTCTATGAAATGGCCCGACGTATTTATCGCCGTTCGCCGTGAGTCACGGTTTATGGGTTTGACTGTCGCCTGGATTATTAATTCCGTCCCGCGGTTTTTATGTGTATAAGGTTACGGGTATATATTTGCTAACATTACACGAATTACTGTAATGAAAAATCCTTCTTAGAGTATCGACTAACTATCTTGGCACATGATTGCCAAAAATAAAGCTGCTCGTCAAAATAAGCGTAACACCCTATAGATATATAGGTTTGGTTTTAATTCTCTGAAGCCGCTACGTTATGACTTTCGTCGTCTACACCCCAAAACACAAGCCCATGTCGAAATTTGAATTCACAAGATTTTGACGGCAATTTCATCAAGGATGGACTGAGAAAGACGCTGTCGGGTAAAAATCCCATCCTGACACACAATAAGACCTCCCAACAAGTCCTGAGTGCTTGGTCGCTGTTCCTTCAACTCATTCCTTCAACTCTTTTCAAGATTCCGCAAGCCTCTCTGCATTTACGCTGGGTTTTGCATGGTTGGGACATCTGTTGGGCGATTCCATTGATCCTAATGCTGCCAAATAAATTGGTGTGAAGTGCCACAACTTCACCCTTAGACAACTTAAGCACCCGTCAAGGCCACCCCTACACCAACGCAAAACCTAGCGTAAATGCAGAGGGGTGGGGACCCTCACGGAGTCTGGAAAAGGGTGGAAGGGATGAAACAGCGACCAAATGCTCAGAACTTGTTGAAAATGTCTTAATGTGTGCCAAGAACGGGGTTTTTACCTCACATCGTCTTTCTCACTCCATCTTGCAGGTCTTCTTAATCTCTTTAATTACCATCAAAATCTTTAGGCCAGAGCGTAACGACTTTGGGGTATTAAAAGAAACAGAATAGGCTACCTGAAGTTAAAAACCGCAATTCATTAACCTGAAACTAACGCAAGTGGCGCTAATCTAAAAAGTGTAGCGCTAATTTTGACGAGCAGTTTAGTTGTCCTGAAATATCCCAATCCATGCAACCAATCAGCAACATTAAACAGTGTGATATGGGTATGTATAAAAACCCCTGCACATAATCATTTTTTATCAGCAAATACGTGTTTAAGGTTTAGAGTGCACTGATGCCAGATTGTTATAATATTATTCAGAATTTAGAAATAGTTCAGACTCGTAGATGGAAGGATCCTATGTGTTTATTTATTGTTAAATAACTTATTTTTTCGACATAAATAAAAACGAAAAATAATTTTAAAAAATTGTGTATTTTAAAAACATTGGTGTGGGTCCATAAATATGCAAATACAAAAAACAGCAGGAAAAATGTATAGTAAAACGTTACTTCTATGAAATTAGTTTTGGTTTTTTAAAAAAAAAAATTTTTTTTTTTTATTAAAAAATTTTTGGGGGGCGGGCAAACATTGTATTGTTTGTAGCAAATTTGTTTTTTTTTTTTTTTAAAAAAAAAGACCCAAATTAAAAAAAAAGAGGTAAAAACGAAAGGGGGGGGGGGGGGGGGGGGGGGGGGGGGGGGGGGACACAGTTATACCCCAAACACCGAAGCATAATAATTGATATTTATTTATACACAAAAAACCACACCCCACTATTCACCCCAGTGGTTCTTTCCCAAAATCTTTTAATAAAATATTAAATTTCTCCCACCCTAAATGAAAAAGGAGAAAAAAGACCCCCCCCCGCACGAAAAAAACCCCCCCGCGAACACGAACCACCCAAAAAACCATTGGATTGCTTTTGAAACAAAAAACTCCTTAAATACTTATTCGGTGCACTGTGCCATAAAATGTTTACGACGTCGTTAAAATGATTTACGACTTTAGGAATCCTACTTGTTTAAGACGCCAGTGACGTGTATTTCAGCTAGGTTTATTAACAGACAATTTTTTGAGATTGTCTGGTTAAATGAGCATTATTTACAGCAAATTATATTACCAATATTAAGAGGCAGCAAAAATATAAAATTTGTATGCAGGCTAATTTTAATCTCCTATGTTGATTTGAATTAAAAAAAATTATTTCACAATTTTCGAATTTATAAAAGATATATGCACGCCCATGGAATCATAGTTGCACCGCTTTTTTTGTTCCCCAGGCGTATTTATCATTTTCAATTAAAAATAGAAGGACTATATATGGTTTTTAAAAATACCAAAATTTCCGTGTGCCTTTTTCTACTAATCCCCCCCCCCCCCATTAAAAAAAACATCAAAGTACTAAATTTGACTACCATTTTTTAAAATTATTTATCTTTTTAATGTTGAAAAAAATAAGTTATTTAACAATAAACAAACACCATCGATCCATCCATGTGCTGGTCAATTATTTCTAAATACTAAATAATTTTATTTCAGATTTATCAATCTAGTATCAGTGTGCTCCAAAACTTAAACACGTGTTTGATGACGTGCGTTGGTTTTTTTTTGTCTGAAGTATACTTTCTCTTCATCACATGTTTTACAGCAATTACAGAAAATTATATTAGTATCCTCTGGTGTACAATTAATTTATTAATGTTACTGAAAAGTAAATAAATTGTGTCTTAAATTAGACGTAAGATGTTATGACAGTACAATGAGTTGTTAAAATATGTCAAATTTGTACAAAATTGGGCAGGTCAACTGAAAAAGTTGTAACACAAGTGGTACCATCAGACAAAGAACAAAAGCATTGTTGTTAAATTCATCCCTGTTACCAACTGTGTTGTCTTTCCGTCACTTAGTTTGACAGGAAAGTTAATTGTGTACGAAGGCATCACCTTTTAATTGTGTAGGTATATTGACTATTCAACTCAACTAATAAGATTAATTATCTAATATTGAGTGCTTATAATGATGCTTACTAGTAAGTGTCTCCATTTAAGATTCCCTATTTTGTTACCGTCTACAGTATCAATCCCAGCTTCCTGCGACGTCACGAACACTTAAGAGTATCAGCTCTGGTAGCTAATTACATCTCAGCCCATTATTTTAAATTAGTTTTCGATAAACGTCCGAAATCCCCGGGCATAATTAAAACGTATTAAAGGCTGGCACATTTTTCATCGGACAGAAAAAAGGCACCCCATTACGGCCACGAAAGATACGAGCCGGGAATTAATTAACAGGAATTTATCGGAATGATTTCTCGAAATATCCGAAACAATTTGTATTAATTATAACCGAATGTGTACCGAAATATTTTAATTGGAAGTCGAAAACCAGAAGCTGTCCGTTCAGGTGGTCCGGCCACTTCTACTCGCCGCTTAGCTCGCGACATTTTCGAAACGGTTATCGCTGATGATATCGGCACATTATCGCGATGGCGTTTTGCAATTCCGATTTGATTTATTCAGTAGATCGTGGCGAATGTCGTTCATTAACGATTTCTTGTCGTTACGTCAATATTAATTTAGGTTGTCGTCAAACGACATCTTACCTGCGCAAAAAATTAATTGTAATCTTATATATAAAAATATATCATATTGTAACGTTTTATTTATTTCGGGTTCGTGAGGTGTGAAAAATTAAACTCGCACTTTTAAACTAACACTATTTATTTAATTAATACAACTACGGACTAACACTATTTAACTACACTAATTTATTTTTATACAATTTATATTAGAGCGTTTTACGGAGAGCGCGCCGTTTACATGATTCAAATAGAAACTAAACTGTCCCGCGTCGAAACCCCGCGTTATATACACCTATAGAAGTATCGCGTCTAACACGCCAGTACAATCCAGGCGCTTCGACTCCTGAGCAGCCGCGATCTTTCCAGGCGCTTCCACATACGTCTATCAGACGACGCGGTCGGCTGGTATCGAGGAAGGCAGGGGCGGACTGGCCCAGCGTTCGTAACAATATATATAAAAATCTCGTGTCAATCTGGTGTCCCTATCCAGATGTTTTTTTCTATTTTTTTGACAAAAAATTGCTTTTTGTATTTTTTTTTTGATTTGGCATCAAAAAATACCAATAACCCCAAATGTTCACCTTCCTACCCTAATAAAATAAATTTTGAAGTTTTTGCGGTTATAGATAGAGGCCATCCGACATATGTATAATATAATCCTATGTTTATCGTAACTTTTTTTCTTTGATTCTTTAGGCACAAATGTGTTCTTCCGCTTACAAATAGTGCTGCTTTATTCACAACTTTTCTTTGTGCCCGTTTTGTATCTTCGGAAAGATGTCATAATGAGAAGTTATTATTATTTATTATATGTATTGCTTCAGTAAATAACAAAAAAAAAGTACCTACGTAATACGTGTACATAAAAGCCAAAGTTAAGTATAATTAATTTTATTAAAAGAATCATCATAATATACGTTTTTTTATTTTAAAAATCCAATTGCGCTATTTAATAAAATTACAACACTGTCGTGCACTCGACACCGCGCCGCGCCCCACTTAATGGTTTAATATCTTGAAAATTATTGTTGTACCGCACTGGAAAAATAGTCATTTCCAAAGTAAAAAAAACCTGCTCTTTCGATTGCGACTATTAAAAAAAATAAACGTACCCTTTTCGAGTTATGACACGTTTTGTGTTTTTTTAACGTTATTCCGTAATTTTTTTCGGAAACTCCGAAAACTAATTATTTCATCGAAAAGCTGAGAAATACGCCGGATATGTCTTTTTGCTTTTTTTTAAGTACATTATGAAGTCGTAATCGTAAGCTGAAAAGTATGTATTTTGGCGCTCGAGCGCCGGGCTGGGCCATCTGACGTGAAATCCCCCATATGTATATCTCAATATTGTATCTTAATTTAAATAATTACAGAGAAAGGTGCAGTGTGTCCCTCTTCTAAAATCTTTGTTTCTGATTTTCATGAATATGAAATATTTCTTTTCTTATATATTCATCTTTTAATATACATATATATGTAGGTCTCATAAAAAATTATTGAATGCAACCTCCACGCATTCCATCGAGCAGTCATGGCCAACTCGAAGTATTTTTTTCATGCGGAAAATCCAGAAGTACCTACTATTGTGATTTTTTTTAGTAAATAATTGACATCGGATTTTTTCTCAGGACCACCATAAACTGGATAGTACCAATTTTCAATGGATTTGAATACAGGTTGTTCGAGAAAATTGAAATTTAAAACAATATCAATGTTTTCATCAATCAGTCACCAAAATGACATTAAACTAATGCAATTTTAAATGCCAGATGTCATTAAAAACTTGTTTTTTTCTATAAATAATGGCGGTACTATTTGGAAATTCTCAGCAACAACATATTTCACAAATCTCTGGTTTATTTGACAATTTATTTTTAGGAAAAAAGGACAATAGTAACCATAAAAATTGTATTTTATTAAAAATTTAAATATTTTATTCTGGTACGGTTATCGAAAACAAATTAGAAAATATATTAATTATTAAATTTAGTTGAAGTACTTACTAGAAAATATAATATAAACAAATAATAAGAATAAGATTTACTGGTAGCTAACAATACGAATTAATTCATTTAAAATTTTATGGATGCTTTTTTTAATGTATTAAAGCATTTTTTGTTTAGAACTATATCAACAGAAATCAAATACCGTTTATCAAATTTTTACTCATTTCCACTGTCCTTTTTTTATTAAAAATGAATCATCAAATGAACCAGAGAACTGTGAAAAATGTTAAATTGTTAATTAATTTCCAATTAGTACCGCCATTGTTACAAAAATAGATTTGTCGTTTTCAATGAAATTTACAATTTAAAATGGCATTAAGTCAAGTACAATTTAACGATTGATTGAAAAAATTGATATTGTCTTAAATTTCAAACTTCTTCAACATCCTATATTCAGACTCAATGAACACTAGTGTCAATTATGCTGCTTCATTTAGAAACGAGTACAAAATATTACGAGTACATGTGGGACATTCAACTGGAAGCAGTTTGGGACTATTTCGATTGGAAACATTTATTGATATTCTAATATTTCAGGATTATCTAGTAATAGGTATTGAACGTAGAAAATCTGATCCAATGAACCTAGAGCCTAGACACATAAAAGAGCCTGGATATATTTGGAGAAGACGATCAGAAAAAGTACAAAGTGCATTGACATACAATATACAAGACGATTAGAAAGTGTGAAACTTGAATACCTACAAGGACCTAAAATCTAAACTGCCAAATGTCTGAATACCTCGAGTAGTGTTTTAAGGAATGAAAAAGCAAAGTTTGATTATGGTTTATTCTAAATTTTTCTTTTCTTTCGTCTCGGAAAATTGTAAAATATTCTGCGGTTCTCAAATTATAGGGGGTGGTAAGTTTTGAAATGAACACATTGTATGGAGACCACCGTAACACTATAAGAAGAGATCACTATAAAAAAAAAAACAATGAATCGAAAGTATTATACAATCAAGAAATCTCCCTTACCTTCTTTTTCTGTAGTTCTCATCGGGACGTCCTGAAATTTCTGCAATTAAAATTATAATACATATTTTTATAATCGCGTTTTAAATATTACTAAATAATCCGAAAACTTTCGAACTGCCTCCAGTATTCAAATATAAAAGATCATTTAGGTTAGGATATTAATCCATCTTTAATTGTCGCTAGCTTGGATGAAGCGTTTAGTTGTTAATCTTGCATTCATTCCAACACAAATTGAAAAGATAAGAAACTGTCATTAAATAAATACCTACAATTCACTTAAACCTTACTGTTTTGTTAATGCGCCAATAATTTATTTTTTAAGTGCAAATTACCAGAAAAGCCATAAATCCAGCTAAATTAATATTACCCAATTATTAAACAGTTATCCATCTAAACCTTTCTAATGAGATGTAACGGTACCTGATAAATTTACTCAAGTAAACATTCACTAACAATAATCTTGAAACAGGATTATTAATATTACAATTTATCGTCGTTATTTACTATTAAAGATTGTTTTAGATACTTTCTTATTAATACTCTTCTATTTGATATTCGATTTCAATGTAAGTAAAAATTGCTATTTTTTAATAGTCAAATCATCATATCCTTAGTTTTTTGGTACACATTTTGATTTACAATATGTATAGTGATATACGAGTACGTTATAATAGTATACTCATAGAGATATACATCACATATAAGTGATGTTACATTAAAGCGAAAATTTCTGTGAGTTGGGTTAAAACCATGCACAAGACAAAGGCAATAAAGAAGCTGACTAATTGGCTCGAAGTACCTTTGGACTAGTTCCCAATAGTATTCTCTCGTTTGCAGCAATTACACAGCCCCACAAAAATAAAAAATAAAAATTGGAACTGCTATCGAGACAACTGTATCCCTATGTAATTTGCGACGCTGAATCCGAATTCGAAGTCAAAAAAAAAATCGTACACCCCAAAATCAACCCCTAGCTCTAAAAAAACACTCCCTAAACAAGGTAAAAATGACAACGCTTCACGAATAGTCTTAAATCTCAAGAAACAGTATGTGAAAGCACTTGATAAAGAAGGCGAATGCTTCGAATACTTGAAGCTAAAATTTCCTGAAATTTTAGGGTGCAATATGAGCTTGAAACTTCGTTTTCTCGATTCCCATCTTGATTATTTCCCAGAAAATAATAAAGGGCGAACGCTTTTACCAAGATATATCAGAAATGGAATGTACCAAGGTAAAGGACGAACATTTATGGCCAACGTCTGAAAATCTAAAACGGCAGTCCGTCAGAAGATCATTCGAAAACAAGTCTAAAAGAAAAGAACAAATTTAATTGAATTAAGACTACGGGTAAATTTTTGCTACTTCATAATATGAGTACTTTTCAAGTACGTCGTCAAAGATTCTTAAATAAGAAAATACAGAGGTTTTGAGCTTTTCTAAAAGGTAATGCAACTATTTTTTGAATTTCTTGTTATGTGAGGAGTAATTTTCACCCTCTCATGGGGATGTCACTGAATGACTTTGATGCAATGCAAGTATTCACCTCCAAACTGCAGTGCTGCATATCTTTAACATTTTGTCCTCGATTTTACTTGTAATTTAAATTTAAGGGTGGTTTACGCCACTCTATGGGGGTAGATTTTGAGCATCGCATCGGAACTAATGCAGTTACTCACTTTTTCCAAACAAATGGGCATCGTAAGCTTTTTTTTGCAATCACTGCATTTTTTTAGTTTACTGTTGTATGAGGGGTAGTTTTCACCCACTTCACTTTTCAATGGAAAGTAATGTTAACTCTGTATTTCTGCGTTATATACTTGACTGTTTATATTTAATTAAATAAAGATGGATTTTTGCCCTGTTTAGGGAGTGTTTTTTAGCGCTAGGGGTTGATTTTGGGGGTGTACGATATTTTTTGACTTCGCATTCGGCTTCAGAGGCGAAAATTTCATAGGGGTACAGTTGTCTCGATAGCAATTCCAACTTTTTTTTGTTGTGGGGCTGTGTTATTTTTCTTCTTTTCTTTTCCGTGTATGTGGCCCTCACTCGAAGAGCCGCGCACTGAGGCCTCTGGGCCCGTTGCTGGCCAGAGACACAGAATGTGGAGGGGACTTTCCTGCTCTTCTCCACACATCGTATAGGTATCATGAAGGTTGTATCTTCAGATCTTCATGGCGTGTCAGTGAACAGTCCCACGAGAAGTCTTAGTAGTTCTGCTGTTTCTGTGGTTGGAATCACGGCCCTTAAAGAAGGGTCCTAACTGACGGAGCCCTTTGTGTTCGCCACTCTTGGTGGTGGCACAATTTTGTCCACTCTTCGAGTGTAGTTTTACAGGGGCTGTTGGGAATCGAGAAAGCCTGCCCCAGCTCAAGAAAGCCCGTTGTCGAGTCCTCCTTTGTCAATGCATTAGCCTTCTCCTTGCCCCGGAACCTTACAACTTTTGGTTTCATCTAGCTAATTCCTACATTGTGCTATGGCATACCCAGACATACATCATTGCAACAATTATACAAATGAGCAAAGCAAACACCCACGGGAAATTCAAGAAGGTCTGCGAGGAAATAACCAGCTGTCAGTTTGTTAGGGAATTTATGCAATACCTCAGCGAGAACATCACGCTGATTACAGCATGTATTAGTATTACAGAAATCCTGACGGGACACTGTCAGCTACGAAATTACTTACAGAATATGAGGTTAAGTGAAACACCCTTTTATAGATGGAGTAAACGAGAAGAGAAGACAATTGGACATTTACTTCGTGATTGTTCAATTGTCTCGTCAATGAGAGAATCCGTAATAGGAGAGCTCTTGCCTTTCATGACCATAAAGAGAATGACGTGTTTGGAATGATACCCTTTGGAGGGTGGCGGTGATTGAAGTCATTGCTCAGCCTACCTCAGAGAGGGTGCAAAAGGTATCCAATACAGCACAATTAATGTGACTGTTTAGTCACACTCCATTAGTGTGATTCAGTGGAACACCATTTTGTGGAAGGAGTAAAGGGGAGAGAAGCTAATTGGACTTGGATTACTCCATGACTGTTCAGCTGTGTCGTCAATCAGAGAATTCATAATTGGAGATCTCATGCCTTTCATGGCCATAGAGAGGGAACTCCCCCTTGGGTCATATTTTCGATGACACTTTTTTTGGAAAAGGTGTCGGCGGCTGGAGTCGGAGGCTCAGGCTACCTCAGAGAGGGTGCAGACGGTATCCAATAGAGCACAAGTGATGTGACACTTGTTTTTGGCGACACTTTTTTTGAAGAGGTGGCGGTGACTGGAGTCATAGTTCAGGCAACCTCAGAGAGGGTGCAAAAGGTATCCAATGGAGCACAAGTAACTATTCGAGTCACACTCCACCACTCCAGAATCCAATTTCCGTATTGACGTGTATTTGTAAGTGAATATTGGGATGGGCGTAGTCTCTCTTCAAAAACGAAGCATTAAAAATAACAGTTGTATTGTGACTCAAGGTGTGTACTCCCTGTTGGTAGTGTTCCCTTCCACGATAATTTTAGACTTTCTTTCGGCATCGACGAACCGTGTTTTATTACCACGTGCACGCGTAATTACCTTAACGCGCCGAACCTTTTTGATCGTTTTCGACGTAAACTTTACGGCTTCATTTGCAAGTCGGGGATAGATTGCGGCGGCCGTACGTGTTAATTAACTTGATTACCTGCGTCCATTAGGCGCTCATCGCTCAGGCTCACGACAGCGCCCGTTCCTCCGCGCGCCGCCGCCGAGGCCCTCCTCGATCGCGACCTTCAATTTCCAGCCGGTAAATCGTATCGCCTCGAAAATTATATCGCGCTCGCACAATGCGCCGTGTTTTTTACGTAATTGCCCTATTATTATTATAAATGGCTCTTTTACGACGCTCGCCCGTAATGAATCGGAATCGTACGCGTTAAGGCCGGCTGTAATTTCTCACGATAACTGATTGTGATGAAGTGGTTAGCGGCGTTTCGATATACGAGTTCTAAGTTAAGGCCTGAGTGCTCGGCCATGCGAGTTATGGTGCCACAATTTACCGTAAATCTCGTAAACGTTTATTTCCTCGTGTTCTCGTATTTTTAGTTGGCCATATGTTCTTTAAATCTGGTTAACATTGAGCTCTTTGTTTGCCCAATAATCATTTTATTCGCGATTTTTATAACAGGCCCTTAAAAAAATACGGTTCATACTTTACTTATCATAGAGTTGTACAGTGTCGACCCTGCGTTGTATCACACTTTCCAGACCCTATTTATGACTATATTATTGTCATGTGTTCTCAGTTAGAAACAGTTTATTAAAAAAAACCCTGCCTAACGAATCACTACTTCACCACATCTAATTTTTCCATTATTAATTAAACTAAATCTTCAAAAACATTGGTTTATATTTTTAAAAATGAGATTTGGATAGAACCTGTATGACCTTTATGACATTTATTTTCTTTGTGGTCTTCATGACCTATATAACTTTCACGATCTAATTTACCTCTATGAACTATGTGACTAGTGTGACCTTTATGACTTGTATGAACTTTGTGACCTTTACGTAAGGACGTAAATTACGGTCAATTAAACCTTTATGACCCGTATGACCTGTAGATATGATCCTTATGGTCTCTAGAAGTCGTAGAGGATCCATATGACCTTTACGATTTTTATATAACCTTTATAATTTGTTTGATCTTTATGGCCCATATGACCTTTGCCTATATGACTTTTATGAACTTTGTGACCATGTATATAATCTGTACGGTCGATACCTATGACTAATTTTACCTTTATGTGACTTATTGTGTCACAATTATTGTGTTGGAAATATATATAGTAGTAAAAATAAGAGGAGGGGCTTATAGTATGTAATGTTAATTGTGATATTTGAATTCTTCTACTTCAAAAACTTTTAAAGTTTTCGAGGTAGTTTAACCCCCACCCTAACGAGCCAAAAACGAAGAGTATTAACCCCATTCTTCCCTCTATCCCTCAACCGATTAAGCTCAAAATCTAATTAGCTGTAAATCTCGTCTTATAGTCCCGAGTTATGTACACAAATATATTACCAGTTCGACAGATAATACAGGTCTACAAAATAAAAAAAAGTTCTGTCTTTGCAGTCAAACCCATCATTTCCTATATATTTTGATGCACTGAAACCAAATTTGGCAAAAAAAATTTCTACCGCATCAATTTTTCTCTCCACCCCCATATAACCCCCATGTTCTTATAGAGGAAACTTAAAAAAAAATATTTTTTATGACCTTTACATTGGTTTTTTTGGTCGCTGATCACGAATCTGAAGTCAAGAATAAATTTCGACTTAATGACAGCTGTCAACAAGCTGTCAAATTTCACTAAAAAAGTCAAAAGTTGATATTAAATGCATATTATTAAGTTTTTTTGGTTTGTTGATTACTATTCTGTCAAAAATGAATTTTGTACGACAGTAACCTTAAATTTGACCTCGACATTGACCTTGAGGATTATTTGAAGGTCAAAACAACTTTTTCAAATGGGAACAACTATTTTTGACAACGGATTTGAAAAGACCGGGAAATTTTACGTCCAAAATGGTACTTCTCAACAAGGTCATGGCAAGGTCGAATGAAGGTCAAGTTTTCGAAAATTGTTAAATAACGGGATAGAGATTGGATAGATTGGAAACAGTAAAATGTTTCCGATTAAAGTTGTCAGGGTCGAATAAGGTCACTTCCTGATACCAATGACCTTGACGTTAAACATTTCAAATCAGAGGTCAAAAGTAGGGTTTTACGCTTGATAAATCACTTTGACCTTGAAATAACCTTAAAAATCGAAAAATTGTACTGTTTCCAATCTCTATTTCCAATCTAACAATTTTCGAAAATTTGACCTTCATTCGACCTTGCCATGATCTTGTTGACAAGTAGGTACCATATTAAACGTAAAATTTCCCGGTATTTTCAAATCCGGGATCAAAAATAATGTTCCCATTTGAAAAAGTTGTTTTGACCTTCAAATAACCCTCAAGGTCAACGTCGAGATAAAATTTAAGGTTATGGTCGTACGTCCACTTCCTTGCCCAACAACTTTTGTATAAAACTTTTTTTATTTTTTCGCTTTCCGGCCGAGTTATTTCCTATTGAATGTTAAAATGGTCCACCCTGTATATAAACATGTACTAAACATCATATCTTTATCTTTTTTAGAAATGTTGACAGTTTGTTGACGCTGTCATTAGGTCAAAATTCATTTTCGACTTCAGAATCGTAATCAGAATATCAACTTTTTACTTTTTAATGAAATTTGACAGCTTGTTGACAGCTGTCATTAAGTCGAAATTTATTCTTGACTTCAGATTCGTGATTAGCGACCAAAAAAAAAACAATATAAAGGTCATAAAAAAATAATTAAAGAAATGTTTTCAAAAAATTTCCTCTATAAGAGTTTATGGGGGTTATATGGGGCTGGAGAGAAAAATTTATGCGGTAGAAAATTTGTTTTGCCAAATTTGGTTTCAGTGCATCAAAATACATAGGAAATGATGGGTTTGATTGCAAAGACAGAACTTTTTTTATTTTGTAGACCTGTGTATCAGACAGACATCAGAGAGATGAGCTTAAAATCCTGACATTTCAGAACATTTTGGTCTATTTAGCCTTCTACTTTTTTATCCACTTTCACTCCACTACGTGAATCTAGAAGTAAGAGGCAGTGTCTGAATAAGAATTATAACGGACCCTGCTATTTAGGACATTGTTATTGTTACTGATAATATTGTTATTTTGGCTTTGATATTACCGTTAAGATTTTCAGTTTTGTATTACCACGTGGTTCTCGCAATATACTGTATTCGATTTGAAGGTCCTATCGCTCCGCTGGCCGAAAGAAAAGGTCGATTTTTTGGTTCGTTTGCTAACCATTATTCCACTTAGGACAGTACGTGAAGGCGTATAATTTCGGAACAACAGGTCCTTTGTTAGACAAGTGCCCAAATTAGGGGTTCGATGGCTCAAAGTGCGCCCGGAAAGAAGCAGGTCATCCCGCTCCGTCTTGAAAGGCGGACCGACCGGCGGCCGGCGCTTTGCGGTGTTCGTCTACTAATGACCTGCACTGTTAAAACAACATTTAATTAGGTCCCTTCTGACTTGTGTTATATTTACAAGGACGAAGATGGCATCAGTCCAAATAGGAACGGGGACGGGTATTACCTGACCTGTTGAAGTTTGCGTTGGTTCCATTTTTAATTGAATAAATAAGTTTTGCAGGTGAGGGTATTTGAAAGAGTACTAACTATTTATTGCACGACAGGGCCATATTTAGGTTTGGTCACGTCGGTGTCAAACAAAAAACAACAATCATAAGAATTAATTTCACATTTGCGCACTTTTCCACTTAACGCCGTGTATGGCGTTAAGTGACTATCTTAATATTTTTTTTTGCAAACAGGCTTAAAAGTTCCGTTTTGGTGTAAAAATACGCCAGTTAAAATTTGAGCCCTTAATATTAATATTAAGATAGTCCGCATCGCACTTTTCTATTTTCCGTAAGAATAACATGGGAACATTTTTTTTTTGGCACCTTCTGATTTTTATTGCTTGCTAATAGTGTACTATATGGAAAATTTTTTGTCCAGAATTGAACGCTCTATAAAAAAAGGTCTCTTATGATTTTTCGCTAAGTCTACTGGTTCAAAACTTATTCGAGGCCAAAGTTGAATTCACCGAAAATTTGATCGTTTTTAGTGTATTACAACAAAATTAATGGTTTTATCGAAAATATGTAGCCAAAATTTTATGTAAATTTTAAATTTGGTCTTTTAGAAAATGTTAGTTAACAATTTTTCGCTATGAAAAAAAAAATCAAACAAAAAAATGTTTTCAGTTGAAATTATTAAAATTTTTATATTTTTGAAAGAAAATTGCGTCAAGTAAAATATTGCATTTGATTTTTCTCCAATTTTTTCCGTACTCTGAGTACATATTTTAAAAATTATCATTGTTAACTTTAAATTTCAAAACTAAAGTTGAACAATTAAACGGTCAAATTTTCGGTGAATTCAACTTTGGGCTCGAATAACTTTTGAACCAGTAGACTTAGCGGAAAATCATAAGAGACCTTTTTTATAGAGAGCGTTCAATTCTGGACAAAAATATGTTAAAAATTTTTCCATATAGTACACGATTAGCAAGCAATAAAAATCAGAAGGTGCCAAAAAAAAGTTCCCATGTTATTCTTATGGAAAATAGAAAAGTGCGATGCGGACTATCTTAATATTAATATAAAGGCCTCAAATTTTAACTGGCGTATTTTTACACCAAAACGGAACTTTTAAGCCTGTTTGCAAAAAAAAAAAAATTTATTTTTTTTGAATCACCCTACTATTTATGTAATACCTACCTATTTATGTAATACCTACCTATTTATGTATATTGCTGTAAAACCCTAATTCTCACGTTTCGGCATGTACCGTTTGTAGATTTGTGTAAATACGTGACAAACCTCTTGTCTAGCCTCTGGTTTTCCCAAACTAACTGCGGTTGGGTTTTCCCCTAATTCAGTTTACAACTGCTTATTGGAGACTGGGTTCGGGGAACCTACCTACCTAACTAGGCCTGTGTCTAATTATTGGTTTAGGGGACTTTACTTTCCGTTTGGACAGGCAGTCTCCAGCAGTTCATCTTTACCGTTCACCGGCTCCAAGCCGGTCTAAGCCGGTTTTTCGTATCTTGTAAATATGTAAATAAATAACTGTACATACAGCCGATTAATGTGCTTTACTTACCACACCACCCTCACCATAGCCGAAACACTTTTTGCACTCAATACGTATGTAACGCCAATGTAATGCCAGTGTAATGTTAGAGTAACGCCAGTGTAACGCCAGTGACAGCTGATGCTAAGGTGAAGATTGGCGCACATCTAAACAATCATCGTAAAAACGTAATTGTCTTTAAATTATAATCGTAAAAGAAGGAGCAGTTCATTTGTGACAACATACATTTATATCTGTCGCTACCCATTGTATAATTGTTCATACAACGTAACTAACAACACCAATGACTATACTATACCATCCGCTTAGGAATCAACAGACATGACATAATTGTGTCGAAGGGTTGCACATTGAAAAACAAACTACGTTTTACATATACACGACTATGTAATAGATGTTGTATTAATAACATTGTTATATAAAATAACAAACATAATGAAAAAAAAGTTCAAACAAAAAATTAAAATTTCTCAGTGGCGCCATATTTCTTACAAGTAGAGTTGGCCGAAACGTGCCGAGGGACCTAAGCGTACGCATCATAATATAATACATGTATAATAAGAAAATAACTAATAAAAGTAACATCATAAAATAAACATTCAAAATGACTGATGAATGTATTCACTTTGTCAGTAAATGATAGATTTTTAGGCGTTTGCGTGTGTGACATATTATTATTACCGTAATACCGACGACAACGACATTAGCACCTCGTCTCAGACGCTCTAGGAGAGGAGTGTCGTTGACTCCTATGCTACACCACTGTCTCGGGGCACCTACTCATTTACAACCTCCACAATGTTTCAACACGATCCGCCACTAATAGCGACATGAGTCGCAAACGGTTTAGCCATACTACTCTTTCATACATTTGTATTTATTTATTGCATTTATTGTTTTCCGTTTAATCAGCATGCATTTGATATTCGACTTGCTCATTCTTGCTTGTTTGTTTCTTCGAGAGCTTGAAGTGTGCCATTCCATGCTTTGGCCTTGGTTTCCGGGTCGTACTCAAACACCGATGTCTCATCGCCAGTAATGACACGTTTCATAAAATGGGGATCATTTTCAATCGATTCCAAAAAGTCAAGACACCTTTCTCTCCTGATGTCCTTTTGTTCCTGCGAAAGGTTTTTTGGAATCATTTTTGTCATTCGTTAGTCAAAATCTGATGAACAGGGGTGTGCTTCAAATTTAACTCTTCCCCGATCAACCTTGTCGGCAACCGACGAACTGAATGCACAAGATTTTCATATTTTCATCGGTTCTTGAAGATGAAGGCCTTCCGCTGCCTGGTTCATCTTCAATCGACTCTGTTCCTTCTGAGAATGCCTTAAACAACTGAAAAACCTGGGTTCTTGAAAAAACACTGTGTCCGTAGGTAAATAAATTTTGAAAAATTATCCCTTGCGCTATGTCCAAGTCTGAAGCAAAACCTGATAGCACACCGATGCTCAAAATTAGTGTCACTCACTTTTAAAACGCACTGGAAAAAAAGGTTTGCGAAAACAGTCACAAAGATCAAACAATTGTCTCTAACAAGTTCAAATTTGTACTGAACGTTCATTATATGTTAACCATATATCTAATACTTCTATATTGCTGGTGCCCGTAAGTAGAGGTGTCACGGGGTAAATGAGACAGCAAATGACTACTTGACCTGTTGTGCGCAAGCGTCACGAGTCTGGTGGGGCAATTGGCTGTGTGTGACTGGATGTTCAATTCTCTGGCATGCGCGTAAGACTCGAAGTAGTTACGAGAGAGAGACAGACGCACCGTGGTGATTTCGCCAATCTCCAGACCCTTCTAGCAATATAGGAGTATTAGATATATGATGTTAACCTACCGCCCTTCCAATTCCCGTATCCGCAGTGTTGCTAGATCGGGAGCTACGTTGCCAGTCTCATTACCTAATTTACACACCTCGTACATTAAAGGGATAATATTAATTCCATGATCATTTTTTATTTCTTAATGATAGGATTTTTTTATAATTCGATGTTTGTAAAACGTAAAAAGAGCATGAAAACTGTAATACGTTTCCGTCAAAAATAACTAATGTCTAAATAAAGCGAGTAGAAATTCTTGTAGATAATAAAAGAACGACCATCCGATCGACTCACGGTAAGTGACCGAAGCGAAGGCATGGTAGACGATGTTCAAACTAATTAATAAAACATTTTAATTATCATATTGAACAGGTCGACGCATACTCTCAGATTTACGGCCTTTGTAATTATCCGATAGTATTATAAATTAATTAATTTATTAATTAAGAAAATCTAATTAGCGATAAGCGACGCCGTCGGCTAATTTACATGTACACGTAAATTACGTGTTTGTTGTGACAAGTTTGGAAACGAATTTTAATAATTTCATTTAGAAAAAACATTTATCAGACAACATGCTATGTAATATTCGAGATACGTGCCTGTAGATATTAATTTACAGCTTTTCTTAACTTAATTACACTCAGAGAAAGATTAAAAGAGTATATCGCTTGAGACAACAAAATACTGAGTCAAAACATAGTAATATACTACGCTTAATATACAGAATGTCCATTGTGCTATTAGTAGACAGTAAGAGAGTGAGTAGGAATGATAAGAAATGTAAACAAAGACATAAACGAGTTCTAGGCATTATAATTGATAATAATTTTATTGGTTAGTCTCCACTCCGCCTTTTTCGGCGAATTTGAACAGCAGCCATCTTGTAAGTTAGTTAGCGATCTCGTCTCGGGGCTGTGACAATCGCCATTTCTCTTATATTTCTTCTCTTCTACTAAAACCTTGGTACTCCGTCTATCCCACGACAATTGGTTTACTCATTATTTTCCTATCTGCTAAGATAACACCGAGCATATATCCAGAGTACAGATATATACAGAGTGCATATACAGATATGTACAGATATATACAGAGCCATATATACAGAGTACCCGGTGTCCGAGTACGATACATATACACCCTAGGAAATCGTATCTATCCTATCTACCATATCGTATGCACGGTAGTCACTTTTAAGGTATACACCGTGGGGATCTTTTAAACTGAAAGAGATACAGGGTTGCTTATATTACAAAAAAGTTGTACATTTTTTAACCTTAAATATCCTAAAAACAATTGAAAACTTTTGCTTTCCTAATTCCTCTACATATTTTTTATTACTGAGAACGGAGGTAAATGTAATAACACTTGGTACGATTACATAAACCGATATGATGAATCTACTGAAGGTTTCGCAAAATTTCCAGGCACATCATGATTTGTCATGGTAACTGCTACTTCTCAGTAAACTCGAATTTTTAGGTTTTACGATGCTTAACGAAGCCTTATGACTACAATTGTAATTTTTGTAGCTTCTGTAATTTTTGTATGGCGTCAAATAAACCTTTATAGTTACTATGAACAGTTTTTAAAACTGTTTTAACGGACACTTCTCTTGAAATTTGGTCTGACTATCCTTAATAGCTGCAGCTTTGGCAGGATTGGATTGCAAAATAATAAAAGCTGAAAACGTATTGAAAAACTGAGTTCTCAAGGGTTCCTTGGGTTCCAAACCTTCTTCCTTATTTTTATGTTACACACCTTTTTTTCACACACAGCAATTTTTCCTTACAAATTCTATACATTACGATCACGTTATCATAAAATAAATCTTCGAAATCACCCATGCATTTATTCACTTTGTCAGAAAATGGTAGTTTTTTAGGGGTTTGCATGTGTGACATTTTATTATTAACATAATACAACCGCCGACGACATAAACACCTCGAACAGATTAATAATAATGCTCGAGTCTCAGGTACTCGGCCCCCGCGTACCGCAGCCTGTCATTGACTCTTATACTACACCACTGTCTTGCGGCACAATCGGCCAACCCTACTTATGACCCAAGTGGCTGAAAAATCCAACATGGCTCCAAGAAAATTGAAACTTGACTATAAAAACATGAAAATCTAGTAAGCCTGGAAAATTTGTGAAACCTCCAATATATTTAGCATGTCGGTTTATGTAATTGTACCAAATTTACGTAATCATACCAAAGTTGGAAAATAGGACAACACGCAATTTTTCAGTTGTTTTTTTTTGTGCCTTTGATTTTCGATACGATGCGATTTCAGATACGATGCGATGTATCGTCACATTCTTTCATATTCTTTAGCGTCATAAGAATGTGCAACTTTTTTAATCTAAGCAATCTCTCTTGATTTACAAGATCGCAATAGTATACAACTGTACACCATAAAATTGACCACAGTGTTTAAATGATTGTTTAATTTGTTGTGAATTTTGTGAAATTTCACTATGATGTGCATACAAATCACATTTATTTTGCAATAGACCAGTTATGTGAACACCAATCCATTTTAATAATTAACAGTCCTTTCTCTCAGTGTGTGGGATTTTTTCTGAAACGTTTAATAAACTTTATAAACGATTTAATAAATGTATATTCTAAATATGTAGCTGATAAAGGATTTATGGATGCCACTTTTTATAAGCAATTTCTTAGTTTAAATTAATTATAGAGTAAGAATGTGCATGGAAATAATTATTTTTTTATCGGCATTCTAATAATTGCAAAACAATAATACGTTCATTAAACGGTTTCTTCGTCGCCGTTTAGACACATTTATTGTCTTTATTGTCTCGGTTTGCGATATTTTTTAATTATGTTTACTTGTTTTTTATTAATAAAGCAAATCAGTTGTTTATATAATTGCAATAAATTCTTTCTACACATTAAATTACATATTATGCATAAATATTAACTACGTATGTATACTGATTTCTGTTAACTGCTCCTTGTTGTTTTTTATCATATAGAAAATTTAAAAATTAATGAGAGAAATGAAAGTATTATAAATAAATGAAGATGTCAAAAATTTTAATAAAGAAATAAAATAAAGAAATTAAAAATTATTTCTTTGGGCATTTTTTTAAATCTGTATATTTAAATTTTTAAATTTTAGGTCTCAAATTTTAGATAGAGTTTTTGCTATTCACTGTGTGTTATTCAATAAATTGTGTCAGAAATAATCTCTACTTAGCTTAACAGAATCTTAAAACCATTGTACTTCACCACAATTTATATAAACTTCCATATCTAATGATAAAACATACATATATCCTATTATTGAGGCAACATCCCTTGTAATAACAGTAATTATTGTTGGTGTTGTATTATTATTGCACAAAGGATAATAAATGAAAATTGTGGATCCGATCATAGGTGTCTAGAACAGTAAATTTGGATATTATGGATCTAGTAACAATGAGCCATTAATAGAGGACCCAGCAGTATTCAAATTGGTTAAGAATGACAAACGCATATTTTAAAATTTTTAGCATAGCAGACGTTTCTTGCAGCACTTGACTGTACGAGCAAGTGGCAAGTGGCTATATTGAACGATGCTAGATATCAATCGGATCAAAAATGCTGACTCCATGTGCGGAGTTTATAGGAGAATAATAAAGGTTATTTATTATGAGAATAAGTGGACAATATAAATCCAAATAAGTATAAAAAATTATAAAAATTTAACCAAATAATGTTATTTGGGACACTTATGCGGTGGTTTAAGGCATTCTCAGAAGGAAGAGAGTCGATTGAAGATGAACCACGCAGGAAAGGCCACTTCAAGACGAGCAGGTACTTAGGACAATTTTTTGACTAACCCCCTTGAATTGGGGATGAAAAAAATCTGCGCAAAAATGGTTCCAAAAAATCTTTCGGAGAAAAAAAAGAACATGAGGAGAGAAATATGTCTTTTTGGGATCGATTGAAAATGATCCCCATTTTATGGAACGTGTCATTACTGGTGATGAGACTTGGGTGTTTGAGTACGACCCGGAAACCAAGCGCCAAAGCATGGAATGGCACACTTCAAGCTCTCCAAAACCCAAAAAAGCAAGAATAAGCAAGTCGAAGATCAAGTGCATGCATTGCTCGCCAGAGAATTGTCCACAAAGAGTTTGTCCTCCAGGCCAATAGTAATCAACACTTTAACAGAGAGGTTCTTGAAAAACTTCAAAAGAGTCGTGCGTGTGGACCAAACATCAAGAACAACTGGGTGCATCGACAATGCGCCTTGTCACACAGCCATTTCAGTAAACGAGTTTTTAGCCAGTAAAAACATTTTTGTGGCTCCTCAGCCTCCTTGTGGCCTAACTTGAGTCCTTGCGCTTTGTCTTTGAGATTGAAAAACACGATTTTGGGACCATAGAAAAATTCAACGGCTGCCGACCAGCTGAAGGCTATTCCAGTATATGGGTTCCAGCACTAGAGAATGGAAGAACCGTCTCCAGCTTGTTTGGCTTCCAAAGGAATATTTTAGAGACAATCGTGATTGTAATTTATTCAAATATAAAAAATTTAAAAAACCGGTCTCATTACTTAATTTACACATGAAATAGTAATAAAAATAAAAACTCATCATCTAATGCTGACGCTGTGTTTTGCGTCACTATGATTTTTAATACGACCTCTACTAATTATCTTGAAAGATAAACTAGAAATGAATCAACGGTTATGGCTGAATTTGAAGACCCAAAATACAACCAACTCTGATTTTTACGTTTTTCTTCAAAGTTACACGCATTATTATTATTACTATTATTCGGTGTGTCGTCTGCTCTGTTTTCTTAGTCATTTTTTGCGCGTCGGTGTGCGACAGCGCATTCATTTAGCATAACTAATCGAGAATTCAGCAGAACGGCGTAAGTTGGCCAGTGAGCATGAGCGGCTTCTTCAAAGGTATCGCAGCGGGTGTTTCGGGCCGCTGTCGGCTCATATTGCGGGGTGGAGCACCGGGGCGCCATCGGGAGTCGGAGGACTTCTTCACGGTCTAGCTCCGGTGGGGGCAATCGGGACCGGGTCGCCGCAGCGCATGGAGTTTTGTGAATTTTTATGCGGAAATGAAAATTTCATTGAAACCCCAATTTAAAAGTAGTGTTAGGCATCTTTTCCATGGGCGGATAGGGATTCTAAACTTAATATTATATACAACTTAATATTATACAACTTCCAGTTTCACCGGATGCATTGGCGTAACTAGAGGGATCCAGGAATGACCTAGACCCCTCCCCCCCAGAACAATCGCCCCCCCCCCTCAATTAAAAAAATGTAGGTAAACTCAAACCTTCAACTGTGTAAATTTTACATAATGAAGCATTGGCCCCTCCTAGAAAGTCAACCTAATTACGCCTCTGACCGGAAGTGCTAATCAACTTACGATTTTTAAATACAACACCCTATATATTCAGATTCTCTCAAAAACCTTCATTACTATAGTAATTTTTAAAGTGTATTGTCCTGTTAATAGTGTTTAGCCTTTATCTTTATACATTTACTATATATGTATATAGACAGTGCCGCCAATGTTTGTAACGTACCACCTTACATGACAACAATAACAACATTGATTGAGCCCTGATGAAGGAGAAATAAAGCTCCGAAACGTTGGCAAAAATCGAATAGTTGTTATTTACTCCTGGACCTAATCCAACCAAACCAAAAAAAAAACCTATATATTGTTGCGTATTTGAAATCCTGATAAATTTCAGAGTTGAGTGATACCAAATAAGTGCGTTTTTAGATACTCAAATATTTTTTTAAAATAAATCTTCAATTAAAGTGTGCTTCGTTAATGTCATTCTAATAACCTTAGCGACACTATAAAAATCGATTAATAGATGCTACCAATATCATTAATTTTGCGTGGTAGAAATTCTATCCCATTTATCAAACAAATAAAGTCTAGATTTCATCATTTTCAGATTAACATTTTATAACTTGTTATTACATGGTGCGTGTGACCAAATGGCTGTGATTAAATGATCTCAGCACACTTAAGTTGAAAATTAGAAAATTAGAAAACGATTTACAAAATGTATCTGCGTAAAAACTCACTTATACTCGTATATTTGATATCAAGTATTTCAAATATGTAATATAATAATATATATTGCATTAAATTTGAAGTAAGTTGGAATCACTTAAGTTAAATAAATGTACATTTTATGTCAAAATTTTATTATGGATATAAGATGACAAAAATATGAAAACTCACCTCAATTAATAAAAAAAAAACACGATTATGTGTTACTCAGTATTTTTTTATATTGTCCGTTTTCCATATTCCAAAAAAAAAATGGAATTATAGGTATAAGAGAATTTTAAACAGATTTTTTCCAATATACATTTAATATTTTCACAACAATATTTTTGCCCCACTCGCTCCACGACCCCAAGATAATCATCGGCCGATATTCCCGTTGTGACTACGCCCCGGGTCGGGTCAAAAGTATCAAGTCATAATTACCAATAAAGCAATATGTCCGTTTTTAATTATTTCGTGAATTCTGTTAACAAGAGAAGTTAGGGCAGTTCGAGATAATCGATTAGGCCTAGCCTCCAGCCTCGAAGACCTCGTTTCACCTAAGAGGAAATTATTAATGAACAAATCCAATATCGACCTGGCGATTTGTCATAATTTTTTTGGGGCTTATCTTTAGTGAAATTTGACTTTTAACAAGTAGGTACAAAGAAACCCCCCCCCCCCCCAAAGGTAATTTTGTGGTGGGTAAAGATAAATTTTTGCTTTTTTGAATCCAAAGGGTGAAACCTTATTAACAAAGCCAAAATATTTTCATTATATTGTCCTGTTGATTTAAGATCTTGCACTTAATAATCTTCCACTTACACTTGATATTCTTCCACTTTAAGAACCAATCTGGAGGATTAAGGTTTGGTAACCTTGCTGGCCATTCTAACGGCAATCGCCTTCCAGTCGAACGATTTAGTAATACCGGGGCAAGGTAGTAACGTAACTTAACATGGTAATGCTCCATTTTGTTGGAACAATATTGTGTCTGTTTTTATTGCTGGATCTCTTCTATTGAGATACAGATCTCTTAGTGACGAAATTATTCCATTTTGAAGAAGATTCAAGTACACCGTTTAAAGTTGCCTCCAAAAAGACTGGGCCAATGATGTTGTAAGCAAAACACCTAATTTTGTTTCTTAGTTCAAAGAAGAACCGTGTTTCCTATTGATATTTCCCAGTTCTCCAAAGTGTTTCTTTGTTTTTCTAACTATTCCTTAAAATATGGATGGTAAGTTGATAATCTTTTCTCTCACCAAGCGAACTACAGCTGCCTTTGAGTTTGTGTTCTATCTCCATAACCGATCATCATCTTCTGAATTAAAAATTATTTTTTTTTGTATCAAGTTTTTTTTTTTGGAAAAAAAATTTAGTTAAATCCGGAGAAAATTTATAAACCAAGTAGGTACAGTGCTGAGTACCTCTTTGAATGCCATGTCAATATCCTACAATCACGTGATCAATATTTGTAACCAATAGACAAAAACTATCTAACAGTCAACCAAAAATAGGCAAATCAGAATTGGTTGATGTGTTTTGACATTTCATTGATAAGTGGACACATGAAAATATTGAATTTATTCCACCTAGTTGATACACACTGTATATTTTCAATGAGCACCTCACGCGTTAATACTTAACTAAAAAAAATGGATGTTTTCCTCGAAACACTGATAGTTTTAATAAGATTAATTAAAACTGGTAGTTTTAATCTCCTGAAGATGCCAACTTAGTTGGCGAAACGCACGTCGAGAAAAGAACAGTTCGTTTGTGGAAAACGTCCAGTTTTTTGTTTCTATGCCGAAGGTCCAGTACCCACTCCAGAATACTTAGCTAGACAAAACCAAGAACTTATATAAAGAATAAATAAATAAATAAATAAATAAATAAAAAAAGACAGGTAAACGCTGTCCTTTTTGAAAAAACTTTTTTTTTTAAAAAAGCGTGATTTTCAAAAGTTAAATATTTGTTTAACGTATTTAGGTGGGAAACAAATTTACGTGGATATGGTTGACGTGATTTTCCTAATCATTATAAGAAAGAGCCAAAATCGAGCCTAGGCAATTATTCGTGTAGTGTGGTTATAAAAACAGGAGAAATAAATATACCAAACATTATTAAAATATTTAAACACATGTACCTGCATGCAGGTAGAGAAAAAGATCAAACTTTGGAATGACATAAACCATTATTTTAAAAAAACACTAATTGAGCCTCGATAAAGTCTAAGTAAATAGGACGAAACGTCGGCAGAAAATTAGTAGATCGTTATTTGTCCAACATCCCGAAAAATCTTTTGTCAAATTATAAGAAAGAGGTGATCAAAATAAAATGATTGTTCTTAACCTTAACATACGGTAATCAACAAATTCGATTTTTTTTTATTATATACTCTTCTTACATAAAATGACTTGATATTTTTTTTGTATATTAAAAACAATGCAAAATCGGGGTATTCCACCTTTAAAAAAATATAATTAAAATTTATTAATTGCACAAGAAAAGATTTCTAAAAGGCCTAATTATAGAATTGGTATATAAAAAAAATGTATTCCCATTATGGCGAGGGTGGTGTGGTAATTAAAGGACTTTAATCGGCAATATATACAGTCATTTATTTACATCTTGAAGATGGAAAAAGAGAGACCGGCGAAGATCGGTCTGGAGCCGGTGAATGGCAAAGATGGACTGCCTATCCAAACGGAAAGTAAGTTTAAGACAGATCAGTATGACAAAGGCATAGGTGACACGTGCTGTTAGTTTGGGAAAAACCGAACCGCAAGCTAGCGAGTCATTTATGACTCGCCGCCCAAGGGCAATTCAAGTGTTATTAGCAGGAAGGAACGAGGCTGTACCAGAGGTTTGGCACGTATCTGCACAAATGTACAAATGGTACAAACCTACAAACGTACAAATCTGTACAAATGTACAAACGTGGGAACTAGATGTGTACAGAAATATACACAATTATGTACCTACACACGTACATAATTGTCACAGGAACAAATCAACAATAGACCCTACACCATATACTTTATTTTTGATATAATTATAAATACAGTTTTTTGTACGTTTTTTTTTAATGGCCTGTTTCAAGTCGTTGCTCGAGCAGACGCATATCGCGGAGATAAGCGCGCACTTGGCCGATATTTTTTTATTGATTTTTAATTTAAATTTAATTAATATTATCAAATTCATTATTACTATTATCACATTTTATATTCAATCCTAGAAAATGTAAGAGTATTTTGATTAAAACATTTCACTTTTCCTAAGCATTATAAGAAAGAGGTGATCAAAATAAAATTATTGTTCTTAACTTTAACATACTGCGCTAATAGCCTAGAAGCTCTGGCCATAAATTCGAAAAAAAAAAAACTTTAACATACGGTAATCAACAAATTCGATTTTTTTATGATATACTCTTCTTGCATAAAATGACTTGATATTTTTGTATATTAAAAACAATGCAAAATCAGGGTATTCCACCTTTAAAAAAATATAATTAAAATTTATTAATTGCACAAAAAAAGATTTCTAAAAGGCGTAATTATAGAATTATTATATAAAAAAATGTATTCACATATACTTTATTTTTGATATAATTATAAATACAGTTTTTTTTATGTTTCGTTTTTTTTAATGGCCTGTTTCAAGGCGTTGCTCGGGCTGACGCATATCGCGGAGATAAGCGCGCACTTGGCCGATATTTTTTATCGAATTTTAATTTAAATTTAATTAATATTATCAAATTAAGGCCGGAGGATAGTGCCCGTCAGGCGACACGAATCGCATATAAATTGTCTATTAATTTCGTCATAATTTTCAATTTATTAGATTTAATACAATCTAAGCGCGTATAAAGTACAATGTTTATTGGGGAACTGACACAATTAATAGAGCCTTTATCACAATAAAAATGCAGGCCAATCACCATAAATCACATTTATCTGAAATTAAATTGAACCCGCTGACACTAATTTAAAAAGATTTCAAATTATATTTACATCAAATAATTGCCTCTTAAAGCGTGTAAACATATGCGATGGGTGGTCCCAGTCGCGATAAAGTAGCTCGTTTATTGGGAAAAAATGTTTTATTTGTTTGACATATTGTTATTTATTAGATTGTTACGTTTATTTATTGTTCCTATAAATAATGTCGACAATGGGATGGTTATTTTTAACGCTGACTTCTGTTCCCGGTGATTTTCTATCATCACACCAAATTTTTTTTTCGGAATCCTACGTATAGTCCATCTAATCTGAATTGAAAATGATAAATACGCCTGGGGAATAAAAAAAAAAGGTGCAAATTTATGATTCCATGGGCGTGCTCGAATAATAACTTTTAGGGATAAGTAATAATAAGTAATTAACGTCGCTTTTAGGCATTCATATATGTTTAAAATAAAACGCTGACTTTTACGATGTAAGACTTTATTTTTAAATCCATCGTACTCGACCGTTTTGACATTTTCGCTGGTTATATCTGGAGTTACGTTATTTTCATCCGTTTCGAAAGGCCTCCAGAAAGCCATATTTATGAAAGAGGTATTGATTAAAAATATCGTTTTTTTAATTATTGAATTATGACGCAAATAAAATAAAAGTTTGTATAATTTAAACGTTTTAAAAACCCACTTCACCGTTATTGTACGCGCACAGAATATAAATCATCAAAACATTCACAAAAACAACGTTTTTTTGTATACAGTCGGTCAAAGATAGCGTGGTTATATCCCGTGTTCTACCGCCAACGTAGTCAACTGGGTCGACTGTATGTGGTGTCTGGTGACATATTTCCCCCTACCAGAATAGCGACAATGAAGTGTAGATTCCGTCCACCTCTTAAGTGACAAATTTTACGGAAAATATGGTAGTATTATATTTTTATACATATTTTAAATGTATTATTATTGTACAGAGTGCTAAAAAATCACGTGTCAGTGGCAACATTCTGTCCTGTTCTATTCCAGTTTTTTTTTCTTTTGTCCAAAATGAATCTCCCATCTTATTTGAGTACAGGGTTATTAAACCATAAAATATACATTCGCCGTCACATATATCACTGATGAGATGGAAATTTAGACCTGTGCTTTCTGATGGCAAATGACAATGAACGGGGGGATTATTTTCCCTTAGCGTGTTAGCGTGTTAGCGATTTACATACACTAGCGGGCGATACTTGCTAGGTAATAACACCATAGCTCTTCTGGTCATGAGACAAGCTGACAAGCTAATTATTCGTCATTCGCCGTCAGATATATCTGATGAGATCTGATAAATTCGAAATCCGCATCTGTGATTGCTGATGGTGAATGACAATGAACAGGGCATCATTCTCGTTTAGTTAAATCTTCTGACAATAGATACTTTTGGATACATAATAATCAAAGAATAAAAGTATCAATATTAATATTTAATGATCAGGAATTTGCCTCTTAGCCAACATACACCGCGACTTCATAGGGTCTTATATTTATTTAATGGGGCTATACAGGGTGATTCTTAAGTTAAATCTTGTTTCTTAATAACGTGTAGAACTATTCAAAACTAACGATTTTTTCCAAATACCATTTTTTAATAAACCCAAAAATAAAAAAGTCCGGTCCTGCTCTCAATTTAAATAAAAGGTAATTGGTAAAAGTAAAAAAAGTAATTAAAGAAAAGGTAATTCGAAACACAGTAGACAAACATACCTAATGTTTATTGCTTTTTTATGAATCATTTATTCCTAGCATTTTCTTATCATCGACGTTCTTATATTTAGAATTCCGCTTTACAACTTTTTCTTTAAATTTAAGGCAGGACCGGATAAATTGTATTTTCGAAATTAATAATAAGGCAACTTAGGAATCATCCTATTTGTCTAGTATAGCGCGCCCATTCTTTCAGATCACCTTATCCATATTGCTCTTTCAGACAGAATAGCCTTCATAAGAGCTTTTTATGTTGGGTTTCATCTTCAGGCATAACCTGTATGCTGTTTCCCATGCCAGACCAGTCAGACCCATAGCTGTTTAGTTAGCTTTCTGTACTATTATTATATACTATACTAAGGCCTATGTACTGTTCTTCTTTACAATTCTTTTGGTTACCTAATAAAAATTCTTCTGGGAATTTGGGTGATTGTGCTTTTATAAACTTTTTCATCTGCCTTTGTTGTAGAACAGTTATCAGTCATTCGCCAGGTTTGTTATTTATCTATTCAAGTATGAACCCAGGTCTTTTTTGGATTGTTTTGTCAACATGACAATCATGAGAAGTGTTCTGGCCATAGCAATAAGAGTGAAACAATAAAATACCAGTGTCTCAAAAGTCAACGAGAGCTTATCTTAAAGGTCAAAGAGCAATAATTGGATTCATTTTCTATACCATCAGTGACTACAATTTCCCTAAAACTTGTCCTATTTCATCTTCAGGTATAATCTGTATGTTGCTTCCAATGCCAGACTAGTTAGACCCATAGCTGTTTAACTAGCTTTCTGTTATAATGCCTAAGTACTATTATTTATTATTCTTACAATCCTTTTGTTTACCTAATAAAAATGTTTCCAGGAATTTGGGTGATTGTGCTTTTACAAACTTTTTTCATCTACCTTTGTTCTAGAACAGTTATCCATCATTCGTTAGATTTGTTATTTATCCATTTAAGTATGTACCATTTAAGTATGTATCCATGTAAGTCTTTTTGGATGGTTTTGTCATCAAGAAAATCATGAGAAATGTTCTCGCCCTAGCAATAAGAGTGAAACAAATACCAGTATCTCTAAAGTCAATAAGAGCTTATCAGTTCCTTTAATACTATTTCAGATCCATTCGAATTTTATTTTTATTGATTTGAAAAGGTAAAAGAGCAATTAGATTCATTTTCTATACCATCAGTGTAAAAATATTTTTTAGTACTGGTTAATTAAATTGTTAAAACTGGTATATTAATTCTTAGGTTTAACTATCCTACGAACGGGTTTTTCGTGTCCTGATTAGATTAACCAATGTTTAATTGTGGGCATTCTTTTACCAAATCCAGGCTAAGTGGTTATGGTACTAATATTTTTGGTGGGATTAGTACTGGTTAATTAAATTGGTTAAACTGGTTTATTATTAAACGTTCGATTAGCGGTTTAACTATACCTACGAACGTGTATTTCTTGGTCCTGATTAGATTAACCAATGTTTAATTGTGGGCATGTCTTTTACCAAATTTAACTGTATCCAGAGATACTGATTAAGGCTTGGTTAAGTCGTTATTAGGTTAACTAATATTTTTGGTGGCGATTAGTACTGGTTAATTAAATTGGTTAAACTGGTTTATTATTAAACGTTCGATTAGCGGTTTAACTATACCTACGAACGTGTATTTCTTGGTCCTGATTAGATTAACCAATGTTTAATTGTGGGCATGTCTTTTACCAAATTTAACTGTATCCAGAGATACTGATTAAGGCTTGGTTAAGTCGTTATTAGGTTAACTAATATTTTTGGTGGCGATTAGTACTGGTTAATTAAATTGGTTAAACTGGTTTATTATTAAACGTTCGATTAGCGGTTTAACTATACCTACGAACGTGTATTTCTTGGTCCTGATTAGATTAACCAATGTTTAATTGTGGGCATGTCTTTTACCAAATTTAACTGTATCCAGAGATACTGATTAAGGCTTGGTTAAGTCGTTATTAGGTTAACTAAAATTTTTGGTGGCGATTACTAGGCCTAAGTAGAAGGCTGTAACAGCAAAAAAAACTTTAAAATGAATTTATCAAATATTAAAAAAACGTGTTCCCCACCAGAAAATTTTGGAAACGGTTTGCATAATATTATTTTTACAATTATCAAGTGAATATAAAAACTTTTTATTATTGCGCTTGTTGCAAAATTTTCATCTTTCTTGAAGGTACAGCTATTTCAGTATCCCAAAAACGTATTGTTGGGGTGAAATGACAATCTAAATTACCATAACTTTTACAGATTATGTAAGTAAATACTTTTACTCAGAAATACTTTGTAATTACTTGGTAATTATGAAAAAAAAACAATTCCAAATTTTTAACCTTAACACACAAATTTTTACTACAGCTTTTTACTTTAAGTCTAGTAATTAAACAATATCCTAAAATATGATGTGAGTCCCATGGTCTGTTATGAAAATACGAGAACTTCAAATTCCACCAGCCGCCACGCTACTATTTTATAAGGAAACATCCTGTTCATATTGAGGAATGGAACGATAACAATTTTTTTTCGTTTCAGGTTCTCAAAAAATGTGTTTTCAGAACAATATTAAATGAGAAAGAAGTACAAAATGTATCTTTAAATATCATACAGAAAATGACAAGTTATTTCCTCTAGTTAGATGTCTAGTGTGAGTAGAGTTTTGATTATCTTTAAATTTTCTTCACCCCAATAGACAAAATGTATAAAACCACTTTCAAATTCATCCAGGCAATGATTTTTTAAGTTAAAATCGGCAAGTCAAATGCTAAATAATTGCGGCTATGTTCATACTAAATGCATTAAAAAAAAAAAACCACCCCACCCCCCCCCAATCGGGAAAGGGGGGGGCGGGGGCGGCCCGCGGGGGGGGGGGGGGGGGCCCCGGGGCCCCCGGGGGGCGCGGGGGGCCCCCCCCCCCCCCCGGCGGGGGGCCCCCCCCCCCCCGCCGGGGGGGGGGGGGGGGGGGGGGGGGGGGGGGGGGGGGGGGGCCCCCCCCCCCCCCCCACCCCCCCCCCCCGGGGGCGCCCCCCCCCCGCGGGGGGGGGGACCCCCCCCCCCCCCCCCCCCCCCCCCCCCCCCCCCCCCGGGGGGGGGGGGGGGGGGCCCCCCCCCCCCCCCCCCCCCCCCCGGGGGGGGGGGGGGGGGGGGGGGGGGGGGGGACCCGGGGGGGGGGGGGACCCCCCAGGGGCGGGGGGGGGGGGGGGGGGGGGGGGGGGGGGGGGGGACGCCCGAAAAAAAAACCCCCCGGAAGGACAAACCCGGGGGGGGTTCCCCCCCCCCCCCCCCGGGGGGGGGGGGGGACCCCCAAAGGGGTTTTTTGGGGAACCCCCCCCCCCCAGGGTTTTCGGTTGGGCTAAACTGGTTCCGGAGGGTTTACCGGGGGGCCGGATGTAATACCCTTGGAGAATCAAGAAGCCGAGACAGTTTCGGTTAAAGGCTCGCGCGTTTTATTTAACCTGGATTTCTCGCTTCGGAACACCCCTGCGAATCACAACAGACCAGGGACGACAGTTCGAGCCCAACCTGTTCAAGCATCTAAACATCTTGACTGATACAACTCATCTTCGTACTTCTGCGTACCACCCTGCGGCGAACGGCATGATCGAACCTCTACACCGGCAATTAAAAGCGGCGATTAAATGCCACAACTCAGGCAGCTGGGTTGACAACCTACCAACTGTCCTGTTAGGCATCCGTTCGGCATGGAGAGAAGACCTCCAGGCAACGTCTGCGGAGATGGTTTATGGAGAACCTCTTCGCCTCCCAGGAGAATTCTTCGTGCCAAGAGGAAACCAAGACGACGAAGCAAGCTGGAGTGGTGCCCCTTTTGTCACCGACTTGCGGAAAGGTTTCCATGATCTCCAGCCTGCCCCAGTCAAACGCCACGGCAACAAGAAAGTCTTCATATTCAAAGACCTCGCCATCACTCCCCAGGTATTCGTTCGAAACCTGGGGAAGTGCACCCAGAGCCCCATTACAGCAACCCTACGAAGGTCCCTTCCCGGTGGTGCAGCGCGGCTACAAAACGTTCCTAGTACGGATACATGTCCGGGAGAAACATATTTCAATGGACAGGTTAAAGCCGGCCTACCTCATCAACGATCAGGTCGACCCACTGGACCGTGACCCTGAGGACGACCCAGTGATCATCCCCCAACGGGAAGAAACAGCAGCTCCTCGCCGGGAGCCAGAACCAACGCCTGCAACACCAGGTCCAGTACGCACGCGATACGGCAGACGTGTACGTTTTCCGGACCGTTACCAAGCCGGTTTCTTGTGAGTGCAGTGAATTTTTTGTCTCTGTGCTTGTTCGCGATTTTTCTTGTCGAATTTTCTTTTTTTTTGCACGATCTCCGTTACTAGAAGGGGGGTGCTGTAGGGTCTATTGTTGTTTAATAGGTAGGATCTAATTTTAGTTGAATTATGTACGTGGTAGGTAGATACCTACCTATTTATGTATATTGCTGTAAAACCTTAATTCTCACGTTTCGGCATGTACCGTTTGTAGATTTATGTAATTACGTGGTACAGCCTATTTGATTTCTGTTAAAAACACCCTCATAATAGTTTGGTTTTCCCAAACTGACCTGCGGTTGGGATTTCCCCTAATTCAGTTTACAACTGTTTATTGGAGACTGGTTTCGGGGAACCTACCTAAATAGGCCTGTGTCTAATTACCGGTTTAGGGTATTTTACTTTCCGTTTGGACAGTCAGTCAGTCTCCGTCAGTTCATCTTTACCGTTCACCGGCTCCACACCGGAGTCTATCTCCGCGTTTTACCGGACTTCCCCGGTCTCTCATATCTTGTAAATATGTAAATAACTAACTGTACATATAACCTGATTAAAGTACTTTACTTACCACACACCCATCGCCATAAATGATTAGCTAATCGTCCCGTTATTTTTTGTAAAAGTACAAATGTTATGTTAACTGCTAACCTTCTATGATTAAATACACCAGTGATAAATTACCTTATAAATAACTAGTTGCAAAAGTACCGGGCCTAAGTCTCTAACTGTATATCAAACTATCAAACGATAAAAAACTGCTACCTTCTGTGAGATATTCACAGTAGGTAAGTATTGCTCTATTTTTTCATTCCGAAAAGTACGTCAAAAAAATTTACGCATTCCTCAGATTTTATAAATAAAGTCAGCTGCACGGCCAGCGCTGACAAAGTTATGATAATCGGACCAACTTCGAGGCCCGTAAAGGCACCGGGGGCCATTCCGCCGGCCCGGAAAAATTTGTATTATATTAATCACTGTTGATTTTCTGAGCACTTATTCCCGATTCCACTTAGGAATTTTGTCATGATGATAAATGGTGCGCTATTTCCTACGTATTAGATTGCGCAAGGCATTTTTTTTTAGCATTTTCTCCGAATGATTTATTATAAATCCGAAACAATAATTAAAAGAGATTTATGGGTCGGCGTTTACGGATATTTTGGCGCTGATGTTCCTACACCAATTATCTCTAGTCGAATCTGGAGAACGCTACCTAGGCACCGACACCCGGGCCATTTGTAAGAAGGTTAACGGCTATGTTGAGCTATTAGGTGACATTTCTGAAGAGGAAGACAGACATTTCTGAAGAGTGAAAGCTCGATAAAAACTGTGGTTCCACATGTGTCCTCATATTCACTTCACATTTCGAAGATGTCCTTTTATAATAACACTACACTGCAAGATTTTGCCCCTGGACAATGAGTAGTTGTTTCTGAAGTAATTTTTCTCGCTGAAAACAAATCCGGTTTTGCTTTATCCGGTATAGCTCTGCAAAATTGTTTTTGAGATTTTGCAAAAAACACATATTATAATTTTTTTTGACATATTTAAGGTTATGTAGCACTGCGAATTTAGTTTTTTCTCAAAAATTTCTCGGTATCCGTCACTTTTTAACACACCAAAATTTTGTGTTATCTAATAAACTGTGAATATGTAAAAGGGTTTACATAAATAAATTGTTTAGACAAATTATTTAATATTAGTTTATAAAAATTATTGCAAATATCATGTTTTTTTTTTAATTAACACTAAAATCGCATACTAACACTACGGTAACAATTATAAACATGAAGCAAATTAGTATAACACAATTGCTTATTAATAGACAATGTACAAACATAAATGTCGTGAAATCTAGTGGAATATAGTCTAAAAGACGATATTCAAAACAATGCAAATCTATTTCAAAAAATCAAAATAAATTTGTGATGCTAAATCCTACCTACGTACCTTTAATTTTACGTAAAAACCGTTTTTTTTAGGGCCATTAAGCTAAAACTGTACAAAAATGTCGTTCTCTTCAATTTGGGCTTAGGGTTTATGAGATTTCAGTTAAGGTTTGTGCTATTGTGATGTATGCATTTGTGGATTATCTGCTTGGGGTTTAGGGTTTGTGGTTTATGTGCTTGGAGTTTAAGGTTTCTGGTTTATGTGCTTGGAACTATAGGTTTAGGGTTTGTAGAGTTCTGAATTAAAGGTTTGTGGATTTCAGGTTTATGTGTTTAGGGATTATGGAGTTGGAGATTGTAGATTCGTTGGTTTATGGCTTTGTGTTTTGAGATTTGTGTATTTATGGTTTTTGTTGTTCAGTGTTCACCGGCTTATGGAGTTTGTACGATTACGGTATGTTGGTTTGATATTTGTGAGTTATGGGTGTTTTGGTAAGGGATTTGTGAGATAGGGGTTTGAGGGTTAGAGTTTTGTAGGTTATTAGTTCGTGAGTTTTGTTTTGTAGGCTAGGGGTTTGTGAGCTGAGGAGTATTTTCATTTATGGTATGTGATTTTAATGTTAATTTAAAAAAAAACATGATATTTGCAATATTTTTTTAAATCAATAGTTTAAATAAATTGATTGAACAATTTATTTTGGCAAAACGAATGGCATATACATTAATCACTTTTACATATTCATAGTTTATGAGATAATAAAATACAAAGTTTTATTGTGAAAAGTGACCATAAAGTTTTCGTATACCGAGAAATTCATGAACATGCAAATTCAAAAATGCGATATGTCGGCGAAAAAAAAAAAGGTATTTGAGCAAACTCGAGGGCAATTGAAAGAGGAAGACTTGAACTATAGGATCTCATGCATGTTTTTTTGAGAAAAAAAATCACTGTTTTACATAACCTCAAATATGGCAAAAAACAGTGTTTTTTTTGCATTTTTAGGTTAGAATATCTTAAAAACCTGACGTGATAGAGCAATTCTGAGCCCAGATTTGTTTTCAGCGGGAAACATTACTTCATTGTCCAGGGGCACAAAATTTTCAAAATGTTGCAGGATGGTGTAATTCGTGCATTACAAACATGTCAATGAACACTGTTTTTAAGTTAATATTAAAATTAGTAATACTCATAAATAAATAAAAAAAAACTGTAAGAGACAAAAAAAATTTTTTTGTCTACAGTTATATTAAAATTAAGGTTAAGTGATTTCCATAGAACATTCAACTAATTCCATGGCACACTTGACTCGTCTAGCGGATTTAAAATTCAATATAGTGCCTAATTTGCTCAATTTTGTGATCGTATAGAAAGAATCGTCTTAAAAAGAGTCGTATTAAATTTCGAAGATACAAAATCGTAACATACCATAGGGCTCCCTCTTAAAAGTGACGGTAGGATCATAAGAAGCGGTTTGCGATGCCCAAAGAAAAAATGTAATAGATTGTTTTGAATAAGGATTTTATGGATTTATACATAAATAAAAGTGTACACTCTGTGTATATAAGTAATAATAATTAATTAAAGGGGACAATAAGTGGGCTCAAAACAGATTCTTGTGGAACTCCTGTCCTTACTATACGAGGTGTGGCTATTAAATAACCGAACTGCTGTCATAACACTTTTTATTCGTTACGAATTACAGTAGAAACTTTTTCGCCTTCAATGTACTCCCAACACTTTTACAGAGAGGTTCTTGAAAAACTTCGAAAAAGGGCCATGCATGTGAGACCATACGTAAATAACAACTGGATGTTGCATCACTACAATGCGCCTTGTCACACAGTCATTTCAGTAAACGAGTTTTTAGCCAGTAAAAACATTACTGTGGATCATCAGCCTCCTTATTCGCCTGACTTGAGTCCTTGTGACTTTTTTCCGAGATTGAAAAATCACCTCAAGGAACGTCATTTTTGGGACCATTGAAAACATTCAAACGGCTGTAACCGACCAGCTAAAGGCTATACCAGTATATGAATTCCAGCACTGCTATGAGGAATGGAATAACCGTCTCCAGCGCTGTGTGGCTTCCCAACGAAGTTATTTTGAAGGAGACAATACTGAATTGTAATCCTATTCGAATAAATGAAATTTAAAAAATCAGTCTCATTACTTAATTTACACACCTCGTATATTGTTGCTCTATGTCTTTATGCTATATACTATGTATTATATACATACTAGGGCTAGGACAAAATTCTCGGATACCGACCGTCTTCCAGGTGGCCGCGTATCGGTATCCCGTATTCCAGGTGGCCGCGGCCCGGCCAGCGCAGCGGGGGCCGGGGCGACTGCGACGCGAAACAGGTTCCGTATTTATTTAGTCCTTTGAAGGTCGCGCGCCTGTAATTGTGCATTACTGATTGTTATACTTAATTGATATTATAACGATGGTTAAAACGCCAGCCCCATTTGTTTATCAATTTAAAAAAATTGTGCAGGGTTTTCGAGATTTAAGTGTTAAAGCTACCACTGTGTACTGTGAAATATGCAAGTGTTACTTACAGTTTACAGAAAAGGACTGTGAAAAGCACGTAAAGTCGCTAAAACACTGATAAAATAAAATAAATGGAATCCCAAGAAGTGAATTCCTATATGAGGACGACGAGGTGTAAGAGTGTGACAACAGATGCGGGAAAAGTAAGAGAAAACAATATTACTTAGTAAGTCACTATTTATTCACTGCAGCATGCATGCTCAAGTTCGACCCTGGCATGTACCATTTGGTTCTAGCCCTAATACATACTATATGCTCTATTACTTATAGTCCCGTATATTTACAGGGTGGGCGTAAGGTCCACCTTGTAGATAGTAACCAATTTTTTATTTGCTGAAATTTTACTTACATTTATAAACCGCTATTATTTCTCGCTTTCATTCTGTCAAAAATCATCCGTACGATTAACGTACGGACTATCGTATAATCAGATACTGACACCTATACACTCCATTGTGTCATCCAAACGCCTGGCTTGTTGGGTCCGGGAGTGCTTGCGATATGAGCCAGCTCTTTATTAATAAGGCACCCATTATATAAATCTAAATGTTATTGTAGTAGACGTTAATTCAAGAGCCATTCAACCAAAAATTAACAATACCTCTGGCCGTACAATAGACGGCGCTGCATTGAAATAGACTCTCGGGGTTCTCATAATTAAATTGACACTGAAACCGTATAAATTTCCTAGGCCCTTTTACCCACAACCTTCGGCGTTCAATAAATCATAATCAAATAATTAGGTATTTAGTGTTTCTAATTTAGTAGATGGGCTAAATTAATAAGATACGCGTCGTTTTACACTGATAAAAATGTGTACGTTGTGTTTTGTTGCATTTCTATATTGAAATCATTCTTTAAATTGATATTTGAAACAAAATACATATGTATATGTAGTATAGTTATTAAATTGATGTAAAGATCGGAACATTTTTTTTTGTTCAAAAAAAGTTTATGTTTTATTAACAAAATGATGCACCAACTAGAAAAATGTAATTTTCACAATATATATTAATCACAACGATCTAAAGATATAAAGATCTCCTAAATGTAAATATTTTATTTATGTTCGTGTCCATTTCTGTTTTGTTTGAATATTTCTTAACTAAGTGTATTATGTTGGACCAATAGCTTTTTATTTGAAAAATGATGCTCTATTCGTAATAGAAAAGTAGAAAAAAATAGTGTGTGTGTCCATTTTCATTTTTCTGCCAACTGTGATATAAAAAGAGTTTCATGGGTTATACAATTTTTAACCTCCCCCTCCCCTGAAAATTAAGTGGTATAGTTAAAGAAATGTTTCTAGTATTTTAAATAAGAAAAAGCAGTAGTTCCTAATCCACATATTACTAGGGAATTCAACATTCAATTCAAAATTCAACTAGGAAATTCAGTTCCTTAACAGCTAATTCCTTGGCCTCCTCAATAGTTTCCCTTACATCTTTAGCACCATTTTTTAGTATAAATTTTCCTTTATATTGTGGTGACGTTTTTTTTGGATGGCTCTTTATGTTAATAGGTATTAACTTGAAGGTGCCGTTGAAATTAATTTATGTTATTGTGTGCTCTTGTCTCTTCCTATTTTCATACGGACACACTTGACACATTTAGTTACTTATAATAGAATTATTAAATAACTATTTTTGTCAGTGTATGTTTTATCATAAACTGAAAACGCACATCAACACAAAAGACCGTTGGGACTTGATATTTTATTGTATAAAATCGGATGGTGTTAATAAACCAGTTGTCACACTTTCCAGATACGTCATCCCACTGAAGTTTGGCTTATTATATAAATACACACCCTCTCTATTATTGAATGAACGTCGTATTTCATCCCGGACATTTTGACGACTATATAAAAATTTTATTAGACCTTCTGTCGGCATTATTGTGGACTAGTCTTATTGTTCGATACAAATTTTTATGCAATTTTTAGATTTTAGTCCTTTGTAAAAAAATGATAATACATAGTACCTACACACCTGTAGGCTGTAGGTACTAGATGTTTATTGCACACATCATAATTAAAGCTTGTAGAAACGGAACACGCCACATGGTATTACATACAGTGGAGGTTGTACAACAGCATTAGTTAACATGGGACTGCTGCAATCAAATGAATTGCGCAACTGGCTTCTCGTCGTCGGGAGACTACGTAAACTGAGGCAACTATCATCACATGCTACGGGATATGTCAACGTTAGGCAATAATAACTGTCATTTAATATTTAATATTTTAATAGCTAATAAGTAAAGAAAAACACAATCAGATTAAAATATGGTACTAAGACGAATATTTTAAAATAATTTAACACTCTGGTTAAATTTGCTTTTTTTCCTTTTTGGTTTTTATGCAATTACCGACATGCTTTACTATATTTATTTTCAAGTTAATTCCTAAATGTTGGTCCAGTAATTTAAATAATTTATAATATGCCGAGTGTCGGGAAAATGTTTAAAGATTTCGGGGAATGATTCCTTAGGTCAAAATAAGAAAAAAGTTACACTAGGCATGTCCGAAAATGCTTCCTATAGGAGCTAGGGCCTCGTGAAAGTGAAGAAAATGCTTGTGTATGTAAAAATGTAAAATGTAACTGAGAAACAAGTATATAATAAGTAACTAATATATGTATAATACTCGTAAAATATAATGTAATGAAAATTGAAAGTGAAAAAACCTTTTGACTGTCAGTTTATGGGGTTCTAGCTTCGTTAGGAAGCTTTTCAGGACACATGTCCATATGAACTTTTTTTCTTATTTTGACCTAAGGAACCAACCCCCGAATTATTGAAAAGTTTTTTCCTGACACCTACATATGGGGCATTTAACGCCAAGTGAGGTCAAAAAAAAATTATGTTTGAAACATATCGCAATCGATAGTACTTGCTAAAAAACTAACTTCCCTAAAATTTTAGATTTTTTGAGCCACAAAGAGAGGGATGATGAGGGTGAGAAAATATAAATTTGCGTTTCGACTAAAATTTCAATCTTTCTCGGTAAGAAAATGAAAAAAATTAAAAAAGAAGGTTGCACGGGTTTTTCGATGTGTTTTTTTGGCATAGAATACGATAAAAATATTTTCAAAATTATTGGGGTAGTTTTCACCCTTATTTTGAGGATTGAAAGTTTAAAATCGAAATTTTGAAAAGTATGACACGATTTTTTTTTCCAATTTTTTTTTAATTTATTATTTTTTTTTTGTACTTTCGATTAACTTTTAATTCATAATGGGCGTTGACCGGGAACTGGCCCAAACGTGAAAAAGCGTGGTTTTAGCGTATTTTCTCATCCTGTGAGATAGTAAATGGCAAGTGAATAATATAATCCAAGATTTTTGGGGTCGCTGATTACGAATCTAACGTCAGATTTTCAAAAAACAAAATGGTGGATCCAGTATGGTAGTCAACTTTTAAAAAATGGCTACATTTTGAAATTTAAAAAAATACCATCGTATTCTACGGGAAATTTTCTACGTTAGATTCATAATCAGCGACCTCAAAAACTAGAATATATTATTCACTTGCCATTTACTATCTCACAGGATGAGAAAATACGCTAAAACCACGTTTTTTCACCTTTGGGCCGTTTTTTTGGGCCAGTTCCTGGTCGACGCCCATTATGAATTAAAAATGAATCGAAAGTACAAAAAAAAAAAAAAGAAAGATTGAAAAAACAAATTGAAAAAAAAACTTGTCACGTGTCACTTTTCGAAATTTCGATTTTAAACTTTCAATTCTCAAAACAAGGGTGAAAACTACCCCCAATAATTTTAAAAATATATTTATCGTCTTCAACCAAAAAACACGTCGAAAACCATTGCAACCTTCTTTTTAATTTTTTTCATTTTTTTAATGAGAAAGATTGAAATTTTAGTCGAAACGAACATTTGTATTTTCTCACCCTCACCATCCCTCTCCTTGTGGCTCCAAAAAATCTAAAATTTTAGGGAAGTTAGTTTTTTATCAAGTACTATCGATTGTGATATGTTTCAAACAGAATTTTTTTTTGATCTCACTTAGTTGGCGTGAAATGCCCCATATATTAGTACCTTTACTTCATACATACTGAGTTTCACAATTGTTCGTGTAAAAAATATGAGGTACCAATTCAAAACAAAATTGTGACTCATTATAAATCATTATTTAAAAAACTCTACTAATAAGAAATACCTGTTTGACTTTTTTCTGTTCCTATAACAATTTTACGTATATTGAATTTATTTTATTTTGACAAAAACTACTGCTTCATTGGTACTCAATTAATTTATGATGAATTATCATGAATTATAATCTATAAAAATTTGTTATAAATAAATTTTGTAAAAATGATTGAATAACCGCTACAGATGCATTCTTAATTCCTTTTTCCTTATCTATATTTACGAAAAAAGGCTATAATATATGAGAGAACTAACATTTTTTGGCGTCTGCTCAATGTGTTACACAAATAAGGAGGAACTAATTTTCAAGGCCGAATCATTAGTTAAAAGTTCGCAGACATGTGGTCTTAATAACCAAAAAAATTTCTCATTATGACCAAGTGTCAAGGACTAATAGGTGGCGCTTCATTAACTCTCACAGTTCGCAAAATGACCTAGCCTAGACATTTGCGGTCCACAAATCTCTTCTTATCTGTGTAAGAATGCAGTCGTATCACCTAAAATACTACTATGCATATGCAATTAAAACTTTGAAATTAATATTCAGTTATAATATTCTCAATAATAATTAAATACATGTTGAGGTAAATTTCTTTTTTTTTTAAAAAAAAAAAAATGTGAAATTACGAGGGGTGTTCTCTTACAATTTGTTATACCCGATTTATAATGTATTTTAACTGATGTTATCACGATATTTTTAAAAGCTTGCACAACTGTCGATAAGCCGATTTCATAATTTTAAATATAAACACAATACAGGTCGACCTAAAAAGTGCTTACAAAACACGAAAGCTTTTCAAACATTTTCTTCAACAAACCATTACGATGGTGATTGTTCAGGTGTTCATAAAGGTGTTAAGGTAGGTGCCTGATTTTATTTAAATGCAGTTTTGTTTATATGTACACAAGAATTCTTGTACAAATGTAGGTATATGTATACCTATATATCTGAATAAAAAATAATATCATACTAATCATAATTAAAAGAGATTCTACTATTTTCGGAATATCTACATTTACAATTAATGTTATAAAATTTTATAATAATAATTTACTATGAGCTCAAAATATTAAATATATCAACCTAGGTACAGGGTGAGCCAAACTCGATGTATCGGCCCGATTATAAGAAAACGGAAAAATATAATAAAAATATAGAGGTTCTTCAATTGAAATGACTGAGGTCAATTTTTAGCCAATATCGCGCATTTTTTTAAATTTTGGAAACATGATTAAAATTTGGTAGTAATGACAACATAGGATTTTTTTTTAAGAAATGTAAACACATTTTTGCATATATGCAAGAGCTGATTTTTCTAAATAAATCTCGGGAAGAAAAACTAAAATACATTTTTCCATCAAAGAAAATTTATTACGTAAAAGATCTGATATGATGTATTCTGTATATCAAGAACTCGTAACTGTCATGATTGAAACCAATAGGCTATGGAAAAAAAGAAATATATTATTGAAGAAAGAAACAAAATAGTCCATTACTGCAATGAATTTACAATTACGACAAATCAAATATTCTATAATTAAATCACTGTTAGTTTTTGACATAGGACACTTGATACACTTTGCTGAGTATATACCCCCAAAAATACCCTGTACACTAAATTCAGGTTAAGGCACTGGCCATTTGATGATTTTTTTCATTTTAAGATTGTTTAAGTAGCTACAACATCGTGAAAAACACGGAAAATTTAAGGCAACTTCTGAAGTAAGTTTTTCAGACTGGAAAATATTTTTGTATGCATTATTTTGTTTATACACAGCCTCCAAAAGGACCTAAATTTTAAAATGCCTATATGCAGAGGTATATGTTGAGGTAAAATACCAATATGTAGGCATTTACTTACCTATACTCTATAAAATTGAAACATTTTCTTCCTTTATGTATGCATATTGAAATGTTTAAAAAAATCAGTGGCAAAGGCAAACTCTGTGCACAATATCGATTTTCTTAGCTTATTTTGTAGTCCAACACGTGGCGTCCCGCCTTATATTTTCGAAACTAATCCAGATTTAAACCCTTAAATATCGTTAAAACTCAACAATGAAAACGCCAGGATCCCCAGTTGTGGGGTGGTCCTTATCTTGTCAACATAATGCTGTTTACTAATCGAATCTTGGCAAGAATGTTGAATTTAACACCACGACACAATGGAAGATTATTTCTGTTTTAATTCTCGGTACGCACGCGTTAAAAAGGTGTCTTTTGGCTTCAAGAAAGCATTTCCAATAAATGAAACATCAGACGGGTCTAAATTATATTTGACAATGTATTTTCAAATATCCGTTTGACAGACAATTTTTCTACGAATCGACAATCTACTACGAAATATACAAGGTGATTAGTAAGTTGAGTGAAATGTTTTAATAACGTGTAAAACTATTTAAATCGAACATTTTTTCCAAATACCATATTTCAATAAACTCAAAACTAAAAAAAGTTACCTTATTAATTCCGAAAATAGCATTTGCCCTGTCCAGTCTTCGATTTAAAGGAAAGGTAAATTCGAAACACGGTAGAAAATCATACCTAATGTTTATCGCTTTTTTTTGTGAATCATTTATTCCTAGTATTTTCTTATCTTAACCGTTTTGATATTTAGAATTTCGTTGTACAATATTTCATAGATTCATAGTATTATGGAATGCAATGAAATCAAGAATTGCAATGTTTTTCCAATAACAGACTACCTGGTACATAGTTCTGTCTACACTAGTTACATAATATTTTGATTTTTTTAGGTCCTTTTGAAGGTTGTGTATACCTAAATGCAATAATGGAAAATAACTGGAAAAAGTTTTCTTATACTAGGACCGAGACATCGAGTTTGGCTCGCCCTGTGCATAGGTTCATATGTTTGTTGTTTTGAGCTTCAAGTGAATTATTATAATAACATTTTATAATATTTGTAAATGCATTATGCATTCTGAAAATATTATATTATTTATATGTATGTCATATAATCTCCAAGTTCCGGGAAAGTATGCTGTCACGCAGATCCGGCACTATACAACTCTATGATAATTAAAGGATAAACCGAATTTTTTAAGCGCATATTTCTTGCCCCTGTATACCCACGCCACTGTCCGTGCGTAGAATGATATCCCTAACGAAGTCTTCGCGGGAACCCGGGTCTTCGTAATACACTTTCTCCGTAAGACGGCGAGCTATTTGGTGCAAACTTTATTTTATGTTCAAGAATGATACGAAAAGTAAATAAATATAGTAAACTTCGTAAAAAAGCACACTTTTTGAAACGATACTTTTATATTAACATTTGGAAAACATATAACATTATGTTTCTTAAAAGTACAGTATAATTTAATTGAAATATTTTAAAACGTAATTTAAATCGCTAAAATTAAAATAATTTCCACCTTATAGCAGTTATATTTTTTGAAAAACATTTATTAAAAATGTCATTCTAAACTTTGTGTATTATTCTTGAACATAAAATAAAGTTTGCACAAAAAAATTCGTTTATTTCTTGCAGACCTTTTTATAATTGGGTTATACGTTGCCCATTTACATTGTTTTGAACAATAACAATATTTTTCGTGCGAAATTCGTGAAAATAATGTGCATGTTGTGTCGTCCTCTGTCCATGTGAAGTATTTTGAATTTGTACCTTTAATTTTAGTAGATGTGGGACGATCATTTTCCTTCTGCAACCATATGCACAGGCCAAATCGTTCACATTTAACGAGAACAAATGCAGAAAGACTACTGGTCGTGGCAACATACACTCAAGCAATGAGGCAGTCGGTATTTCAGAATAACACAAGCAATACTTATGTACATTGGTACATTATTAACTACTCCTGCCTTTTTGATCTCTCATATATCATCTTCCGACAATAACATGACGGATTACGAGTCCGGCCCTGCATTACAGCACACGTTCGGAACCCTAATAATCTCTTTTAGGAATTTAATTATGGTTAGTATGATATTATTTTTTGTTCAGATATACATATATACAAATGTACGAATATTCTTGTATACATGTATAAATAAACGAAAAGAGCATATAATTTAAATATTCAATATATAAATATTGTATTTAAATACAAAGAGATCATCAGGCACCTACCTTAACACCTTTATAAACACCTGAACAATCACCATCGTAATAGTTTGTTGAAGAAAATTGTTGAAAAGCTTTCGTGTTTTGTTATCTTGTTATATGTATCTCCAAGAAAAAAATATTATCTATATTTTACATTATCTAGACAAAATATACAGGATGTTAATTAAGTATGTACACAAACCTTAAGGAATGAAACTTTTATTACCAGGAGGTTTTCTTTTAATAATAGTTGAAAATGCCAAATCGTATCAAATTGAAATTTGGTGGACAATTTTAATGCATTAAGAGGGTACTTTTAAGCAAAAGACTGTTTTTATAATTGTACCAACGGCGTGCGCAGGGATAACCTCCTTGAGTTTTACCATCGGCCATTCCATAACAGAAATGCATGTCTGCCATTTCACTATTAATAAATTGGATCATTTTGAACGGAAAATCTTAACCAAACATACGTACTAAGAACTGCAAATAATTGCCTTATAATAAATCACACAATTATGAAGTTGTTTACTAAATACTGCAATTGTTTTTCAAAGCACATCGGGTTTAATAATGTTTAAGGTGTTCATTTCCAGCACGTATAGTCTAGGAAAAAGTTACTGTTTAGTTTGAGGAAAATGGTTTCATTTTCATTTACTGAAATTACTATTAATATTGTTTAAAAAAATATAAAAGTCCAATGTTTTTTCTAAAAAGTTTTAAAGGTGTCTTAATCATTATTTCAATACCCTGTACGTCCGAAATTCAATTCTTTTCTACGCATGTTCGTATTTTTTTTTTTACTCAGTAACGTGTCATTTTTTTCTTGAAAAAATCTTGAGAGAGTTATGGTCGAATTAAAAATAATTACAAATTGTAAATGCTTCCAAAAGTAGTCTTTAAATAGTTGGTAATTTTTTTTTAAACCAAATTTTAAAAAATTCCATAAAAAGATCTATGGAATAAATGTGTAAATAATGTTATATATATAATAATAAATGTTTGTAGATATAGATATACTATATCTACAAACACTTCTACGTAAATTAGTTGAAAATTAAGACTCCAAAGTTTTTTTTTTTCATTTTTCTCAAAAACGGGTAATTCAATCGCAAAATGTTGAGAAATGTCTTTTGTTTAAAATCAGTTGTTGTAAGAATCGTATTAGATTTTTAATACATAAGTGGCTTACTATTTTTTTCTTCAATTAAACCACGGAGGTTATCCCTGCGCACGCCGTTGGTAAACTGATAAAAATAGTCTTTTTTCTTAAAAGTACCCTCTTAATGCATTAAAATTGTCCACCAAATTTCAATTTGATATGACTTGACATTTTCTAATTATTAAAGGAAAACCTGCTTGGAATACAAAATTCAACAGCCCGTATTTTTAAAACGAAGCCGTTTAGGACCTATATTTATAGGAACTTTTTGTCTTAAACTCAATCAAAGTTTCATTCCTTGAAGTTTGTATACACACTTAATTAACACCCTGTATGTATATAAAAAAAACTTCTTTTCGATGTAAATTATTTCAGAAATGTTTACTGAATTAAACAATCATGTTAAAAATAAAACCGATTTCTGACAATATTAACTAACCACTTTTTCATCGTCCACGTCCACATCCTTTACGTTGAAATTGTCTCAATAAATACCTTATTATTCGAACAGAAAACGTGAATCTGACTTTCAGGGCAATTTACTTTTCCAGTGTTCGAATCCCAGCGGGCAGAGTGTGGTGTTTTGTCAAAGAAATTGGCTTACCTTGCTAATATCTTAAGCCCTTTTAACAACGGGACAATTCGACTGAAATAATCACTTTGTATGTTTACACTTAAAATTGTAATCCGCTAAGGCGATTACCGGAGAAGTTTCTGACAGATAGTTTACCCCCTTTATTTGAGCAGTTTCTTTGGGAACCGGCGCGTTCAAATCTGAAAAAGCAATAACAGCCTTTTGGGTCTCCATTGACTGTAACGAATTAGCAATCACATTGACAACGGGTTTTTTAAATTCATAAATTAAAATATTAAAATTACATTTTTGTCCCATCTTAACAAAAAATTGTTGGTGGTCTTAACAGCATAACTCAATGGCAATATGAGGTAAAACTAATTATTAGAAATTCTCAGTTATGCCAGTGGATGAAAATATACAAAACGTTTAATAATAGTAGTTACAAAAATTCACATATAATGTGTGACAAAAATTAACATAAAACATTTCAAACAGTTTATATAGAGTACAAATTATATACAGTGCCATCCATAAAGTTTGTACCATTATTATGACAGTCAGTTGTTTGGGCATGTCTTTAAACTAAAATAGCGCCCATCAAACCTAGAAAAATTATTATTATTTTTATTGCGTTATATTTTTTGCTGACCTTATTATAATTGGTTTTATGTGGTTATTAATTTTATAATTCGTTGCCCATTTACATTGTTTTGAACAATAACAATAGTTTTCTTGGAGAAGAATCTCCAGAAAATACAATTTTAATAATGAGCGATTTTGTTCTAATTGTAGTACGAGGGTAAGTTGAAAAAAATGTCAGGAACCGCTTTTTCGCCATATTGCACTGAAATTTCATATTGGTGCTAGTATTTTACAAAGGAGTAACTTTTCTTTATAATATTTTTCTCGGTCGAAATAAGGTCGAAAATAAAACTAGTTTACTTTTGGTTCTATTTAGAATTTTCGTATGCTACTCGTATATTATGAACTTTTTACTAGGTTTGACTTTTTAATAACCTTGCATATGAAAAAATGTCCTGAATAAAAGTTTTTCATCAGTTTATTTGTCATGTTTATGTAAACATGGAATAATGTCTTTTTTTATACGAGTACTTATATCTTATAAGTTTGATTGTTATGGAGACCAACTTTATTTTTTTTTTAATGATAACCCGTTTTTAGGTTTTCTTTCAATATCACAAAACAGCCTTTTCCCTTTACTGTTTACATTACTTTACTGTACCCTAAAAATTTGATATAGTTACATAAAGAAATTTTCGCTAAAAAGGTACATGTGAAGTAAGATGTTCTCGTGACGTTTAACTCATAACAGACGTCAATGTTGATTTTCCGTATTTAGGTATGTTCAATATTTTTTTTCTTTTTGCATTTTTGCGATTTATAAATAAATAACACAGGTCAACAAGGGTCAGGAAACAGAAACTCTAGTATCCTTTTCCGAAAGTTTCCGGTGCGCTGAATCCGAATCTGGCCTCAGACTTACTCCGTCACGTCAGGTTTTTGAGATATCCTAACCTAAATATGCAAAAAACACAATTTTTTGACATATTTGAGGTTATGTAACATCATAAGGTATTTTGTTGTTACAAAACTTGTAGTAGCATCTAAAAGTATGATTGTTCCTCTTTAAAATCAATTTTGAATCGTCCAGATATCTATATTTTTCACCGACTTATGATAATTTGAAGTTTGTGTTTCATCAATCTACTCAAATGCAAGCCAAAAATTGAGTACAATCTACCTCTTTGAACGTATTTTTCTAAATACTGTTAAATTGCTGTATAAACATTTTCAAGGTCGTTGATTACAGATCCACTGTCAGATTCTAAAATTTCAAATTGTCAGATCCAATATGGCAGGCAAAAATTTCATGAAAATATTAATTAAGGATGTTTCTGATCGCGAATGTATGGTAAGATATTTCAAGAATATCAAGGTCATTCTTTAAGGAACTTTTTACAAGAATTCAACAGTATTATTTAAAACAATACGCTGAAAGAAATACATTGTACTCTGATTTCGGCTTACATTTGAGTAGATCGGTGAGACACAAACTTCAAATTGCCATATCTCAGTAAAAACAAAAGATATCTGGACGATTCAAAATTAATTTTAAAGAGAAAGAATACCTTATGATGTTCCATAACCTCAAATATGTCAAAAAACAGTGTTTTTTGCACATTTAGGTTAGGCTATCTCAAAAACCTGACGTGGTGGAGCAATTCTCAGGCCAGAATCGGATTTAGTGCATCGAAAACCTTCGAAAAAAGTGTACTAGAGTTTCTGTTACCGAAAATCAGTCAAATTTTGTTGGCCTGTGTAATTGATCACATGAGTGAGAAGTAAAACACCGAAATTTTAATAATGAGGGGGTATGGACATGCAAAGATCAACACCGAGTTTGTGTACTGTTGTGAATTGTAACAGATGAATTGGACCCCAATAAACCAGTCGACAGTAAGCCGACTGGTAAAGAAATTTCATTTAACTGGTAGCGTTAAGGATTCTTTTAAATCAAGGAGACATAGAACTGCAACCGGAGGAGATAAAGCGTTGGATATCTTGCTCTCAGTGCCTGAAAATCCAATCAAATCTTCCAAGGCAACTATTTTTTTATGTTTTTCACTTGTCAGTTAAAAATTTATTTAAGCGAGAACAGTCACGTTCATACAAATTACACCTTGTTCACGAGTTACACAAGGATGACTTCGATAGAAAGGTTGAGTGTTGTGAAAGCATGATGGAAAGACAATAATAACTTCCCAAGAAATGTTCTTTTTTTCAGATGAAGTTACGTTCAATTTAAATAGTGTTGTTAATAGACATAGTTGCCGTTATTGGTCACGTCAGAACCCTCATTGGTTCCAAGAAGCGCATATCCAAAATCCCCAAAAAGTTAATGTTTGGTCAGGCATTGTTGGAAGACGTGTTGTTGGACCTTTCTTCATAGATGGAAATTTAAAAAAATATATATTTAGATATGCTAATAAATAACATTATTCCATCTTGCAGACTGTTGTTCCCTGATGAAAATAATTTTATTAATCAACGACTATGGTTTCCACAGGATGGGGTCGCTTGGCCCGTCGCCGTTCCGTAGCCAAATCGACCCTGACTAATGAAGAGTTCCTAGTAAATAATGTTATTGAAGAATTTCGGGATCGCCTTGGTCATTGCTTAGCGGAACTTTCAACACCTCATTCGCTAACTATTGTTTTGTTGTTTCCATTTTTAAAAAATAAATAAAATAGTTAAGAAAGCCATTATCTACATTATTTTACATAAATTAACTTTGAACGTGTTTTTTTGCTAAAATTTCAGACTAAGTAAATTTTTTGACATTTTAGAGATATAACTGCTCTTTCAGCTATTGAGACAAAACCTACGGGTTGTCATTAAAAAAAATTAAAGTTGGTCTTCATAAGAAGAACTAAACGCGAAAAAACAAATTTATTTCATGTTGACATATAGGGTTTGTCCGGAAAGTAACGTCAGTAATTTTTTTCCCGAGACTATATGCGCCAGCCCGCGCTTTACATGCTTATGGTGGGGGGAACTGGCAACAAGATCCAACAAACGTCAGTTGGCTACCGGTCGTTGTAGCGGTCGCATCACTCGTTCTTTGAGAGTCGTTATAGTGACTCGGTGCAAGAAAAAATGTAACGTTCGCTTGAGCAACTGATGGCGATCAAGTTTTGTGTGAAACTGGAGAAGAGTGCTGCGGAAACCATTCCAATGTTGAAGAAGGCTTTCGGCGTCGATTGTCTTTCGGACAGGCAAATTTTCCGGTGGCACAAGGCCTTCGCAGAAGGTCGGGAAGATGTCAACGACGAGAACCGCGCAGGACGGCCATCAACTTCCAGTTCCGACGACAATGTGAAACGTGTGCGTGACTTGTTGAACACTGACCGTCGTCTAAGTGTCCGTTTAATTTCCGAAACATTAGACATTACGAAAACCATTGTTCACGAAATTGTGTCGGAATCTTTAGGAATGAGGAAGGTGTGCGCGAAGCTCGTGCCAAAAGTACTAATGGACAATCAAAAAGCGAGGCGCGTCGAAACCTGCCAAGAAATTTTGGACACCTGCGAAGACAACCCCGCTTTCCTTGATGACGTCATTACCGGGGACGAAAGTTGGGTCTTTGAATACGATCCGGAGACGAAGAGGCAAAGTGCGGAATGGCACACGTCGAACTCCCCTCGCCCCAAGAAGGCCAGGATGTCCAGGTCAAAGATCAAGACAATGCTGATTGTCTTTTTTGATTGCCGGGGATTGGTCCATCATGAGTTCGTTCCACAAGGGACAACCGTAACCGGAAAGTTTTACGTCGAGGTGCTGAAGCGGCTGAAACGCAGGGTGAATCGCGTCGGCCCAGACATCTCAAAATCCTGGAACCTTCACCACGACAATGCGCCTTCGTACACCTGCTTCCTCGTGGCCGATTACCTCGTCAAGGCCGGCATGACCATTGTTCCCCAGCCTCCCTACAGCCCCGATGTGCCCCCCCCCCAGACTTTTTTCTTTTTCCGCCCCTCAAAACCCCAATGAAAGGACAACATTTTGGGTCGGTGAAAAACATTCAGAAGGCTTGCACCGACGCTTTAAAGGCGATTCTGGAAAACGACTACCGTGCGGCTTTTGATGCGTGGAAGACCCGCTGGAACCGATGTGTGGACGCAGGAGGAATGTATTTTGAAAGTTTCTAAAGATTTGTACACATAGAACCAATAAAAACCATTTTTCAAAGCTCACTGACATTACTTTCAGGACAAACCCTGTAAACGTGGCAAATTGACTGATGGAAGACTTGGAAAATTGACATTCAGGAATTTTTGTCATACTCAAGTTTATTAAGGCATTATGCATGACTTTGTTGTCACGCTGTATATAAACTTTTTTAAATATCATTACATTTTTTATTCTGGTAATTATTATTATCAAATCGTTTTGTATGTTTTTCATCAGTTAAACATAACTATACAATTTTAGTGATGCAATTTTCAATGGTTAAACAAATTCAAATGCGTAAGAAATGTCTCCAAACTTGCGTCATAATATTAAAACGATAAAGACGTGAATTAAAATTTAAAATACCGTGAAAATATTCTAACGTGGCGTTCAAATTGATGTCTACTTATGTATGGGAAAAGTGCCAAGCGCCTTCTAGATCAAAGCAACACATTTTGAAATATTTCTTTGCATTCTTATTGCTGTTTGTGTCCATTTGTAACATAAAAAATAGCTTTTTGTATCCCTGCTTATTATTTGGTGGTGAACAATATACAAAAATGGAATTGACTGCTTTAAATCATTTAGGCGACCGAATTAAAAAAAAAAACATGTATTTTCTGCCAAACATATGAATAATGTTGGGCAATTTACGGTTTTTAGAAAAGTTGCAAACATTGTAGCTCAGCTAGACACTGCATATCGAAGAAACATTGAACTGCAAAATCAAAAATAATCGTTACATTTTACATATTATGATTCTGGAGTTAACTAATAACTAATAACTAGGGTTCGAAAATGTGTGCTTAAATGTGTGCTACAACACAGGGCTCAACACTGTAAAACTATATGATGATTAAAGTATAAACCGTGTTTTTTAACCGCCTTGTAAATTATATACGCGTGTATTTCTTGTCCTTGAATACGTACGCCACTGACCAGTCCTGCCAAGACGCTAGGGCCCGCGTATGCGCAGTAGTACGCCATCCCTGTGCGGGAGGGCGGGATATTCTAACGCAGTTTAACACGCGAGACGGCAAACATTCCGAACCCTACTAATAACTAATACGTAACTAAAAAAAAACACGTCCGCAAACTAGTCCGCTGGTGAATTTAGGTCCATATGGTAACAAAGCAAATTTGTACAGGGTTCTCTTAAATATATGCTTCCTTATTAACTTATCTATTAAATGGACTGAGTAACCGTTATTCTTAGCTATATTCTTAATTAATTGTTTATCATGTTCAAACCTCTCTTTAATGAGGGGGAAATTTAACAAACGGTGAATTAGAAAATTAAAACTTGCCATTTTATGTTGAAAAGGGTGGTGGAATCGTTGGGAATATATCTAAGAGTCTATATCTGAGAATAATATCTAACCACCAATTCTGGTGTTTCTCGTGAATTATTTAACTTTAGTAGTGCGTTAGACGTTGCTCTAGAAGACCATTTGGAAAAAGCGACAGTTTTCAAGGGTACTTGGTGGTTCAATGTTTTATTTGTTTTTTCTTTTACAATGTTTGATGTATGCCAAGAGCAAATTTCTAAAGAAATAAAAGACGCCGACTATTTATCTATAATTGCAGATGAAAGAAAGATCGTCGTCGTCAACTTCCTCTTTTAGCACGAGCCACCACTGGTTGACCACAAGTGTAAAAATAGGATGTATTGTTGTTCTTGTCTAATACATGACAATACACATTCACCTATTTGATTCGCAAAGTCGAATAGATACATATATAATACTCGCACTGCATACATACAAACTGAGTCCTTTGATATTAACATATATAGTAAATCAGTGAGTAGAAGGGATTATGCTTAGGATAATCTTATTGGATAGGGCTCCTGTCTCAGAGTAACTTGTGAATAAAGCGACAGTATGATCGGCAAGACGTCAAGAATGGAAATTCGTAATACACAGCAATACCCGGAAACCACCAAGTCATCTAGTCTGCTGTTTTTTACTCTTCTGATTTACTGCCGACGGAGTTCACATCACGTGGCCGTACAATAAAATTTGCTAAATGCCCTGCGAGGAACCGGCAGAAGACAAAAGTCGCTTGGCCCGTCGCCGTTCCGTAGCCAAATCGACCCTGACTAATGTCGCCACTAACTGCCGTATGCGCTGCAATTATTTATTCGACACTATCATTATATCCTCGGGTTCGCAAGGTCCTTCCCCAGCGCAAACCTAGCCGCACCATTGGACGAGGATCCCGCTCAATGGCGTATAGGCTAATTTGATATTAAACGCTTCGAAATTGTGACGACAAAAGAAAACCTCGGCAGCGAAATGTGAAGCGCAGGGCCGGCTCTAGCTTTCGAGGATATGATTACAAAAAAACAACCCCACATGATACAATAAAAATACATACAATTTTGTTGGGTCATATGGATTTTTCACTCAATTCAATGCATCACTACTTCAAATTAGCATTTTTTTGTTATTTTGCAGCTACTATGCTAATTCACACTCAGAGTTTTCTTTATTTAGAAGAAACATTCATTTTCCAAACCGGTGTGTTATTAATATACCTATACATTTTTAGAAGAATACGGATTCATTATTCGATAAACCTGGAACTGAAATTATAGAAAATAAAATTGTTTTTTAAAGGCTTATACATTCAGAATTATCCATATCGGTAAATGTTTTGGCAGGTTAAATCCTTGATCTTCACTATGAATGATAAGCTTTGAACCTTATTGTATGGTAAATTTTTATTGCAACATGTTTTACTATTTTGCTGATCATGGTATTGCTAAATATGTGAGGCGCGTCTTTAAATTAATTAGTAAACATTGACGAAATATATCGATGAATCATTGATTTATGACGTCATATTGAGTTGATACACTGCGATGGATGTTGGGTTCTTAAATTATATCAACTGAAATGTCATCATTACAATAACCTGTCGATGAACCATCAATGCCAATTAATTTAAGATAATTTAATCAGCTGTGTTATGTATAGAATATATTATTTTCTTTATTATTTTACAATTTAACTAAGGTTGTGAAACAATTTTTCACAATTTTAAGTAAGGTGGTAACAGCGACCAAATGCTGATTCGTTAAAAATAAAATACCTTCAATTTCGGTCATCGACCGACCACCGGTATACCATTTATTTATTTGGAGCTCTTCAGCAACCTGGTAAACATCTATTTATGTATTTTCATAAATGTGTTGTCTTTACGATACTCTTTTATTCTAAGCAAAAGAAAATGCTCTTTCAATCGTAACTACAGCAAACTGTTGTTCCCATCATCTCGCTCGTGATTGGTTCACCCCTCACTCTCATATTCGATTCGCGTTTATCTGAGAGAGAAGTTCACTTATCAAACCCCTTGGCCCTGTAATATTTCTAATAGCCCATAAGTCATGGTATTTTTTTTTCAATTTAAAATTGCGCGTTAAAAATAAATTGTTTTGCTGTAATGTAATGTTGTACTGTAATGTCATTTACGAAGAATTGTTTATTCTACAAAATAGTGTATTTGATTTTTTGTTCGATTTATTTTTGTTAATTTTCACATCATTAAAATGGAGTGTCAAGACAAAAATGAGCATTTTCGACACCATCTTTTGTTTGCGTTTAATCGAAGAAGCAATGCCTGTTAGGGCGGCTCAAAATTGGTAGCGATTCAAAGACGGCAATTTCGACCACAAAGACAGGCATCGCATCGGACGCCCCGTTGAGTTCGAAGAAAGAGCGACTAAATCAGTTTATTCACGATGATCCACGCCAAACGACGAAATAATTGACAGAGATAATGAAATGCTCCCACAATACCATTGAAAGTCAACTTCACTCCATGGGAAAGGTTCAGAAGTTTGGCGCATGGGGTCCTCATGCTTTGAATTATAACAAAAATCGACGCTCGCCATCGTCCAATACACGGTCATCAGCAGCGATTCCTCTACCAAATTGTTACTGGCGACAAAAAATGGTGCCTGCATGGCAATATGAAGCAGGGCAGAGAGTCACTTACCCCAACAAACAAGCCAGCAAAACAAGATCCTCACCCACGCAAAACGATGTTGTGCGTATGGTGGGATTGGGAAAGCATCATCCACTATGAATTGCTTGATCAGACAAGATTTGCGTTCAACAAATCTAACGACTAAACGACACCATCCATCAAAAACAACTTGATAGACAACATGGTGTTCTTCTTCAACACGACAATGCCCGCCCTCACATCGTCACCATGACCAAGGAAACAATTCGAACGCTTGGCTGGGAAGTGCTTCCTCATCCTCCGTATTCTCCTGAATTTTCACCATCGGATTTCCACCTCTTCCGATCACTTTCGAACGCTTTCCGCATCGTATTGTTCAATAACGATGTGGAATTGCGGACTTGGTTAGACTAATTCTTCGAGTCGAGACAGGACGATTTCTACCGAAGAGGCATCGAAAAGCTCGTTGAACGATGGGAAAAAGTTGTAAACAACAACGTAGAATACATCAGTTATTGATTTTTTGTTAAAAAAATTTTTTTCGTTCAAAAATAAAATTTTTAATAACTGAAAAAAAAAAACATCATGACTTATGGGCCAATCCCATAGTACAGCGACTTATACGGTATATTATCCAAGATGTTCATTCATTAGTTAGCCATTTGAGGTACAAATTTCAAGCTGTCCACATGCGGAAAATGACGGGTTTAATTCCAATAAAATGTACATAGCGGGCTTCGATCCTTTTCGTCTGGAGCCAGCCCTGCGCTGTCGCCTCTCTCCGACTCAGGCGGCGGTGAATTCAAATGTTGGTACCGAAGGAGCGCGTTGTGTTTGGGCAGTAACCATGACGACCGGTTAACAATCGAAATCACAGCCATCTGCCGGTCTCGCAGAGCGTCTCCCCTTCTGTAATGACTGGTAAACGTTCGCTAAATATACTCGACTTTCCAGTATATTATTTCGTAGCGTGAAACATTAATTTATAAACGTCAGGAGCAACTGCTCGGGGCATTGTTAGAATACGATTAACTTGAGAGAGGAGCCACCAAAAGCGAGGCGGGCCTTTTAGAGGGGCATCGCCTGCCATTTTTGACGGGTTTAATTGTCGAGTTTGTCCAATTTGAATTTTTAAGGATGACGTTTTGTAATTATTTATAGGTATTTATTGAGGCGCAGGTACGTGTACCCCATTCAGGTTTTTTTTTGTGCGGCCTGTATTTGAATAGGGCAATCAGCGTACTCGAAACGATACCAATTGCAACAACTGGGTACAATAATTTCAAAGAATTGTTAGAAAACATCCTTGTGTAGCATATAAGGAGACGTGTTTTGATTTCTCCAAAATTATTCTACTAAACAAAGTGTTCTGAAAGGTAATAACATAATAGGGGAATGTCGTCAGGGTTGGGCCACTGTCTAGGTTGGGCACAGCTATTTCTCGTATATGAAACGTGCTGCCTCTGTGAATTATTATTCTCAATGACAGAAAACTTTTCAGAGCATTGCTTGTCACGGATATTGTCTGTAAAAAGTTTTGTGCCTTCGTCTTCTTTTCGGTAGTCCGAAATAATGTAATAACCGTGAAAAACGACTCAAAACTTGGACAAAAACGATGTCACCGCCAAAGTAAGTATATATTTCCATGATGGGGTTAACCATTAACAAGTTCCCAATGGAAAAATTGTATTCCCTAACCTGTTTGCCTGTAGTGCTTAGCGATTGAAAAAAACGCTTGTCGTCTAAGTTGGGCCACTCGTGTAGTCAGGGTTGGGCAACATAATTTTTTTCCGACAAGTAAAATAACAGTCTTGAGCCAGTTTTTCGCACCGCAGAACATTAAAATAATCCATTGCCGCAATAAAAGTAATGTTTTATCAATAAAAAAAAAATCGTTAATATAATGATAAATAATATGAGATTTTAAGAATGAATTAAAAAAACAAAATAAATCCAACAGAATAAAAATCATAACAGCAAAATAAGAATAATAGAATAAAAATAATAATAATAACAATAAAAATTAATAACAAAATAACAATAACAATAAAAATTTTAATTCAAAATTGAATATTGATTCCGATTAATATTCTCATGAAGTTTTCTCATTAAAATTATGTAGAATTGAATGAAAAACAATAAAAAGCAACATATTTGTTCATTAAAAATTATTTTAGTATATTTCGTCGATATTCACTAGTGACCCAACCTAGACTGCAATGGCCCAACCTAGATTACTTTTTTTTCGTTTTGTCAATAACTTTTTTTTTATAACGCGCAACAATTCGCCCTAATTAAAAGTTATTTCTTATGACTGTATAAAATTTTAAAAAATACATCAACATTGAGAATATTCGTATTTAAACAAAAGATACAGGGCAAAGTTAAAAAGTGACCCAACCCTGACGACGTTCCCCTACATATTTCATTCCTATTTATGAATAGAAACACCTTAGATCTGAGAGTATCTGTACTGTTATTACTTTTTAGTTAGTAATATTTATTAGTGGATGATAATAACAATTTAGAAGTACAACAACACTACATTTCAAAAGGAACTGCAAATAAACCGCCCATAAGTGCTTGTTCACTCCTCCCTTATTCCCTACCGCGTTTACGTTACCATGTCGCTAGATTAAATTTACAGATGGACTCCTCCCATACTAGATTTACTGACTGAGATACTCAGTTCTATAAATATACTGCATTTGGATAGAATCTAAGCAATTATTAAATACTTTCGAGGGGTAAACTGAAACTTCTTGAACAATTTATTTCCATTTGTTTTTAATTTTAAGTGATCTATTCTCTTTAAGTAGGTATATGCACACAAAGTATTCCAAAAAGCCGATAGAAGGTTACAGACGAGGTCCTGACTGAAAGTGACAAATAAAAAAAAATTAATGAAAGTCTCTTGGTTCTCGATATACAGTCACTTTTGCAAAATTGGTGAAAAATCTCTTCCCTAAGACCAATACTCTTGTACCACGATTATCGATTATTAATTTTTTTTGTAATATTTTTGTTACAACAATCACGATACTTCCAGAAAAAAATATACTTCCAGAAATTCATTTTTAAGTCATCTCCCAACTTTGACGATTCACCGTTTATATAAAAAAATGTACTACGTGGAATCTACAACTGTTCTCAAAATTTGACTTATCTAATGCAGATAGGAAATTTCCGTATGTTCACGCATACTCGATGCAATCGTTTATTTTTTCGATTTTTGTATGAAAACTGTGTTCATAACAAAAGGGGGCAGGTTGCTGTGCCAGCGCACATTTGTATGGGAGAGAGCCTGGAGACTATTATGACCCGACCGATCTCATTCCTTGATCAGTACGTTTTACTATTCCATTTGCATTGCGCACTGTTTCCATATTTTGTTGTTACTCTGGTTTTATTTAGTGATAGTCCAAAGTGACAAAGCAAGGACGGTAGTATAATTATTATAATTAATTATAATAAATACACGAATATAGAAAGTGCAAGTTAAATTCAATTTTGACATCAAATTCGTGAGCAATTTCAAAACCTAATACGTATAACATCGTGTTTTTACCTTTCCAGATATTTCGACAAATTGTTGACAGCTGTCATTAAGTATCTCAAGTTTGACATTCCCGAAGATCCCAAGAAATGGGTTATAACATTTTGTTGAAAATTGCATCCCTCAGAGCGTTAAATGTGGTTGTGGAAAAAATTTAAACGTCAAAAAAATTATGTAATTCAGTTTTACCACAAAATACAAAGCAATAGTGGGGTCTACACTTTAGAACCGAGTTTTTTCGTAGACATATGTTATTTTTCTTAATATTAAAACATACCTACATTAAAATACAGATCTTATGGTATTTCGATATTTCCTTAAAACTGTTATGAAAAAAATTTTCAGCTAAAAACCAAAAAACTTGGTGTTTTTACGTATAGCTCTAAGATGTAACATTGTGTTTGGACTGGATTCAAACCCTGCTATTTCATTCCTTTAATATTTTTGTACCTTTTTGCTCACAGATTATATGAGTTCCTTTCTCAATTCATTCTTTTTCAAATTTGTTCATCTAAAAGCTTTATGTCGATAAATACATTTTAATTACCTCCTTTTACAAGATGTTCCTCAAATTTGCATACTAATCCAGCGCACACAAAAGCTAAACCCTGGGGAATTAGGACGATTTTCAACACCTGACAGGACAAACTGTCCCGGGCTGATCATCCCTTTGGCACGTGTGTTACGCCCAGCATTCATTTTCGAAACACTTCGACAGGATTAGAGTCAAGTCTTACTCTCTACCTGTTGGAAGACCAACACCAAATCGGAACAAATTCTTTCGGATACATTACTTTCTTAGAAACGAGTTGTAAAAATGTATGGTTCAAGAAATTGCTTTCGCAAGATGACCATTTTAATCCTTTTCTGATCCTGACAGAGGGTTTTGTTGACTTACGTTTTGACTCGCCTAATCTCACAGGATTGTTAGTTTGTTGGTAGATTTTATCCAGTAGATATTATTGCGTTTACAGTTCTATAATCTTGAAAACATCACCTTATTATCAAATATTTTCTCCAATATTAGGCAATGCAAGATTTCTCTTTTTCCAATATATTTAGTATCAACTAACAGAAAATGTTTCAGTGGTGAAAGGGTTAAAGAAGGATATTTACACTTTTTCCTTGAAGACTTGCCATCAAGAACCTCGAGATGTAAGAAGAATTTTAAATAATCTTGGTGATAGCAAGCCTGGACAAAATCTTCTCCGATAAATCCTGGTTTCATCTCAGTGGTTATGTGAATCGCAGAATATAATAGAAATAGACAATTTAGTGTTTGATGTGCTAACAGTCGAAGAAGAATAATATGCCCAATTTTCTTTTAATGAACTCAGAATGTCAAAGATATAGGGATTAGACCTTTCGTAAATCAGATAATAACGAAATTACTATAATTTACGTCCAGCAGGATGGTGCTAGAGTTCACACTAAATGAAATGAAACAATGGTAATGTTCTAGGTATTTTCCATAATCATTTGATGAGCCTTCTTGCGACATACCATCATATAATTTCTTTTTGTGGCTGTATTTAAAGAATACGGTTGTCCAATTAATAACCTTAACCTCTTGACTGTCATGGTAAGTTCTTGAAATATACCCTGACTACCTAACTTAGAAACGTTGTCAGAACTTGGCCTAGATCCTCCAAAATGCCAATTTTGGAAGGAAATTGCCCTAAAAGTGGTTCAATTTATGACATTTTGCTACTTTTACAAGACATCATTTCCAACGTATTTTGACCCACTGATCATCATAGTACTATCTGAATTTCTTTTTACACTGAATCGCCTCAACAATACCTCAGTCTACAGTTTTCCGATATTTTATACATTATTGAATTAAAAAAAAAAACAAAACACAACATTATTTCCGACGTATGTGGACGTATTGAATCAGAAAGTATTGTCCAAACTTCTCCTCAATCTTTGAATTTCTGAATAATAAACAAACGTTGAGAGTCCGAACAGAAATAAAAATATAAAAACATGTGATACATTGAATCATACTTTGGAGCAATTTCACCCCAATATTAGCCTTTAGGGGCATTTGGCCTGACACCATAACGTTCAGCAGGTCAAAGTACCTCGGAAATGATACAGCATGTCAAAATAACACTTCTTAAATGTAGCACATAACTTGAGTATATGAGTACAAAGATTTTTTAAAAAACCGAAAAAAATGGTCATTTCCTTAGAGCTCTAGTTTGTTTTAGGTGCAAAACAGAACCCAATAAATCCCGGGATTATGTTCAACATCCCCAAAAATTTAGGAAAACGCTTACATTTTACACATTATCAGGGGTTAGTACAGCATTTACTTATAAGACAAAGATTTTTTATTTTCCGGCAGTTTGGGCCAAGTCAAAAAAAAAACAAAGATCTTGTTCTCGGCAGTCGGGGTTAAAGGGTTAAGGGGTTAATCGACTTTTTTGACGAAAATTTTTGGAAAAAAATGATATTAACACTACTCCTCACCTCGTAGAAAATATTTTCGGTTCTGTTAGAAAAAAAATGTTGGAGATGTCTAGAACAACGTAGGGCCATTTTCAACAATTTTTGTAACAAAATAGTTGAAAGTTTTGAAATGTTTTTTCAATAGATAATAAAATATTATCTCATTCTTTCATTCTATTCAGTCTTTCGGTTAACCCATAGATATTCCACATCAAAGAAAAAAATGAAACAAGATGAAGTTACTGTCACAATTGATACGAGTGATAGAGTTTTAAGAGGTTAGGGATTTGGGGTTAGCTTTTGAGGTTAGGGTTCTAGATTTCTAGTGAGTAGCCTTTTTCAATTCTGTGGATGAACTTAGAAGGTTCCAGAAACGTATGTCACGAGTAATTGAGTTTTAAGAGGTTAGGGATTTGAAGTCGGACTTTGAAGTTAGGGTTCTGGGGTTCTAATAAGTAGTCTTTTACAGTTCTATGGGTGAATGCATTTCAGCTTTTTGCAATATGCAGTTGGATTGAGTCGTATTCAGCAATAGATTGAGCTTGAAGGGAGAAACGTGGAAAATCGCCAAATAGGCAATATATCGCTCTTTATCCATCCATATCTCGAAAACTGCTCATAGCAAAGACTCGGGCCTGTGACAACTTTTGATCAGGAAGACAAGGACTATATTATACCAAAAAAAAATACAACCAATTCGACAGGGATCTATTTTCCAGAAGGTTTGTGCGGGGTCCTTTATTAACATGTCAGCCATATTGGAAAAAATCGCGGCCAATAATTTCAATGACAATTCCCGCTAGAATTTTCTTAGTTCCCCGCCGCTTTTCCCACGACCAACTCTGGCGCCGTTACCTGCAGTTGCAAAAAAAATCTCGCGATGTGCCATAAAACGTCCACACAATTTCGTGTCTAAGAGCGACTAAGGACTGCCGGGCATTAAGATAAGACCTCTGCGACGCATATCATCCCATCCGTTATTGCACATTCAGCATAATTTAGACTGATTTAAGAGGGGGTTAAATGGCGTAGGCAGAAGAAAAACTTAGGTACTCCTCGGCCTCGTGTACGTACGTATCGCGAAATTAACGGAATTAATGGAGCGAAGGGGCGTTAAGCGTGCCGAATTCGTTTCTGAGAGCCGCCGGCCGACCGGGGAGTTTAATTAAAAAAATTTCATAGGAATTACCGGAGTTTTACGGGCTGAAATGCAACGAGATCCCGCGACAGCAGTCAGTGGCGGGTGCATTGTTTTGAACCAGAGAGTTTCCGTTCGGTTTTGTTATAAAATATGTGAATATTCAAAGGATAATAAAAAAAGACCATAATTAAAATCGTATACAGCGTCCGCCAAAAAGCGTGCACCATATGGGATTTTTTTAACGATTTTTTTCAAAATGTGCATATGCCATTTATAAAATTGGCAACCCTTCCAATAAATCATGTGAAATGTTCGATTGCAACAAAATACCATTATTTTTTAAAACGCAGAAAAATGCCTAAAGGTTAACGGTATAAAAAAAATTTCGTATTTGCAAGATGTTAAATATGAAGTTTCGTATAAAAAATTACTACTTTTTTGTTTAAATATCACTCACAATTTTTTCTGCACGTTTTTGCATATCATTGTGAAATAATATTCGTGTTACTGTTATAAAGTATTGCTTTATTTTAATAAAATAATTATTTTTCCCCAAGTTATTTGCAAAGCAAATCTAAACAATAACCTAGGCTATTCTTAACTTCCAAATTTTGGTTGGGAAAAATGTACTTAACTATAATTTGGTGAAAAGTCAAAACCACCAGTTATAATTCCAAAACTATTATGTAAATAAAGTAGAGAGGTTTTGTTGATTATGTACTAAATTCGATAAAAATGTTACCATCCCACACTTCTAGGCACATTTATAACATCCCACACACACATACATCCCACATTTCTAGGCACACACAAGGAAAATATTAAGCCGAAAATTAACTTTAATTGTGGAGCTCGCGCGCAAATCCCGTTAAATCCATTTTCAGACATTTTTTACTTTTTTTGCGGATTCCTATACTTCTCGATGATCTCTACAATATAACACTTTACATACAGAAAAAAACCGTTAAATCCCTTTTTAAACGGCTGTCAAATATACGTTTTGTCAATGTCAATATAAGTTTTTTAAATACAACCCTGTATTTTTCGACATTTTTGTATTTACCGAACAATTCTACACATATTTCATGTAACATACCCTATACCTATCTTCAACCGTTTTCGAGAGAGAAGTCAAACAATGATACGTGCAACATGCAATAAAGGATTAATACGCCGTTTAGAAACTTGAGTCCAAACTGGTGGAGCTCAATTTGAAATTTTATTAAACTAATTACTTATAATTACTGAAATATCCCATTGATCTGATTAAAATTACTTCTAACAATGCCTCTCAATTGTTTCAAAACTGACAAGGCAAACTGAAAATTCTTTGTATTGTAAAATAATAGCTGTTTGACTTTGAAAATCTCGAAAACGATTGAAGATAGGTACAGGGTATGTTACATGAAATATGTGTAGAATTGTTCGGTAAATAAAAAAAAATGTCGAAAAATACAGGGTGTTGTATTTAAAAAACTTATATTGACACTGACATAACCTCAAGGTCACTAGCACATGTCAAACGGAATATGTCATTTTATAGGCCTCATGAAGTCAAGTAACTGTTATATATAAAGTTTTTTGCTAACTATCCTGGGTGAGCAGATAAAGTCTGTAAACTAAAAGCTGAGACACCCAGTATAATTTGGGGTTGATTTTTAATCGTCACAATACTGTCACAAGCAATTCGTTTTGATCCGACTATAATTTCGACAAATGTAGAAAATAATTAACCCTCACGGGGTACACTATATGGTTTGTACCGTTGGGGGTACACTGGGTCTAGGAGACCCGAGCGATTTTCAATCGCTTATAACTTGTAGCCAAATCATCGTAGAGGGACGTTTTAAATTCATCGCCAGAATCTCAAAAAGACGAATACGTACTCTATTTGATCTCAAATCTAAAGGTTTTTAAAATATTTAACGAAATACAAGACCTTGTGAAAAAATATATTTTTTTTTTCAAATTGCTGTCACGGTACGAAAAATGAAGTTAAAGAAATTTTATAAGTGGTCTTTTTAAAGCTTAAGGATTGTACTTTAAGGCTGTAAAGGTCATTTTGCGATTGGATTAGAAGAAGTGATTTTTTTGACGTTCGAAAGTTAATAATTTTAAAAACGTATTTTTTCATATATAAACGGCCATTGTCGCCAGAAAACTTGCAATAAAATCATAGAATTTTTTTAGGTTACCTTATCATATATACTTACCTTATAATATATATGCGTAGCATCAACGGTAGAAAAAGAAAAAATCCAAATATACCAAGTGAAATCATTTATTGTTATAATAAGTATAAAAATTCAAAATGCATAAAACATACAATGAAGTTATACATGAATTTACAGATTTAGTTATTCCAAAGTTTTTGCGGGCTTCCAAAGTAGCCAGCTCTGCGACGGATCGTGTGCGAGACCGTGTCTCCATTTCTGCATAAAAAAAATAAAAAATATTAGAGTAATACACTTTTTTCACACGCACTATACATTTACACACTAATTTTTACATGAGTACACGATTTAAATAAACATTTGGTATAAATAATTATTATATTTTCACAATACTCACTTTGTCACAGTCCGGGTACACAGGGTCCAGGAGACCCGAAACCAATTTTGTTATGCTTCTTGCGCCGTAGCTGATGCCGCATTGGACTGGCGCGAGCGCTCCCTCAATTCGGCACACTAAGAAGGATTTTTCCCCACCATAACGAATTCCCTTCCCCTCCTCTCCTTCGAGATATTCACCTATATGATTTTGCGCTCGGGTCTGTCAGACCCAGTGTACCCCATGAGGGTTAATATAATGTTCTAATAGGCTTATGCTGAACACTAGGTATATCAGCCTTTAATATCACCTCAATTTCTTTCCAAAAGAACATAGTCAAAAATACTATGAAACAATACTGTATTAATATAACTTTTGTCAACTACTTATACTTAATAAATAACCAGATAGATGAAATAAATTTCAAAATGTGTTATTTACTTAGCATTTCAATGTAGTATCATTACTGCAGAGATAAAATCTCTTGAAGCGATTTTATTTGTGAATTAGACGAATTTGACGTACCCTTGGTAATATCCCATGAACATAGGAGCAACAAACATTTATTATAAATCACTTTAAAACAATCTATAGTTTAGGATAAGCTGCAATAAACATTATTTTTTCAACAGATGAAATCTTTGGTGCCCACACTTACTGTCCTATGTGTGTCATGTTTACGACTAAAATTAACAAACTGTAATTTTTAGACGAATGGATGAACAACCGAGACAAAAAAATTCAGCGTAAAATTTGTATAATAACTAAGGTCTGGGAAAGTATGCTATCACATAAAAATATGATTATAGATAAAAATACAGAAGATATATCAACGTATCATGGGAAATATCAAAGAAGACAAACTGTAATAAATTTCTGTGCGGTAATAAGGTCGTTAATGCCCTCGATATTGATAGCTAATAAACAGGTTTTGCAAACAGTGACTAAAAGTATAGAAATAGTAGTAACACGTATATTGTCCTCTGCAGATGCAAAAAATAATAATGTACTTACTGATGTTAGCGACAACAAAAAACTAATAAAATAACTGTGCGAAATTCGTGAAAATAATGTGCGTGTTGTGTCGTCGTCTGTCCACGTGAACTATTTTGTATTTGTACTTTAAAGAATTAACTTCAGTAGATGTGGAACGATAATTTTTCTTCTACAACCATATATACAGACCAAATCGTTCACGTTTAACCAGAATAAATGCAGAAAGACTACCGGTCGTGGCAACGTACGCTCCAGCAATGAGGACAGTCGATGTTTCTGAATGGCACAAGCAATATTATATATTAGCACAATTTGACTCCTGTTTTTTTGATCTCTCATGTGTCACCTTTCGTCAATAACATGACGGTTTACCCGAGTGCGACCCTGCGTTACAGCACATGTTCCGAACCCTAATAATAACTCTATGATAAAATTAAGCATACTAGAATGATGACTGAATATGCAGAATGATGAAATATCAGCTATTACATGGCACTAAACTGAGTCGTATCCATGCCACTAGTCAGATAGTGGACTTTCTATAATTAAACCCCCTAAATTTAACAACAGTTGCGCCACTGCGTCAGTTTAACTAGGCGAAAATGTAATTGCCAGCGAACATACAGCGTCAATTGTAGTGGGCCGTATTCAAACGACGACGCAATATACGCGGCGCAATAAAGGGCCTTATCGCTCGCTTTTAATGACGCGGCTTAACGTTATCGTCATCGAATGACTTTTTAGATTTCCACTCGCGTATATTAACTTTTAAACTGTCGACTTTACGGCCGCGCAAATTATGTATTCGGGGGTGGTTTTATTCACCCCGCTCTAGTATATGCCGCTGCGAATGGGAGTGGAAATTATTCAATTTATTACAGAGGAACTAACTACATATATGGGTGTCCAGATCTACTGCTGATTCTACGTTGTAGATTGCTGGTTGGATCCCAGACAAGACACGAACAGCGATGAATATGAAAATCCATAGTTAATATTAAGGTCCAGGAAAGTATGCTGTCACGCAGAGTTATTTTTTAAGCACATTTTTCTTGCCCATGTATACCCACGCCACTGACCTTGCGTAGAATGTTTCCCGAACGAAGTCTTCCTGGGAACCTGGGACGCCGTAATACACTTTCTCCGCAAGACAGCGAGCTACTCCGATAGTGTTCTACCTGCCGGCGCGCGGCGCTGTAAACGGTCCGACCGCCGCATTGGAAAAAATTTTTTGTCGCGAGTTAGTCACTCGTGAATCCATGTACTGTATTTACATATTACCTGATTCGTTGATTTCTGTAATAATGGCACAGTCATTCCATTTGTGAATAGACTGAAAAAGATGATTGAAAATTACGAGACTTTTACAATAGACGGATCACATATTATATGTATTCCTTGCAATCGTCAATATACACTTCGTGATCGCCAAGATTGTAAGAGACATTTAGATTCGAATATCCACCAAAAAAATATACCTGGTACGGTTAGATAAGAGTAATTATGGTTCGATTTGTGCATAATGTTTTGCGAATGTAGCCTTGCGTGGAACGTGCTCGACAATATTTACTTTAGACGTTTTTTTGCCAGATATGTATCCGATTTTCCATTGCCTAGTAGCCGTACGTTATGTAAAACATATTTACAGGAGACATATCAACGTGTCATGGGAAATATCAAAGAAGACATACGTAATAAATTTCTGCGGCTGATAGTGGATGAAACAACAGCTTTTGCGGTAATAAGGTCGTTAATGTCCCCGCTATTGATAGCTAACAAACGGATTTTGCAAACAGCGGCTAAAAGTATATAGAAACAGTAGTAACACGTGTATTGTCCTCTGTAGATGTAAAAAAACTGTTAGTAATATAATATAAACAACTGTCCGAAATTCGTGAGAATCATGTGCGTGTTGTGTCGTCCTCTGTTCATGTGAACTATTTTGAATTTGCACTTTAACTTCAGTAGATGTGGAACGATCATTTTCCCTCTACAACCATATATACAGGCCAAAACGCTCACATTTAACGAGAATTAATGCAGAAAGACTACTGATCGTGGCAACGTCCGCTCAAGCAATGAGGACAGGTGATTCTGAATGACACAAGCAATAGATATGTACATACATTATTAACACATTTTCACTCCTGTTTTTTTGATCTCTCATATGTCAATAACATGCCGGATTATGAGTCCGGCCCTGCGTTCACAGCACACTTTCGGAACCCTAGTAATTAATATCTTCTTCCAGAATTAATTTTATTATTGCAGAATAGCTCAAGCGAGTATGGCTCTGGATTATGAATTTCGTTGACGGTTACTTTCTCGTGACAGTTGCGTGATAAAAATAATACAGGTCTAATACCTATCTCAGAGATCTAATTTTAGGTTGTTCTGTCCATAATAGCAACAAAAGAAAAAATATAAAAACCTGTGTATCTATATATGTAACAAAAAGTAGCAAGCAGGATTAGTTTATCACAATGATTACAGTCTCTATATACAGTTCGTTGTGTTGTTTCGTTGGATACTATTTAGGGAATCATGTTAATTAGTAAAGGAAATATTACTTTCATCATCGAAATGGAAGGCAAAATCCTTTGACACGCCAAATGGTAATAATCATACTTTTCAGGTATTATATAGATAATAAATCCAAACATATTAGGGTTTTAGGAAACTAGAACACGTCAGGTGTGTGCGTACCTGCTTCACTATCAAAAGTTAGGTATTGTATAATACAATGCTTTTCAAACAAACAACATTCAAACAAAATCTTCCTTTGTTTTTAAAATGAAATATTAGAAAGGGAAGAGATAGAAAGCATAGGTACGAATAATGTGGTCCATGTTTTCAAACATACTTAATTGTAGATTTGAGGTGTTAGAGAGCACTATGTTAGAGGAGCCCTATTGTGAACCTCCAAAATTTTAATTTGACGCCCATGATAACAAATGATAATGATAGCAAAGCCAATATCCGGTAGCGGTTGGTACTAAAGTTTGGAAATTACCCAAAACCTCCAAAAAATTCATAAAAAAAACATAACATATTTTTTTTTTATTATTCATAAAATATTTTTTTAAATACAATATTCTGAACGAAAATCCTCCCCGCCAAACTAATGTGTTATTTCGGCAATTTCTACCTATGTAACCCTTACACTGATCTGTAAATTGTCGTATCACGTAGCAAAATCTAGAGAACTAGAGTAGAATAGTAGACTAGCAGAAAAGTTATTTCCCTCCGCTGCACATAAAACTTAGGGCTTTTATAGGAATACAAATTTTTTTTAAAGCCTTAAATGCAGAAAGAAATGCTTTTCTTTATTTGAGACGGAAAGACGCGCTTATAAGTGAGGCAAAGCCTAAAGAAGGAATTTTCGTTGGGCCGCAAATACGAGAACTTTTTAAAGACGAAAATTTTGAAACTACACTTTCGAGAAAAGATAATAGGGCGTGGACTGCCTTCAAAAATGTATGTATCAATTCCCTAGGTAACAAGAAATCGGAGAACTACAAATATCTAGTTGAATAACTTTTATCTAGTTGCCACATGTCACTTAATCTGCATTTTCTTCACTCCCATTTGGAATTCAAGACAATTTAGGTGCAGTTTCAGAAGAACACGGTGAAAGATTTCACCAGCAAATTGTTCAAATAGAGAAGCGATATAGTGAAAAATGGACCCAAAACATGTTAGCGGACTACTGTTGGGCCCTCAAACGTGAAACCTATCCCGGCGAATAAAAGCGAAAAAATTAGACACAAAATTATGTGTATTTTGTAACAAAAGTGTTTTTTTTAATCCTCGAAAATTCACTAGATTGCTTATGGTTTCTCATATTTTACATTCGTCTTTATCTTCCCTATCCCTCCTCTAAAAACTTATGTGTGATATAGGTAAAACCCGAGCTCATTTTTAAATTTAGCACATTACAGTAGACACAAAAAACCCAAAGAATATAAGGGAGCGACAAAAAATTTTAAATTGCAGAACAATGATATAAATCATAATAAAAGTAGGTACCTAGTTCATTTGTGACAACACATTATTATTTGTCGCTATCAGTCGTATAAGTACTTGTACAAACATAATACCTAACAACACATCTAACTGTACTATTCCATCCGCTTAGGAATCCACAGACATTATTGTATCGACGGTTGGGCGTCGGAAAGCAATCTACGTTTTACATACCGTATGTGTTCTTAAATTAGTAGCCAGTCAAGAAAAAGGAAACGAAATAAGACCTAAGTGAAGGATATAATTAGACAGCCATGTCCCACACAGCGGGACGGGTCAGTGATGACGTAGTGGGTCGATTCGCATTTGTTGGCGATTTTGTACCCTCCCTATTTCAATGAGAACAAAACCCCCGCACCGCGGAAGCCAAGGACTGAAGTGGGAGCTGTTCGCTCTGATTTGTATTATGCACACGGCAACGTCTGCGTCCGTTTCACTTAATGAACCTCTCTCTTCACATTTAGAGAATTAAATTTAGTACTCATACGGGCATACACGTCTACGAATTAGCGATTTTTTTAAATTTGGAAGTGACCAGCAGCTTCATTAGCGTTTAGCAGTATTTTTATCGTAAATAACAATGAATTCGATGTAAAGTTTAATAGCAAAGCCATTCAGTAGCCTATTTGTGTCAGACGAAGTTAAAACGAGAAGGATTGAAAGATATCTTCCACACTTACCTAAATATTGTGCAGATAGTGTTTTGTAAAAAACGAAGTTTCAGTAGAAACTTCTGTCGAGAAATGAAAATGTCTGGGATTGAATGATGTAAATCATTTAGGCTACCAAATTAAAACCATGTAGTATGAGCACAACATATGAAAAATATTTGCAGTTTACGCTTTTTGGAAAAGAATATATTGTAAGTCAACTAGACACTAAGAGCTCAAATTTCTAACTGTCATATTCAACCTTCAATGGAAAAAAGCCAGTTGCTCCATATTTCTCCAGTTCTAAGTATCCATTCCAATTTTAAAATTTCAAAGTATCCATTGGCAACTCCCATATTTTTTTAGAACGAACGCCACTGCCAATGTCCTATAGCGCCTGTAGGCGTTACTGTAGTTTGCATAAAAAGGGAAACATACATTTGCAGATGTTTTTAAAAATGTAGGTAACAAAGAATACTGGAAATGCTAATGCTGTACTTGAACTAATGCAATTGGCTCGCCATTTTGTGTATATGTAGCTTAGTCACTGCCGTTTTTATGACATAAGTTTCAGTCATTTACAAGCTGTCATTCCGTGTGTTTCAATTCTAGAAGATATGCAACATAAGCAACATTTACGTCATTGCATTCTATTCTGTTTTCAAATGAAAGAAAAATTCTGCTCAAGCTATTAAATTGATTAATTCGACTTTGGATGAACTTTCTGTGAGTCATTCAAAGTAGAAAAGTGGTTGGCAAGACTTTGTGATGGAAATTTTTGTACTGAGGACGATCTACCTCTAGGTACGGTAAAACAATTTGAAGAAGAAGAACTTGAAGTTTTATTGGATAAAAATCCATGTCAAACTCAAGAAGAGCTTGCAAAACAGTTAGGTGTCTCTCACCAAGCAATATCACTTTGATTTTGGATTGCATGCAATGGGGAAAATACAGAAGGAAGGAAAATTAATTCCTAATAAACTGACGGAAGAAAACAAAAGACCTTACATCTGCATAAATTTGTTTTCTACGTACAAAAAATATATATTTTTTTTTGTATAAAATCATTATGGGTGATGAAAAGTGGATTTTGTAAGACACTAAACACAGAAAAACATGTGTTGATGCAGACCAACCATCCAGATCAGTTACAAAACCGAATATTCATGCCAAAAAGTGTTACTGTGTGTCTGGTATAGGATTGGAAAGGAGTCATTTCCTACGAGCTTCTGGAACCTTGTCAAACTGTTACAGCTGAACTTTACCAGGCCCAATTGATCAAATTAAGTGATGCTCTGGAGAAAAAAGGACCATTTATAGACCAACACCTCCACATACAGAAAAACCAACCCAAGAACTCATTTTCTCGTTAGGCTGGGTCATATTTGAATATTTGAACGATGTTATCACATTTGAAAGGCAGTTCACGAAAGATGAAGGTGTTCGAAAATGGCTCGATCACTATTTTGCTTCGAAACAATCAAGTTTCTATTGCGAAGACATTCATCATCTACCTGATAAATGACAAAAGATCATAATATATAGTAATGTCGAATATTTCGATTATTAATCTTTACCCTGGAGTGGGTACTGGAACCTTCGGCGTAGAAACAAAAAACTCGACGTTTTCCACGAAACACCGAACTACTACACTTTTCTAAAACGTCGTGGAAAACGTCGTTTTTTTTTATTAATCTTTACAATAAATTTGACCAAAAAAAGAAATTTCTACTTGCACATCTATTAGAGAGAAAAAGGAAACAACATCTGAATTCAAATAAGTAATCATTTTATTTTATACTACGAGGTGTGGGTATTAAATAACCGAACTGATGCTGCTACCAGCGCGCTGCAAGGGTGTCGCGAGAAGTTTGAACAGAACTGTGTCTGGTGATACTTTCCCCACTCTGAGCGCGCTGGAAAAGCCAGTGGGTCGCTCAGTTTGACTGTAGCAGTCGTTCTAATTAGTCTACGCACCAGTGACGTGTCGAAAAAATGTTAAGTCTTCAGATGGAGCAACGGGTTAATCTCAAGTTTCTTGTTAAACTGGGGAAAACTTTTACACAAGCTTATGTAATGTTAAAAAAAGTGTACGGGAATTAATGTTTATCCCGCACACAAGTTTTTGAATGGTTTAAACGGTTTAAAGAGGGACGTGAAACGACCGAAAACGATCCGCGCCCCGGACGGCCCTTAATGTCAAAAACGGACGAAAACTTTGAAAAAAAATCGGTAAAATAATCTGCGAAGATCGTCGTCTAAGCATCCGAGGGCTTGCTGAAATAACAGGAATCGACAAAGAATGTGTTCGCCAGATTTTGCATGAATCGTTCAAATCCAAAGTGTCTAAAAATGGTGCCAAAACTCATCACTCCCGAGGAAAAGGAATCAAGAATGAACATTTGCGCTGACATTCTAAACAACATTGACACTGGTCCAGGCTTGTTAGACACGGTCACACTGAAGGGGACAGGATTCGAAAGTGTGGAAACGGTTAAAGCAAAAGCGACGGAGATTCTGAACCAGCTGACAGAAGCGGACTTCCAGCACTGCTTTCAACAATATGCAATCGTATGGAGCGGTATAGAGATCGCCAAGAGTACTTTGAAGGCGAAAAAGTTGCTACTGTAATTGATAACGAATAAAAAGCGTTATGACAGTTGTTCGGTTATTTAATAGCCACTCCTCGTACGTACTGACCATATAGTATATCCCATGTATTTTCTAACTTCTCAAACAAAAGTTATTTTTTGTTATGTGAACATTTGCATTTATTTTAGGCGAGCAAAATATTTTATAACCAATTTATGGAAAAAAAAGTGATGAAACAAAGTCAGTCACATTTTGTTGAGTTAGACGTCTTTTTTCTCTGTGTAAGAAACAAAAAATGTACAAAATCGCCCCACAATTGACGCCTCCATCCTACGCTCACAAAAAAAAAGAAGAAAATCGAGTCGGCCGCCCGCGACCAGCGTTCCATGTTGGAAATTAATTAGCCGGGCAACAAATTAATCACGTCGAGGGGGAATAATTGAGCGCGCGACCGACCGCGCGAGGGGGGACGGCGAACGAGAGGGGGGGCGCGATTTACCGAGGGGGGCCACGCGGTTACCTACGCCGTTAAGCGCCCGTTTGATTGGCAGCGGAAAGAATGATTCCCCGCCTATGTTGCAATTGTCTCCTCCCTCCTCATTGGCTGATATCGTACAGAGGGGACAATAAAATCAATTTAATGCTATGCTTGGCCTGTTTAAGTCCGATCGCGAAACGGCTTGCATGTGCGGTGACATAATCGGGTGAGAGAGAGGGACGGAAATACGCTGTTAGGCAGGTAGTACGGCGTGGATTGGGGAGCGATGCCTGCTGGGGATTCACGACGTACTCGTACACCCATGTTCCGGGCTTTGGATGGACGGGAATGCTCGTTTTATGTAAAGCATGTGGGTGGACACTCGTTTTTGCCGGGGAAACCCTTTCACGGACATGCGATGACGGGTAACTGTAATTAAATCCTGAAGAGGAGGGGATACCCACTTAACGTACCTAATTACACAGGTTTACAAAAGAAATAAAAGTTGTCTGGATCTGGGGTCAGACCATACGTTTCTTATGTATTTTTCTACGCTGAATTTGAACCTATTTTTAATTTTGCTCTATCACGTCAGGATTTTAAGATAAAGTGCACAAAACACGTTTTTTTAACATATTTGATCATACGGCTATATATCAGGTTATGTAGCTTTGCGAATTTTTTTTCTCGAAGAGCCATGTGTGGGATCTTAAAGTACAAATCTTCCTCTTTAAAATGTCGTTGAGTTTGCTCAAATATCTACTTTTTTTTCGCCGAGATATGGAATTTTGATAATGTTCTGTTCATATCATATACCTACTGTAGGGTAAATTGTTGTTGCTTAGGTAGGGTCTAATTTTAGCTTGCGGGGTCACCACTTTATGGCGATGGGTGGTGTGGTAAGTAAAGCACTTTAATCGGCTATATGTACTATATTATATACAGTTATTTAGTCTCGAGCCGGTGAACGGTAAAGATGGACTCCCGAAGACTAACTGTCCAAACGGAAAGTAAAGTCCCCTAAACCAATAATTAGACACAGGCCTAGTTAGGTAGGTAGGTTCCCCGAAACCAGTCTCCAATAAACAGTTGTAAACTGAATTAGGGAAAAACCCAACCGCAGGTCAGTTTAGGAAAACCAAACAATTATGCGGGTGTTTTTACCAGGAAGGCCAAGGGCGTAGCCAGGGGGGGCGATGGAGGCGATTGCCCCCCCCCCCCCCCCCCCCAAATGGTCAAGTAAAAACCAAAATAGTCGTGGGATTGCGCTTGCCGTTGCCTCCAATTCCCTTTTTTTTGCTTTTTTTGTTTAATCTGCATTGGACCGCCCCCCCCCCCAAAAATTCTGGCTACGCCCTTGAGGAAGGCTAGACAAGAGGTTTGTCACGTCTGTACACAAATACACAATTGGTACACGCCGAAACGTGAAAATTAGGGTTTTACAGCAATATACATAAATAGGTAGGTACCTACCTACCACGTATATAATTCAACTAAAATTAGACTCTACCTATTAAACAACAATATAACCATATACTACCTACATTTCCCAATAGTACATTTAATTAATACGGAAACCTTAGGGTCATTATTTAAATTGCAATATCTCGGCGAAAAAAAAAAAGATATTTGAGCAAACTCAACGGCATTGTAAAGGTGAAGATTTGTACTTTAAGATCACACACATTATTTTTTGAGAAAAAATTCTCGAAGCTACATAAGCTCAAATATGTCAAAAAACCGTGTTTTCGTACTTTTATATCCTGAAAAAATCCTGACGTGATAGAACAAAACTCAAAGTAGATTCGAAATCAGCGTCGAAAAATACATAAGAAACATATGGTCTGACCCCAGATCCAGACAACTTTTTTTTTGTTAACCTATGTTATTAGGAGTATTTTTTGGTTTGGAATGAATTTGCTGAAACCTTCAACCTTGCCAGTAATTGCAGATTAGATTTTCACCTGTAGACATATTCATAAAAGTTGTGTTAGTTCATAATTTGCTTTCAACGATACGTGTCGGCCTTCAATTACCATACCTCCCCCAAAAACAATGTTTTTGCCGTTTTACTATAGTCTGCCGTCTTAAATCATATACATTTATATTTTCCCTCTAGCAATCTTCACGACTGAGTTAGAGGAAGAGCACAAATGAGAGAGAAAAGCGTAGGACACATTACAAATTCCTGTGACAGATGGGATTCGAACCCGCACGGATATGGCAACTAGAGTGATCACAATCTCTCACCTGGCGGCTTACCCATTGACGTATCGTCGGTTTTGTACTAAATAGAGTATTTTCTAAACCACTATTTAAAAATGCTTTTCTTGGGATAACTCGCGTAATGTCGACTTCAAAATAGTTTGAAATGTGCTGACGAATTTACTATTGACCGCGAATATTTATTTTTCTTTTCATATTATCGGCAACTAGTAGTAAACCATTTATCGGCCTACTAGACAGCAGCCTAATTAATTATTATATGTATTTCTTCATGTTTTAAAACAATGTTTATTTTAAAATATTTCCTATTAGGTTTCCGTCATCGCCACTATGAATCAGGCATAGACATACACGCCTTATTTTTAATTTTCATCACGAATACGAACCCAAACAATTATTCCACTTCGTATGCACCGAAACGAGAGAGCGAACACACGTACATACGAGGTATGTAAATTAAGTAATGAGACTGGCAACTGTTTAATCTGCATTGGACCGCCCCCCCCCCAAAGAAAAATACTGGCTACGCCCTTGACATGTGAGTATACTACTTAATATTAGTACACACAGCGATTTTACACACACTAAATTTTGTTGACATAAGTAGGTACAGCAAATATTACCAGCTAAAAAAATTCTATGTGGAAAGGAAGGCGGTGTGGAATGGGGCATGAAGATGGTCCGGTGCCGACAGAGTGTACACGGTTTGGATATGCCCGTGACATCCGGACGTTCGGTTTAGGCACAGGTTTGGCTTTACAGGAGAATACATGAGGGATTAGGTACATTTGCAGGAGGGATAATTTTTTTATCAATACCTACCAATAGATATAAGTTATATATAATTATACCTAGCTAGGTACAATAAATAATTTTACATTCAAAATACCTTAGACTTTTCTTATATTTTTCTGCAATGTAACATGTTAGATTCTTGTACTGAATTATTTCAAAAATAATTAACCTATATAAGATATAGGTAGCTACTTACATTCGTACAATATATCTATTATACCTACGTAGGTAGCTTGCTATTTTAAGCGACTACAGATAATTTTGAAAAGTACGATAAAACTGTCTCATAAAGAGATTATTCTGTTAGAATTGGGAAATTATCCGTTACTAACTCAAAAATAACTTTTCTTATGACATTTCACATGTTGGGGATCGGGGGAGGGGGAATCAAAGCTAGTTAAAAAGACAGACCTAAAATGAACAAACAATACAATTATTTTGCAAATATTTTTCCACTACACAACGCATGGACCAACTATCCACAACTGCATCTATACCACAGTGCCCTATCCTTTCCAGCGTCATTGCATAGAAAACGCAAGGAGAAATTAACAGAATAATTGTTTGCATCAGATGATGAGTGAGAAGAAAACTGTCTCTTAACTTTATTAATAACATACGTTGAACATGGTTCATTTTATAATTAAGGGTAAATAAACCAGCAAGGAGTAATTAGAACCAGGTGACTCGAATTACCCCACTGAAACTTATTTTGTACAACAATGTAATAGCTTCTATGTAAAACTAGTTTGCAAGTAAGAAGAAAGATACTTCAAATTATTAGGCAATAGAATTACTTACAGCCAAATAAGTCACGTTAATATACAAACTTGTGAAATTATATGATTTCATCATCTAATTTTTCATCACATGAATTTCATTTTTTTGATCATATGATTTAAAAAAAACTACCTTGCCGAACGCATTCTCACTGCGTACCTATATGGCTTTATGGTCCTTTAAAATACAATTATCTCAAGCTAGTTCAGTCTCATAACCCCCCGTTCTCCTACTCCAAATGAACTTATGCCTAACGATTACAACTGAATCAAAAAGATAGAAAGGTCTTCAAGGATTCTAACGGTATATTCACAATGACATTGAAAACAGTTGAAAGCAGACTACAATATGCACACATGTTTTCAATATTAGCACAAAATCAAAAATATTTTCTCAAAATAAAAAATATTTTTGGTATTGATAAGCATCTAAAAAATAAAATAACAATAAAAACGTATCGCGCTCGTGAAAGGGTAATACAAATTTAGCAAGTTCCATGCTCTTCTTGTGAAACACAGACGGATGGAAAGGATCTCCCATGAGTTTATCGAATAGCGAAGCGAGAAAGATTCCCTCGTTCTTACTACTCGCACGTCAAATGCAGTTGCCTCAACTATTTGAGGCAACCTCAATTTACAGACGACGAGATGCTAGTTGCGCGATTCATTTGAGTGCATTGTGTCAACTGGTGCTGCTGTACAACCTCCGCTGTATGCAATAGATTGTTGCAGGCCCATTTGTACCAGCTTTAGTTATCTGACTAGGTACCTACCTATCCCATCCTCAACAAAATTTATCCAAAATATATGATAAAGAAAACTTTATATTCCAAAAAAAAAAACATCACCCCGGGGGGAAAAGGGGGGGGTTTTTTGGGGTGGGTTGTTTGGTCCCCCCCCCCCCCAAAAAATCCTTAGTCGGAACATGAGATATGTGTATACAACGCGTTCCACCTAAGGTATTTCTTCGTATATGTATCTACATGCTTCTTTACAGATTCTCATTTTGAAACTGAAAAAATAATATTTTAACTAAAATTTCGGAGTTTTTTTTGGAAGTAGGTATATATAACCTCATCCCACTAGTTAACGGTAGTTATCTGTGACCGACACGGAAGAAATGGGTCTAAAAAATTTAAGGGGCTTAAAAAAATCAACTTGAGATTTTTACAGTTTCATATTTTCGACTTGTAGGAGAAGAAAATACAGTTTTTCCGAACTCAAAATACCATTTTTTTTTGCTGTTGTACAAATGATCTACAAATAATAGAAAAAGTGTAAACAAATGCGACATGGCTCGAAAAAAAAGAGATTAATGACTATCTTCATAGTTTTCCTTATATTACCTAGATCGAAAGTTGTCAGAGGTTTAATATAAAGGTTTACAACATTTAATTTTAAGAGTCCGAAAAGTGTTGTATAGACCGATCAAGATCAAACATTACGAGTTGCTAGTGGCTCTCAAAAAAGGGGTTCAAATGCATTTGTCTCGAAAACTTGATTTTCCGAGTTGATTTCGAGACGGTTTCAGTTCCTTATAAAAATCGTAAAATAAAAAGCTAAAATGAACCTTTTTCCCAGTCCTGATAGCACTAGGTGACAAATCCTATATGGTTCTTTACAGATTCTCATTCTAAGATTAAAAAATAATAATTTAACTAAAGTTTCGGAGTTTTTCGAAAAAAAAATTGGGTAGTAACAAAAGCTATTTAATGCAGTCAAAATCTTGTCATATAAATAAATGCTTACATATATTGGGTAAAATTGTCACTATTAGTTTACTTCGATATGAAGGAAATTTTCGCTACACTATAATTTTCACCGCTGATTGTGTTTTACTTTGTGGTCAATTCAAAGTTAAGTTCATGTAAAGAGAAGATACTTTGAAACCCAAGGATACTAGTTAATATTCTTAGGATGTTACTTGGACTCATCTGCAATGGGCGGCATCAGCTACTACTCTTTATAAACAAAAATATAGCACAAAATTGGCCACTGTTACTGCGTGGCCACTGTTCCAAACTCTCCCCTACATAATGTAAATCCGGGTGAGATGGCCCATCGGGTAAGGCGACCCACTGCAGTAATGGTGTAGTTATGAAAAAAACTGAAGTACTTCTGTAGCCACTGCGACTTGTAAGCGTAATTACGTAGGTGTTCCGTCTTTTACAGTGATAAAATAAAAAATAGGTGAGTTATGGTCGATTATGTTTGTAGGGTTTTAAAATATTTTAAGAGTCCAAATAACCTGACATTTTCGACATTCAATGCAATATTTAAGCGATTAGGTATCAGTGTGCATATAATTATATGGTTCATTGAGGTTATGTCAGCTCGAAGCTGCCGTTCAATTAGCGTTATGTGTAGAAAAAATCGGTACAACCCGTCCTTATATTGTCCAAGCACTCTAAATTGCAATGATATTGATACTCGTAACACACCACTCGATATATACTAAAGTAGACGAAATGCCACAGCGCGGGTATTCTCGACGGAGCGTAATTCTAAACTGGTTTTATTACAATGTAATATTATGAATGATGTGTTATTGCAAGCGCACAACAATACCCATTTCAGGCCTCTCTATGTCAGATGCGGACAGTCTATAATTCGCTGTGTTATGAGCCGTTTATCCCAAACGATTATCGATTATATTACCCGAAACGAGATCTCCGGACGGCTCATGGGATAAGAATAGTTGGTAGACAACTGGTGATTATTTTAGTACCATGCCAAGATGTCAATGGACTGAAGAACCGTTGTTTATAGCTCCAAGTGCAGTCCAAAGTGGTACAATGGGAGTCAGAGAACAACGTAACTTTGGAAACAAGCAAGTAGCAGCTGTTTTAAGGTCTCCTAAAAATCTGTAAAAGCAAAGAAGCAACAAAAGGTGAGACTAAAACAATAACGTATGACTAAAACAAAACAAAACCTACTTTGACTTTGACAAAGAATGCGGCGATAGTCCCTTTAAAGAAGATGATAGTGAATGCCTAGGGTGTGGTGAACAATACACTAAAATGTCTTAAAAAGATTACTAGATTTAATATATTCACTGCCAGAGATGATTTTATGAAAGTTATTCAAAATATTTGAACCAATGACCTATAGAGGAAGTTTTATGCAAGAAGAGATCATAAATTTATGTATTTTTAGATGCGCCATCTCACCCGTAGTGCCTGAGTCGTCTCACCCGTATACTCTGGGTGAGAAGACCCTCTTTATCTAAAGCGATTTTATTTTATGTTTTTTTAGCAAATATGCTTCAGTTGTGGTTAAAACGATACGTCTAATATATCTATTTCTGTGGTTATATCTAGTTCGTTACTACATTTTTTTTAGTTCAATATATCATTTAGTTTTAATGTTAGAAATAAAGAAAACAAAGTGAGTCATCTCTCTCGGATTTAGGTACTCTACATGTAAACAGGTCACTAATCCTACATTACAAAAAACCTAGATGCATTAATTTGCAATCGCGTTATTTGACTCAAAAACTATTAGCATTAACTAAATAAGCCATTAAAACAGATCTACTTAATAACAGATTCCGACCCAGCCTTCCCACAGCGGTTCGCACGCTAACGACATACTTAATAAGCGTTAATACTCTATTACGATTCCGCTCCCATCGTCGCAATACCCCCGAGCGTATCAATCGAACGCGCTGTCCGTACGCAGACCTGCCTGGAACATAATCAATTCGAATTAATACTAGGAGCGCAACGACAAATAATATAATATGGCAAAATCACGCTAGCGTCACTCACCGGCACAAATTCAGCGAGGGTCATCAATTGCCGAGCCCGATTTGGGTAATAAATAGGGGGCGGAGCGTGCGGGCCGCGAGGAAACGCCCCTAGCAGCATGGTCCCTCTCTACCCACCGCCGACTACTCAGTCTCTTCCAGCCTCTTCGGGTAGTAACACGTTCTAAAGAGTCGCCGAGTTTCAGTGGCAAACGCGATCAAATCTCAGAACTAATTAGTGATCGGTTAAGGACTAATTTTTGGTGATAGGGACCTCTTCGATGTATTCCACCATGGAGGAAACGAAAACGGATATTAAATCTAAAATATCGTTCAGTGTGGAGTCTCTGTTGTCTTCAACCAAGTCCTCGCCGACGCAAGATGACAGGCTGGAGGACAGGTTGGAGGAAGATGTGGAAGATAACAGATTGGACACTTCCAGTGAAAGATTAGACGACGAGGACGATGAAGAAAATATCACGGTAGATGACGATGACACGGACGGAAGGGAGAGTTTAAGTCCCGGTTCCTCGCACACGGTGATAATACCTCAACCTCTTCACCCCTCGATACCCAGGTTGATTCCTGGTGCCCATCCGCAGTGGCCCTTCCAGTGGGTTGGACCCGGCGGATTCAGGTCGTCATCTCCACAAGGTAGACAATTATTTTTTTTAGAATCAATTAAATTTAAAAGGCAATAAATATATGAATATCAGTTTATTAGTTACACAAAAACGCGAAAGGAACACAAAACATAACATTTACTGACACAGAAAAGCAATAAAGCAATAGTACGCTGTGTGTTATAATAACTAGCTCTGTTCGCAGAGGCAGTTTTTGATACTTTTCAACCATCAGAAATAGTTGTCCGTATGGATTTTGTAGCAAATACAACAGGTTAAAAAAGTCAAAAGTAACTGGTCCAATATTTCTGACTGATGGAAACTCTCAGAAATGCTTCTGCGAACAGAGCTATTATAATTTATATGCAACATGCGAGGAAATAAGAAAAAGAATATTGCAATTCATGAATTACAAATAATCAATTAGGTAGGTAGTTACTTACCTAACATAAGTACATATAAGAATAAGGACGAAAGTAATAAACACAGAAAATAACAACGACGCAATAGAGAATATAACGTACTTAATTATTCTTTAGGTATTTTAAAAGACAACCGATGTCAGTAAATTTACCTGCACCTTAAAATTTGGCAAAGGTTTTTCTGAACTTCCTGTACCTATTACTTTTATAAATTTATTTATTTATAAATGTATGTATAATGTATAATAATAAAAAACAATAAAAAGAATAAACAACTAACGTAATTTAAATGTTTCTATGTAATTTGCGGTGCAAAAAGTTGGAAAAGTAGGGAAAAAACTTCAGTAAACAAGATAATTCGCCGCAAATGTGATAGGTAATAAGAAATAAGGTAATTTGAAAGAAATTAAGTAAGTTTTTGTAAATCACTTGATAGGTATTTGTTGAGATAACATCAATGTTTGTTTAACAACAAGAATCTGTTCACCTGTTTATCGTCAACGGGTTAAACTAAATACCTATCTCCCGTGTATTTGCGCAATAATTGCATTTTAGATTGACTGTCTGACAGTTTAAATCGTTTTTGTTGCAAGAACCCTGTGCCGAAGGCTGTGAGTAACCGCTTAATAGCCTCATAAATAATCGGTAATTTTCGAACAGGCTAAATTACCAACTCGCTCGCCAACGATTGTTTAATAAAATTAGCAAATAATGACTGGCAATAAACGATAATTACGATTATCATTAACGCGTACAGAATTTTTTCAATAGAATTTAAAGTTTATTTAAATGCGGTTTATTATGTGCGTGTTTTTGTTGCTCGATCGGTTCGTGTTGTTCTGTTAATAACATATTTACTTACTGTTGAAAAAGTATATGTTTATGACTAAAAGAAAAACTATTATAAAATTATATGGGTAGGTATACCTACCTATTAGTAAGATCAGTTTTTTAAATCTTAAGTTAGACAAGTTAGGAATATCTAACTAACCATAATTTAGAAAAAAATCTGCAGGTTTTTAAATATTGAAAAATTGTTAAATTATCTTGTTTTATAAGTGGAATTATAGCTTCAGTAGTTGTTATAGATTTTAGTACGACAGTGTTTTGATTTCAGAGCGTTCAATTCATTTTTTTTTATTCAAGGCGTACCTATACCGTTATATTTTTTACTATTAAATTGTTGAAAATCGAAGTTAAAGTTGAAAAGTGTGTATCGTGGACACAAATATGATAATTTTATAACAGCTATTATCCTGAAGAATTAATTGTTATTTGAAACTAAACACAAACTCACAATCAGAGACAACAGAAGTGATGTACTCGTTTTTTTACGGTTATGCAGTATTATATACTTACTTGGCAAACATTATTTTCTGTTAACATATTAACAGTTGTTTAAATAAGTATCTTCCAACCTACACATGGATCACCATAGTCAAACTTTATTTTAAATTTACTGAATGAAAATAAATTATTTTCACTTCTATTTATAATAGTTACCTAATTATATATCTAATTTTCCTGTTTCAATTTCTAACAAATCATATTTGATTCTTAGATATCTACGAGGTGTGTAAATTAAGTAATGAGACTGATTTTTTTAATTTTTTTTATTCAAATAGTAGGTATTACAGTTCAGTATTGTCTCCTTCAAAATTACTTCGTTTGAGTGTTTTCTATGGTCCCAAAAAGACGTCCCTTGAGGTGATTTTTCAATCTCGGGAAGAGAAAATAGTCATAAGGATTCAAGTCAGACGAATAAGGAACCTGAGGAACCACAGGAATGTCTTTACTAGCTAAAAACTCGTTTACTTACTGAAATGGCTGTGTGACAAGGCGCACTGTTGTGATGCAACATCCAGTTGTTCTTGATGTTTGGTCTCACACGCATGACCCTTTTTCGAAGTTTTTCAAGAACCTCTCTGTAAAAGGGTTGATTTACTGTTTGGCCTGGAGGCACAACCTCTCTGGACAATTCTCTGACTGTCAAAAAAGCAAATCGGCATGCATTTGATCTTCGACTTGTTTATTATTGCTTTTTTTGGGTCTTGGAGAGCTTGAAGTGTGCCGTTCCATGCTTTGGCGCTTGGTTTCCGGGTTGTACTTGAACACCTAAGTCTCATCACCAGTAGGTAATGACGCGTTCCATAAATTGGGGATCATTTTCAGTCCATTCCAAAGAGTCAGACACCTTTCTCTCCTGATGTCCTTTTGTCTCTGCGAAAGGTGTTTTAGAACCATTTTTGCGCAGATTTTCCTCGTCCTCAATTCGTTAGTTAAAACCTGATGACCAGTGGAGTGCTTCACTTTAACTATTCCCCGATCATTGTTGTCGCCAACCGACGATCTGAATGCACAAGATTCCGTATTCTGTCGACATTTTCATCGGTTATTGACGATGAAGGCCTTCCGCTTCGTGGTTCATCTTCAATTGACTCTTTTCCTTCTGAGAATGCCTTAAACCACCTAAAAACTTGAGCTCTTGAAAAAACACTGTCTCCGTAGGCGTGTTGAAGTTTTGCAAAAGTATCCGTGTCCAAGTCTGAAGCAAAACCTGGTTGCACACCGTTGCTCAAATTAACGTCACTCATTTTTAAAACGCACTAGAAAAAACGGTTTACGAAAACAGCCACAAAAAACAAACAAATGACTCTAACAAGTTCAAACTTGTACTGAAGGTGCGTTACTTGTTAACCTATTTAAATTCCCGTCTCCGCAGTGTTGCTAGATCGGGCGCTACGTTGTCACTCTCATTACTTAATTTACACACCTCGTACATATATATTAAAGAGAATTTGTTATACCAATACATATGTAGATATGTCCTAAGAAAGACAAATAGCGTTTATTTACTGACTTTGAACCCAGATTCGAACCCTTGCGGAATAAACCTACATAGCACATTTATACTTACACCCGACAAATCACATATATTTTCGTTAGATATCTCGCTAATGACCGCCATAATTCGGTATGTCTTAGTCTAATTAAACTGACATTTATTATCAGGGCAAGCTGTATATCCGTTGCGCAAAAAAAAGCGCTTGTCAGCAATAAACATTAAATAATATCACTTGCGACAGTCGAACGAGATGACATGGAATGATATATTTATTTAGAAAACCGAGCAGAATCGAGGAATTCGCTCTCTTTTCATATTTATAGGCCGTTTCCAAGAAATGATTGGTCGTTACGGTATGCGAGCCGGTTCTTTACTCGTTATTCGAACGATTTATATCGATACTATAGAGATATTAATTAACTCTAATTGGCGAAGTAATTATAACGGAACTTTGTATCTAAGAGCATGCAAGCTGTTCAGTACTTATTACGTTATTGTTATAAGTAAATATTTACCATAAAAGACGTCAGAAATATTATCTTATTTCCTGAAGATGATCTAAAAATACACACAACACGAAACGTTGTTGGAACATTTTTGAAAAATACTCTTTTTCGACTACAAGCTTTTCTTAATCAGATAGTGCATGGAGAATCTGGAATTGTCAATACCCTAGTATCCATTTTTTTCAATAAGTATTAAATAACCACGTCAGAAAGCACAAAGTTGTTATGTATCAGTAAGGTTGGCAGAAACAGAACGCGTCACAGAGGCGTATGTATAATACACGAAAATAACTAGTATCATTTCACACGTGTGTCCCTATTTTGTCCATGTTTATTTGTCCAAATCACACTACTCAACGTATTGCGTATAACGGAGGGTTGGACAACTCCAGCTGTCACAGGACTCCTGCAATCAAATCAAATTGAGGCAACGCCAATCACATGCTACACGAGTTGATTATGTGTTGCGTTGCAGTATGCCAACTTTATCTGTAAAGTTAGTATACGGCGATGCGATAGATAGGCAACACGCGTAGCATGTGATGAGGGTTGTATCAATTTAGCAATGACGAGAAGCCAGTTGCGCGATTGATACTTCCGTGTCAACTGCTACTGTTCTACAACCTCCACTATGTTCAACACCTACCTACTTTGTTACGGATTCGTTTCTGCAAACTTCAGTTTCATCAGTAATTTTGAGATGAAAATTAGGATTTCATATAAAAACCTGATATTAAACTAACGTTCTTACAACCAGTAATGACCAACGTTATAAACATTTAGAACCCAGATATCTGACATAATTTACACTTAAGTCTAATCAACAACTAATTGTTTGGTGAATTGAAATTGCCTCCGGCCCTACCTTATCTAAGCCTCATTGATTTTCTTCCAGCCAGTCTCCAAAATATGGTAGCGAACGGGGGTCCTCCTATCGTAAGGTGCGCCCTGAGGAAACACAAGCCCAACAGGAAACCTAGAACTCCCTTCACCACGCAGCAGCTGTTAGCTCTCGAAAAGAAGTTCAGGGACAAGCAGTACCTCAGCATAGCCGAGCGGGCAGAGTTCTCCAGCTCGCTGAGATTGACCGAGACACAAGTAAGAAACTTATGAAGAACAATTTTAATATACCTGTTTTAGTCTGTTACTTTCAAAGACTTTTTGTCGTTATACGGTGTTATGAGAATTAATATGATTTGAAGTAGAGGCTTGGTAAAGCTTCCTAAGACGAACAATACGGTTATCTTCAATTGTATTATGGGGAGTGTCCCAAGGTTCATACTTGAGCCCACTATAATTTTCTATATGCGTTAATGACTTAACAGAATGCTTTGATTTTTTATTTCGAATCATTGAAATTGTGGAATTATTATTAGTAGGGTTACCTATGACGGTCAATTTCTGTAATTGTTTTTTGCAATATTTTAATTTATAGTCGAAAGCTCTCTGCCAACTGACATTTTTCTCTGTTTCAGGTGAAAATATGGTTCCAAAATCGACGAGCGAAAGCGAAGCGACTACAAGAAGCCGAACTGGAAAAACTCCGGCTCTCAGCCAGACCCCTCCTGCCCCCGAGTTTCGGGCTCTTCCCCGGCGGCGCGCCACTGATGTCGCCCTTTTTGGCCGCGATGGCCCATCGACCTCCGACCTTCGCCTTTTCCGGGCCCATGCTGAATATTCCTCAGTGACACATGAGTGATAACAGATACATGTAACTCGTACCTTCGGACAGTAGTTTTAGTTCGGTGCATTTGGCGCCTGTATACGTACAGGGTGTCTCACAAATATAGATCACTTGATTATTCAGCTTTATTCGGCCGTTTATATACAGGGTCGCTCAAAATTCTGGAAACAGTAATGCTGTGAAAACGACTGAAGTTACATGTAAATTTGGTATGTTATAATTAGATCTACCTATGTATTTGGATTTTACTTTAATTAGTTGAGACATGATTCAGTCGTTTTTATGTGACAGCACCGTTTCCAAAATTTTTGGCACCCTGTATATTTTTCTAATAAATCCCACAATATTTTCCAAAAATTTAATACAAGAAGTAAAATCGATATTTGTGATTAGGAGATCTTCGATTGTTTTAATAACTTGTTGTAAACAACAGATACCCAGAAAAAATCTCCTTTGCTTCATCAGGTACTTAGTAGATTTATAAACGATCGATTTCGACAGTTACATAAATGTTGAAAACAACATACAAAACTTAGAGACCTACATCTCTCTAAGCAAGACAGATGCATCGCCATCTACATCTTAATAAGCAAACTAATCCACCATTGCAGGAGACAATTTGCTCCGTCTATACGACACAGTTCTTTTTAACAAAGTTTTGCTTTCTGACACATTCAAAATCTATAAAATAAATCATGAAACGAGGCTTTAAATCTTCAAATTCGATTAAAATAAGGAAGTGCTTGTTAACGATGTTTGGTAAAATAGGGACTGTTGCTGGGTTGAAGTGAAGTGTACCTTGATTTTTATTTAGTAGTGAGATGCCCCGTTTTCTTTGTAAATATTTTGAGAGTATAGTGCAATTTGGAACGCTGGGCGTTTTTTCGAAATTTGTCGTATCTAAATAAGACTGATTAGCGATTCTTTTTTTCTTTGTTTTAATTACGATTATTTTGTTTTCATTATGATTATTTTGTAAATGTGTAATTATGTTTATTATTGTACAAAGTTCTATTTAATTTCGTTGTATATTATTGTATATAGAGAAGATATAAATACTAAATGTTGTTTTTTTATAAATTTGTGTTTTATTTCTATATCTCCTACTCAGAATGGAATAATATAATAAGATAAAAAACTATTTTACATTTTTAAAATAATATTTTAGTTTGCCATAATCTGTATTTTACACGAATTATACTTTGTATAAAAGCTGCTGAAATATTTTGTTTTTCTCTGTCACATCAGAAACCTTATAAGTTAAAGGCAATTAAACATACATACCGCTTCCGTTCAAGTTAACAAATGGTAAACTACTGGAATAGATGTGGTTATGATTAACGGCAATCTTATTGGCAATCTTATTGCAATACTTCTTTCGAGAACTATGGCAATAGTTCATTCACTTTAAACATTTGTTAAAATGGAGTGAAGCTAATGGTATTATATGTATGTATGTGAATACATTGAAATGGATACATGTATAATATACACTGAAAGACTAGATTATTAATTAGATTTTATTAGGTAAATTTAAATTTATTTGTAAGTCTATTTTTACAAGACAAAATGTTTAAGGTAATAATTTTTTTTTTTGCTAATAGGTATAGCCTTCTATTTAGTTCCCTAGAATATGATGTTCCACAGGCCGCCACAGCTACTTGTTTCTACCCAACACGGTTCTTTTAGAATCCACTATATCTCGTCTCTACATATACATAACTTTCCATACCAGGTGAGGCGAATTTTAATAATTGAAGAAATGAAGTAAAAGGTATAACACTGGCACACTAAAAAGTGGAAATTACAGTATATTATACCATATACACTTAGATTTTTTGGGTCGTTGAATCCGAACACGCAGTCGATTCAAACCGATCACTTCCTGCCTAACCCATAACCTCAAAAAAAAAACAGTTTCAATTTTCTGTTAATTTTGTTATTTATAAGGTTGAATCGAGACTCATGATGTATAGAGACTTTGACTTTTTGTCATTAGATTCCATTTGGGATCAACAAAAACCCAGAGTTTCCCGATAACCCAATAGTCCAGGGTCTGTATGTATGAAACTAGAAACCACGTGTATCCTGGGTTCGTGAGCAGACAGCCTCAAATTCGTTAACTCCATAACCCTGAGAGTCTGAGAGTCACAATTCTCAGCCTCAATACCTCCACATTCTTGGACCCAATAACCAGGTAGCTGTGTAAATAGAACTCAAAGAGATGTATCGAAGTTTTTTTTAGCAGAACTTTAAACCTAATAAACCCATAGCCTGAAGATCTGTGAGCAAAGGTTCTTAAATCTGATACAACTTCAACCTCATTACTTCTCTTTCTCGATATACACCTCCATTTCTTAATATATAGAATGAAATATAATATAATGTGGCTATTTGATACTATGTTATGGGATTGCACTTTTTCGACTCGATCTGTGGTAAACTTGTGGGCTAGCCAGTCTCGAAGGACAATTTCCTACTACTTGTCCCTACGTGATTTGATCCCTAGGGTCACATAATTATTAGGTTTCAAGAAAGGATACTTTCACACTAAAATTTTTGGAGGGAGTCAAAAAAAGAGAACGATGGGACGCAAAAGAGGATTTGAAGGAGATAAACGATTCAAGGTGGGCCGAAAAGGATTTAAGCATCTTCAGGAAGGCTTTCAGAGTCACCCCACCCCACGTGGGTTGGAGATGGAATATCACATTTGGTGCTCAATCGGCTGTTCACAGTGGGTCCCGTCAACTTCAAGAGCATTCAAGTAATGCCATGACATGATTTCGAGAAAATTGATATTCCACGCAGTCTTCTACAGGGACGGAACTAGAGAGGATGAGTGGGGGGGTCGACGTGGAAGTGGCTTGGAGGGGTGCTTGGGTTGTTAAAGGATGAAAGCGAGTTGTGGCACCCCACACCAATTTACTAGGCAGCATTAAGATCAATGGATTCACCCAACAGAGGTCAAACCATGCAAAACTCTGCGTAAGTGCAAGTGGGTGGCTTAAGAGGTCTGAAAATGGGTTAAGAAACGGGACAGCGACCAAATACACAGAAATTATTGAGGAGGTCTTAATGTGTGCCGGGATGGAGTATTTACCCGAAAGCGTGGTTCTTAATCGATCCTGTATGTCTCTGAAATTGCCGTCAAAATCTTGCGAATTCAAATTTCGACATGGGGTTGGTTTTTGGGGTGTGGACGGCGAACTGAACAGCGTACGGACTTCGGGACACTAAATCCTATAGGCCAGTAGCCAATCCTATAGGCTACCGAAAATTAAAAACCTCAAGTCACTAACGCGAATAGAACGCAAATGGCGCTAATCTAAAAAGTGTTAGATTTATTTGACTGTTCGATAAAATTCTTAGAATCCACTATTCTAATTTAGTCCCTTGTGGAATGAGAATAATTCTAATTCACTGTTATTCGTTATCAGAAATCACAGATCCTGATTTCGACCTTATTATGTCGCATGGGTGTGACATATCTGACGACGAATAACAAAGAACGAGAGTCTTGGCTCAGAGGTTCCTTGTGGAACCAATCTTTCAGTAACGGGAGAGTAAGGTAGGCGACTGCTTTCTCCACCACCCCTCAGGAGCATATTTGGTGGCGTCGCCTCCAACAGCGAAATTCACACGCCGAGGACCGAAAATAAAATAGAAAAAAAAACGCGATGATGATTTATCGGCGCGTAATTACTTTTCGAAATGGCAGCGCCTCGCAAACTAGCCGAGAGTATAAGGCCGTCGAAGTAACGAGACCAGGTAGCTGCCCGCCGCGCCGCCCTCTCTTCCCCCGCTGCGATTTATAACCCAGCAGGAATGCCGACTATTAATAATTTAAATGTTAATTTGTTAATTAATGATACAAATTGCTTTTCAGAAACGTGTTTTACGGCGTCCCGATACGGCATCGGCCGATCGTTTAATTGCATATTTTTATTCGAGCTCGCCTTCTTCGATGAGATACATCGATCTGGATCAGAGAGTCTAAGTTTAACGATCGATAGTCTAGGGCGCATCAGTCTGAATTTAAATTCGCTTATTTCTGCGGCGAATGCGGTCGCTAATTGGCCCCGAAGATCGTTTATCGGATTCTACGGGTCGTCTTAAAATCAAATGGCAATCTCCGAGAAATACTGTCCCGCTTTAGAAAGGCTTTACCGGGAAAGGTTGGCTCCCGTAGCGCGAGAAAGATGCCTGTCAGAATTTATACTGAGAAAAATGTGAAATTATATAGGGACACTAAAAAATAAGTTGAAATTACTACACCACAACACTCATGATTATTGGGCTACTGAATCCGAATTTTCAGCTTCGTAGCTTACAATTCAGTATTGTATCTTTCAAAATAACTTCCTTGGGAAGCCACACAGCGCTGAAGACGGTTCTTCTATTCCTCATAGCAGTGCTGGAACCATACGCTGGAATAGCCTTCAGCTGGTCGGTTATAGCCGTTTGAATGTTTCCTACGGTCCCAAAAATAACGTCCCTTAATGTGACTTTTCAATCTCGGGAAGAGAAAAAAGTCACAGGGACTCAAGTCAGGCGAATAAGGAGGCTGAGGAGTTACAGGAAATTTTTTACTAGCTAAAAACTCGTTTACTGAAATGGCTGTGTGACGAGGCGCATTGTCGTGATGCAACATCCAGTTGTTCTTGATGTTTGGTCTCACGCATGACCCTTTTTCGAAGTTTTTCAAGAACCTCTCTGTAAAAGTGTTGATTTACTGTTTGGCCTGGAAGCACAAACTTTTTGTGGACAATTCCCTGGCTATCAAAAAAGCAAATCAACATGCATTTGATCTTCGACTTGCTCATTCAAGCGTGCCATTCCATGCTTTGGCGCTTGGTTTCCGTGTCGTACCCAACACTCAAGTCTCATCACCAGTAATGACACGTTCCATAAAATGGGGACCATCTTCAATCGATTCCAAAAAGTCAAGGCACCTTTCACTCCTGATGTCCTTTTGTTCCTGCCAAATGTTTTTTGGAACCATTTTTGCGCAAATTTTTCTCATGCCCAATTCGTTAGTCAAAATCTGATAAACAGTTGGTGTGATTCAAATTTAACCCTTCCCCGATCATTCTTGTCGTCAACCGACGATCTGAACGCACAAGATCTCGTATTCTATCGACATTTTCATCGGTTCTTGAAGATGAAGGCCTTCCGCTGCGTGGTTCATCTTCAATCACTCTCTTCCTTCTGATAATGCCTTAAACCACCGAAAAATGGGTTCTTGAAAAAACACTCTCTCCGTAGGCGTGTTGAAGTTTTGCAAAAGTATCCGTTGCGCTGAATTCAAGTCTCAAGCAAATCTTGAGCGCATACCGTGCTCAAAATTAATGTTAACACTTATTTTTAAAACGCACTAGAAAAAAAAACGGTTTACTTAAACAGCGACAAAGAACAAGCAAATGACTGAGTGAATAATATGTGAATTGCTTGAAATCCTTTTACCTAAAAGTAGGTATATGTAGTACATTATCACCTCAATGGTATGATGAATCATTATTATTATTAACGCGTGATAAAATGTATTGGGGGCCAATTTAGTTCCTTGTGGAACCCCGTCAATCTTCAGTTTGATTTTGCAGTAGCCCAACTTGCGACTGATATTTCAGAAAAGTAAGCATAGCGCAAAGCAAGAACCGCTTTATCGCGAATCAGACAAGGACCATGGAACTGCCTCGGCTCCTATATCACTTAAACACCATAAACATGTTACGGAACCATTTCTATAATTACTTACAGATTAAATATCGGTTTCGCTGTACGATTGGCGATACTTTATTGCCCCTTTTCTCTTCGCGCTGCTCTAAATAATTTCCAGAGTGCGATAAAGCTAATTAATTAAATTCCGAGAAGCGTTTTCGTTTATTTTTCTTCGGCTGCATTCGAATCGAAACAATGGCCACCGCGCTATTGTGACCGACGCTCGTCCGTCTTCGCTCTCGCTCTCGTCGCGGCCTACCGCGACCGACAAGGAACACCTAAGAGCGACGTGGAGTCCGAAGATGGGGATTCGGAGCAATTCTAAGAAATAATTTCACAAATTGCAGTCGACTTCTTTAATTTACGCAAACCCGAAGGTATAAGTTAGCGCGTACGTTGAAGTGTATGTTTCCTTCTAACTTTATACGGGGTGTCCCAGAAAACAACGTCGAGTCGAAAGGGGGTTACAGGCCAAACTCTGACTGGTCATGTAAAAAAAATAGTGTTGTTAAATGACCTGTCATATATATTATTAGGGTTCGGAAAGTGTGCTACAAGGCAGCTCTATAATAATCAAAGTATAAATCGTATTTTTTACGTGCCTTGTAAATTATGTACGCGTGTATTTTTTGTCCGTGAATTCGTGCTAAATAACGCGTACTGGGACTAATACGCTACTCCCGTGTGGGCTCAGGAACGACTAGATACAATTTATACATATTTCGAAGCTACGATTCCGTAGTATCTTACGTTAGCTCGATGCGAGCGGATAAACGGTAGAACGCCGAGTTCAAAATAATGTTAGGTATATGTCGTGACTGACTAACTAATTGTAAGTGTATATACGTATTTTACACAGTGTATCTACGTGTTTAGTTTAGAGTATGTGTAGTTTATTTATATATTATCTGATTGCGTGGATTTTTTGCAATGAAAGCACGAAAATTACGAGGATTTTACAATAGACAATTCACATATTTTATGTATTCCTTGCAATCATCGATTATATATTTCATAAACACCGAGAGTGTGAAAGACATTTAGATTAAAATATCCGTCAACAAAATATTACTGGTACTGTTATAAAAAAGGAATTTTGGTTTGATTTGTGAATAATGTTGTGCGCGCATGTAGCCTTTCGTTGAATGTGGTCGACAATATTCACGTTAGACGTTTTTTTTTTGCAAAATATGTATACGATTTTCCATTGCGTAGCAGCCATACTACGTAAAACAAATTTACAGAAGACATATCACCCTGTCATGGGAAATATCAAAGAAGACATTCGCAATAAATTTCTGTAGATGACAGTGGACGAAACAATATAATTTTGCGGTAACAAGGTCATTTCTAATATCTTTAACTTTAGTAGATGTGGAACAGTTATATTCCTTCTACAACCATAAGCACAGGCCAAATCGCTAACGTTTAGCGAGAAGAAATGCAGAAGACTATGGTAACATACGCTCAGGGACCGAATATAAAGTCTAGTTTCTGTTCGGTGGCTCAGGCAATGAAAACAATCGGTGTTTCTGAATGACACAAGCGATAGGTATTTACACTATTCATACATTTTTTCGATTACGATCACGATTTTGACTCTGTATTATAACACACTTTCCGGACATTCCTACTAATGACCTATAACTGACGGTCATTTTTGGTAGGCTGTTTTTTGAAGTGAAACTTGTTTCAGCGTATTGGTGACACTTGGAAGATAACTTTAATCAAATACGGTCATGTTGTATAACACGAGTGTAAAACTTGAGCTGGATACATTTTCTTATTACATAACTTTTATTAAATTGTATATTAAAAAATATTAAATCCACCTCTTCCGCCGTTTATGGAAACTGTTTTGTAATATTTCCAAACGATAGTCCATTTTAGACATTTTGATTTTTGTCTTTACATATATTTTGCTTTTGAACATTAAATTTGTCTTTTGATTTTGCTTTTGAAATAGAATGATTGAAGACTTTTGGTAAAAAACGCATAAAAGCTTTGAATATTACCACTAATATTACCTTTTTACAACAATAACTGAGGAGGATCATTATGCACCTTTAGCCAAAACAAAACGTTTTATCAAGAATGGAAAAATATGTACATACATATTTTGATCCTACAGTACTATTGAACAGTATATAACAATTTTTTATCCTAATCAGCCCGGATAACTGAGTTTCTATTGTAGTAAACTTTAAGCGATAATGATTACCAAGACATAAAAAATTGTAACGAAGCTTCCTTCTTCCAACATTTTTATTTGTTTTGCTTAATTTTTATAAATGAAGTTAATCACGTTGCCAAATGAGTTTTTTTTATATGTACAACGACTGTTGTTAAAATGTTATAGTTGATTCAAATGACATGTTCTGCGTGATGTAACAAAAAAAAAATCAAAAAACAACCTTTACTTGAAGTCGTGGCACAGAACTCTCGACTTTGGAAAGCTATTTTTTTACCAATTTTACAAATTTTACCATATCGCGAGAACCAAAACAGTTCCATGCATATTTTTCTTGTCACGTGACCAGTCAGGACCTGTTCTATACCTCCCTTTCGGTTTGACGCTGTTTTTTGGAACACTCTGTACACGGATCGATTGCTGGACGTACGTCCGAGCTAGCTTCTCTTCGCCGGGGTAGGGTAGTAGCTGAATGTAATTATTATTCAATATACAACACGTCTTTTAATTGGTTGTTATCTTAGCTCGTCTTCCGTCTCTTTTCGACCGATCGGCTCTCTCGGCGCGTACACTCGAAGGTGCAAGTTTTTCTGCCGGACGAGTTTTTAATGTTGGCTAATTAATTATATTGTAACTTTAAATTGTAGCAACATGGTGGAAAATTAATGGGCGCGCTCTCGTGCAGTGAAAAAGGAGAGTCTATTTGTTGGCGCGTTCCTCGCTTCGTTATTGGACGAAGAAAAGCAAAAGTGCGCTTATTTCTTTTTTTATTAGTCGTCGGGATGTTGGCATATTTGGAATGTAGAGTTGCGAGTTAAGTGTTGGAGAAAAGGCAGATTCTTTTCATGGTTTAACGATATTTACCGACAGATACTACATTTCGCTAGAAATTGTTATGTAGCGTTACTAAATTAATTACCAGGGTCCGAAAATGTGTGCTATAATACAGAGTCGGCATTATACAACTCTATGATAATTAAAGTATAAACCGTATTTTTTAAGGGCCTTGTAAATTATATACGCGTGTGCCCGTGCACACGTATGGCACTGACCGTTCCTGCTAGCACGCCGGGACTCTCGTGTTCGCGGTAGTACTCCGGTCCCGTTGCGGGAGCGCTGGATAGTTAAATGCAATTGACCATGTGTTAGAGCAAACTTTCCAGACCCTATTAATAACATACATTGTTTTTAATAAATAATTGTCTAACTTTCTTAAGCATAAGACAAATATTTTTTGTCTAAAAAAATGATTATTTAATACCTACTTATATGTTTGTTAGCATGCTCTTTTTGTAACAAAAACCTAAAGTGGTCGAATATATGGAATTAGCAAATATGGTGAATGCGCCAATATTAGAAATGCGCCGAGTTGTTGATTATGACTTGATCAGAGGCGGCTCATGGACTTATTGATAGGTGTTTCGTGATAGGAGTGATAATGATTTTTTATGTTAAAAAAAAGGAGTATCTAAAGGTGTTTATTTGAGTCCATCTACTTTTTAAACACAAACTCTATTATATACGTTAAATCCTATCTTTTAAATATATTCTATTATTTTGTCATCATTCTTCCATCTGGAAAAATAGAAATAGAAATAATAGTTAGAAAACTCGTTTACGATACAAATTCGACATATCTACATAATAATATTTACGGTATAAATTTGCCGATTGATAGATTGATAGAGAACAAAGAACTGTTCTAATGGTCGCCGTCCTTTAAAATGCAGACGGAAAGGTATTTAAAGAGGCATCGGAGTCCGCGACACCGTCTCATATAAGGTAAGCAGAGCTGCCCGTTGCCATAGTAACCGCGTAAACAACGCGGTTACTATGGCAACAAATTCTATTATTTTGTCATCAACGTAAAATTGTGAAATTTAACGGATTTGAACTAATAGCGATTCTGTACCGACACCGATATAAATTACCAAATGTATTTTAGATCTTAATCTAAAATAAATAAATAATAATCTTAAATTACAGATTATTACAGATTATAAAGAATAATCTTAAATGGTGCGTCACTTGCGGCCTCTGGCAAGCCGCTATTGGAATTAACCCCGATTAATTGGGTTCCCCGCTATCTCCGTTAATATTTACCATGAAATGAAGCCATTGTATTTTTTTATATATTCAAAAATATAGTATTATTTGTATAGTGTTAAAAAACAAGTGCGAGGGGCAATTGACACCATTTTTTTTAAGGGAACATCATATTTTTACTTAATTACATATGTATATACCTATACTTGAAAATAATATATGATATTCTACTAAAAAAAGGATATGATATACTATGGAGTTTTTGATATACTATGGACCAACTGCAGTTGGTCTTATAGACAACAAATCATAGGATAGGTAGAAACTGACTTACGAATACAATATACAAGAAAACCGTAATTTTTTTTAGGGAAGCTGCTAGATATTAAACGTTAAGTAAGTACGAGTACTACAGCGCTCAAACTTGTCTGAAAAATAAAGACTTATCATATTATCAGTATCATATTGTAGTCCCAATTGGATTAAAAGACTTTTTCATAATAAACTAATATTAAGGCAACGTTTAATACGTTGTAATTGGGTATTTGTCACCAAATTCCATTTTCTAATCTACCGTATTGCTAAAACAGATTTTTTTAACATATCAAAAATGCAGTACAAAAAACAGAGTACCAAAAACAATATTTTTTTAAATGAAATGTATGATATCTGTATATTGTTAAATTTTGGTAAAAAATCTTTTTTCTTGACTTGAAAATATACTGATATTATTAGTGTCCGCTACAACGCAGGGTCGGCAATATACAACTGTGTCAAAAAAATATATAAGTATAAACTGTATTTTTTTAAGCGCCTTGTAAATTATGTACGCGTATATTTCTTGCCCGTGCATACGTACGCCACTAACCGTACCTAGTAACGCGCACTGGGACGCTAGTACGCCACTTTCGTGTGGGTTCAGGAACGACTAGACACAATTTATCCATATATCGAAGTAACGATTTCGTAATATTTTACGTTAACTCGATGCGAACGGATGGACGATAGAACGCCGAGTTTAAGATAATTTTGTGTCGTGAGTGACTAACTATAATAATACGTATTTTGTACCGTGTACGTATTTATTTTAGAGTTCTTGTAGTATATTTACATATTATCTGATTTTGTGTGGATTTTTGCAATAATGGCACGAAAATTACGAGGATTTTACAATAGACGGATAACATCTTTTCTGATTTTCTGTTTTCTAGTAGTCATTGTGTCATAGTAACATATTGCGTAAAATATATCATTGTGTCATGGGATATAACAAAGAAGACATAGACAATAATTTTATGTGGCTGACAATGAACGAAACAACAGATTTTTGCGGTAATAAGGTCGTTAATGTTCTGATACGAATTTTAGGTGTTTCAGATATATCGCCCCAGATATTAATAGTTTGTAAACGGGTTTTGCAAACAACTAAAAGTATTGACAACAAACAAACAAACAACTGTGCGAAATTCGTGAAAATAATGTGCGTGGTGTGTCGTCCTCTGTCCATGTGAACTATTTTGAATTGCATCTTTAACTTTATGGAACGATCATTTCCTTCTACAACCATATGTACAGGCCAAATCGCCTCAGAAGACTACTAGTTGTGGCAACTTCCGCTCAAGCATTGAAGTCGGTGTTTCTGAATAACACAAGCGCTAGGTATCTTGTACATTATTAACACATTTTTACTCCTGTCTTTTTGGTCTCTCATATGTCCTTCAGTCAATTACATGATGGCTTACGAGTCCGACCCTGCGTTGTAGCACACTTTCCGGACCATAATAGTTACCTATAACTTATACCTTTAACCGTTTTGGAGTTATTAAACGTTGAATATCGTAGACAGGGTAGCTACTGTAATTACTAATCGTAGCATTAATAAAGTAGGTAAATTATTATTCAAATAGGTATCACATCGATTTACAATTTTTTCTCTACATTTTATGGCTACAAAATGTAAAATGTTTTTCATTTTACTGATTTAGGTATCTATGAATCACCATTACTATCATAAAGTTTTTATCAAAAGACTATTTTTCTACTTTTTGTTATTTTTCTACTCTACGTTTTCCTATAATTCCTATAAATAGGTAAATAATATGTCTTTTTGTTTCCGAATTTCTGCGGTTATATGTGACTTAAACTAAAATCGTGCGGAACTCTTGAGATTAATTCACTCGTTGATTGAATTAGTTAATTCACTCATCTTTTACCAACGTACGTAGATAAAGCATAAATTTAATTTAAATATTCACACACATTTTAACTAATTGAAATCATTAACTACAAAAGTTTATGATAATTCGTGTTGTAAAACTACTGAATTAATGAATTATTTATTTTACTTAAATTATAACACTGTAGCTAACGTTACATAAAGGAACTGTTGAAAATCCTGCAATCTGCCAATTTTTTCTCCACAGGTGCACATTTCTTTTCGAACATTCTGCAGATTAGATTCTCGTGGACCTCGAAATCATTGCCAATTAGCAGCCTTATTAATCCCGCCGGCACGGCGACAAAAACCGAACGCATACCGAAGACGAAAAGGCCCAACGAGGAAGAAAACACCGTTCCGCCAAATAATTCGATCTCCTCCCGTATAAATCGCGATAACGAGGCCGTCAAGAAAAAAACCCGACCGAATTGGAAACGTATTAGTTTTTTGTATTCCGCTCGGTCACTCGGAGAAATTTAAGGCGATTATTTTCATGGCCCACTGGGTATCAGAACAGATGCCATGAGACAAAAGACAATCAGCCTATTAAAGGTGGACGCCGTACCAACAATTTATTGTCCCAATTAGCTAAATCGTGAAGATACGTGTTTTGGAAAGGCAATGGTCCCTACAGCAGCTTCTCCTTAAATACGGGGGCGAGTTATTAAATAGTATCGCTTGTGTGTTGAATAAAACCAAAACCACACCACAAAAATTAACGTTCTTCTTCTAGGAATCATTAAAATTATGGTTGATGGAGAGTACACATGAAAACAAAAAACAATACGTCGGGCAGCTGCCAATTAATTGTCACACGCAATTCTAGAACTGCGTCTCTAGATGTTTCTTGAAGTTTAAGCTTGGAGGGTGTATATGGAAAGAGTCATTCATTTCATTTACTTGAGATTTTGAAAAAACAAAAGAAATAACAACTTTATGTCACCTTTGGAAATATCTCCCAATAGAGTTTATTTAATATTTATTTTCCAAAATACTATTTTCTAATTTTCATTTATTAAAAAATCATGACCTGTGATTTATGTACAATACCTACATACGTGTGATTTATAATACATTCTTGTTGCATAGTATTTAACAGTAGATCATATTTTTCAATAAAGTGGTGAAAAAAATATCATTTTATTGTTTACTAGCGACCCGCCCCGGCTTCGCACGGTTTACGACATCACATTAGAAACCTCTAAAATTATCAATGTTTCTCTACTATATTCTGCATGTATTATACATATAAACCTTCCTCTTGAAGCACTCTATATATTAAAAAAAACCGCATCAAAATCCGTTGCGTAGTTTTAAAGATCTAAGCATACATAGGTAGGGACAGACAGCGGGAAGCGACTTTGTTTTATATTATGTTATGATTAGCTTTTTTCACCATTCATTGAAAAATACCAAATAGCCTACTGTTAAATATGTTTAAGCATATGTAAGTAACGGGTGTCCCATAATTTACGCAAGATTTTGTGCCGCGCCATTTGTGCGGTAAAGTGTTGCCTACCAAAAAAAGAAAACAGTTTGACAGCTAACAGTTTAGTGTTAGTAAAAATGGAGCACTACACCAAAGAACAATGCGTTTTCATTGTTGAACAATGTTTAAAAATAATGAAAGTTTGGCTGCTACAGTTCGCAAATTTCGTACAAAATATGGTTGGAATTTTGGTGTATATTTTGGGCTGGTGGCGTCATTGGATCATATTCTTCGAAAATGAGGCTTGGCAAGCAATTACTGTTAGTGGTGCTCGATATCGCGACATGATAACCGAGTTCTTTCTGCCTAAATTTGATGATGATGATGTGGACCACATGTGGTTTCAACAAGACGGTGCGACATGCCATCCAGCCCGTGAAACAATCCAATTACTGCATGAGACATTTCCTGGTCGTGTACTCTCTCGTTTCAGTGATCAGAATTGGCTCCCTAGATCATGTGATTTAACACCATTGGATGTGAGATCATGTGATTCTTTCTATGGGGTTATTTGAAGTCAAAAGTCTATGTCAACAAGCCCACATCCACCCGTGCATTGAAGGAGGAGATTCAACGCGGCATCAACGAAATTCAACCACGTTTATTTAAAATGGTCATGGAAATTTTCGACAAAAGAGTGCGTATGTGTCAGCAAAGCCGTGGAAGTCATTTGCCCGATGTGCTCTTCCATACATAACCCTATCCTATGTATTTTATGTTTCAGTTTAAAAAATACAATTGAAAAAAAAAACGTGTTCTCTATTTAATTCAAATCTTGCGTACATTTTGGGACACCCTCCTAATGATGCCAACACAGTTAACGAAAAGCGTGTTGAGTGCAGAAAAATTGTTTCGGTATGAACAGATTAATACCGAATTCACCTTTACCATAATTTTAAATTACGTAAATACTTAACAATTTGCTCTCGTAAAATTCAAACGTCCCGATCGAAAACCGCCTCTACGTCGCTTAGAGAGGAGAAGGACGTACATAAGAGAGGCGTTAGAGAGAGACAGAGAGCGGACCGTCGTAAAGAAACGCAAAGAGAGACGCGAACCCGTCGTTCGTCCGTGAGAGCCCGACGAAGCGTTCTTTATTTTCGAAATAAAAGGAATCGTCCGCCCGTACCGGGTCCTTCCTAATTTAAAACACAAATTAAATTGAGATAAGAATACTCGTATAAAAATTAACTCGGCAGAGGAGAATTAAGGACTTAATCCGGGGGCCGTTTCGGCCTCCCTAATTAAGAGACTCCGTATATATACAAATTAAATTCGGGCCCGGTTTAATTATACCGAATAGAGTCGACTTTACGGCGACTCGGGGAGATTAAGACGTTGTTACGTTCACTTTTATGGGCGATTTTCACATATTTTCGCGGCATATTCGCGCTCGAGCGGTGAAAGGCCGTAAAATGACAGGCCCCAGCTGGCGTTCATTTTTGGAAAACGAGGCAATTTAATTAAAAAAAAAACGAACGGAAATAATTGGGATCGAATGTGGCATTATCGACGACTTTCAATTGTTAGATAACACACCTGACAGCTTTCTTACTTTTGAACAGTAACCGCCGTACAGTGAAACAAGAAGCCAGAAAACGTGGAATTAAATAAATTCGATTCATACAAAGATCCATGTATTCCCATACATTTTGACCCGCTGAACCCGACTCCGATGTACGTTTTGTCCGATTGGCTCTTGCATTTTTCCTAACCTCAAAAAACACCTTAAGAATGCCCGAAAAATCTCAAACAAGTAAATAAAAAGCTTAAATGAGCTGACCATCATTTTCATATGTATTTTGGGACACTGAGACTGAATCTGAGGTCAGAATTGGCCGCTCAGTTAGGAATTTTGACATAACCACAAAAAACTCCTTAAAAATGCCCAAAAAATACCAAACAAGTAAAAAAGAAAGGTTAAATGAGCTGATCACTATATAAGTAAATTGAGGCGCTGAAACTTTAAACCTAAAACTTAAACTGCAGGTAATATTTTAATTTTTACTTCTGGTAAGTTTTTTAATTTATCTTATTTTTTTATTTATATCAAGTAATCTTTATAGCATTCTTAATCTGTTCACATTTTTATACACACGTACACATTTACACTGTATTGTAGGTAAAGAAAAGGGTCAATCATTTAACTGACATATACCGTTATGTTAAACACTAATTAAGGTAATGTCTAGATGTAGAAATTTTATAATTGTAACTATCTTTGTTTTTAAAAAAATGTTCCTATACAAGTGTAGCCCTGAAGAAGTCTGAGCACATTAGACGAAATATCTTGAAAAATTAGTGCTTGTATATTTGTTCAATATTCCTAAAAAAAATCCTCTCTATTTTCTGGACGCAACTGATAACTACATTCACTTATACTCTTTATTTTGCTTAAATTGAATCATTTGAATAATTTGTACAGTACTTATTAATCATACAGTGTTCACCATAAAGTTGGCTACATATGAGGAAAATTTTTATTATTGATATTTAAAAAAATTCTACTGGGAGTTAGTTTCTGTAAGTCCCAAAAAATCAAAGTTGACACATGTCGTGTTACCACCAATTTGGCGGGAAATTAAATAAAGTTGATGGTGGTACCGAGAGATGGGTCAAATTGGCGAGATATTAAACATTTTTATTGAGAAAAAATCATTGTGAACGCACCCATACCATAATAGGATAGGTACCATAACCATGTCTGAGAAAAAATTAAAAAACACGAATGTTACACGACCATACTTTATAAATATCATAAATTATTTTTTATTGAAAATAACTTCATTCAACTAAATTCCCTAAGATTATGTTAAATACTAATCAAATATTTGTAAAATAGGCACTTTATGGGAAATAAGTTAAAAAACTATGGCCTGGTCGTATCATTATCTGTAGTCATACCCTGTATATTGATGTAATCTGGGAAAATACTAAATTATTAAGTTTGAGTGGTAATTATTAATTTGTCAAATATATCTTCATATAAAAACCTTCAGAGGAAAATTAATTAACTAATTTCGTTGTGAAAAACTCTGTGGCTAATGTTTTTACCATGTGAGTACGAATGCTGAACCGTCATATCCACATTATTAATAAGAAGTTCTCATCCTCGTAATACATAATATAAATATAAACTCGTTCCTAGAATAAAATAAAACATAATCATGATAATATGGATAGATTATGAAAAACTTTTTTCTATCTTGCTCTGAAAATGATTGCCAATCTAACAAAGTAGCAAAAAGTGGAAAATATCGAAAGATTTACATGCCTGTAACTCTGACCCGATTAAAAATATAATAATTTGCACTCGAACTAATCTACCTTTGAACATAACTAAAAACTTCACTGTTTACAAATTCTACGATAATTCAAATATGTTAAGCACTCATTTATTACAAGCTCATTTACATGTATATTAACCATTGAAAACATTATTTTTAAACTATATGAATATATAGATACCTGAAGGTGAAGGTTTCACAGTGAAAATATATAATTAGCAAACTATTACAACGCAAACAGCCACTGAAATAAAACTATCAAACTACTCAAATTAAATTTCCACAATCTCAAAATAACTTAAACTTCTCTCTAACCATAATTGAATCTAACATCGTTTATGACAGTCTGGAAGTCTGGATACGCTCTCAAGCATTTGAATACTCTTTTTATCATCTGTTAATGGTTTGTTAATAATCTGTTAATCAGAGGTCTTTAAAAGTAAAATAAATAGACAGTTCTAAATACAATCTCATTTATTTTATTTTATGCCTATTTAGAGGCTGCCTACCAGTGGCAGCTGGTGGAATTTGACATTCTCGTATTTTTTGTAAACTTGGGTACATACAAACTGCATCCCTTGATCTCAATATGTAGTAAAACTATGAGTAGGTGTCATTATGGTTAAGAGGTAATATACATATACCCAATAATAGATAATCCTATTCGGTAGTGGCTTCTGGGGCGTAATGTCACTAAATTTATGTCGCCGCAAAGCGTATATTAGGGCACGCCCATTTTCGAGAAATCCCATGACAATTCGCTCACTTTTACAATTTGTTAAGATGAAGGGAAGCTGTCGGTATATCTCTCGCTAGTAACTCCATAACAGTATCAACACCGTGGTCCGTGATATGTTATCAGGTTGCCCTCAACCGTTATTAACCCCTATTAAAAGCCTTATTAAGTGACAGAAATCTAATTCCATAAGAATCCTCATAAAATGCGAAGATGAAACACATAAAATTAGACAGCAGAAGTAATTTATAGCGCAATACATTTGGGTATCCAATAAAAACGCTGATGTTTCTAATTATTATTTTTCATAAATATTCAAATGAAAATTTTAATATCGCCACTAAAAAAAATTACTGCCTGCATATATTACCGCTAATTTAAAAACAATAATTAAACAGTGAAGTGTATACCTACGCGTCTTACTTAAAAATGGTGAATTAATTATGAAAATTATCCAATTAATCTGACTAACATTAGCCACAAATTTCTCACAAAAATCGTAAAAAGCACTCATAAAAATTCGGGTGAGAACTGTATTAGGTGCAACCTCTCTAACGATGTTTTTGGTGAGTCCTAATAAAATCGGTCGAAACAGCGCCATTCCGTGTTATTTTATCTCTTTAAAGCGGCGGATGGTGGACTCACGTATTGAATTTAATGGCCATTTTACAACTAACATTCTGTAGAATCGAAGCATTTTCACCTCACATCCAGATCATCCCAACTTTAAAGACAATAAAGTTTTATGTCTTTAAATTTATAATAATACAGTTGTATTATTTCACATTAAATATAATTTTTCACACCCAAATACTGTGTCACCTTTTTAATATCTAAATAGGTATGTCATTATTTCAAAATTTCCTATTTTTAAACCTGATATAAAATCATTATTAAGGATATTCATGTATCTTATTCTCCTCTAAAATCACATGTATTTTGGTTCGACAGACTTAAAACGTGTCAACGTGAAGATTTACAACTTCTAATCTTCGTGACACCCTTTTGCCCTTAACAGTAATTTGAATAGCCAAGATTTTGTCTTTGAAAAAACGTTAGTATACCTGAGACGTTAATATACCTGAGACCGAACAAAACGTTAATTAGTGCAACTGTGAAATGATTTCTGTCCCTATTTTTACTAGATGAGGTCAGTAAATGCGTGCTGAAAAGTCGTGTTACATAAGTTTTCCACATTTTTGCCATGGGTCACAAGTCTGTGATTACGTCACGGGAAGATTGCGATATCCTCTTCCTGCAGTTGAGTATGGGAGGAACTATTTTAGGGAAATTATACATAGGCCGAAGTTGTTTGCCTATTTCAATAAACAAAAAACTGGACGGTTTCCACGAAACACCGAACTACTACACTTTTCTCGATGCGCATTTCGCCAACCAAGTTGGCATCTTCAGAAGAAGATTAAAACTGTTTTAATCTTTTCCTGAAGATGTTTCGTGGAAAACGTCCAGTTTTTTGTTTCTACGCCGAAAGTTCCAGTACCCACTCCAGGATGCCTATTTCAAGAAAAAAAATCCCGATTTTCCAGCTATATCCCAAGGTACAATTAGTAAAATTAAAGTTTCGCGAATGTGGACATGTACAGCAGATAAAAAAAACTTCCAATACACTGAATAAGGATACGAAATTGGTTGATACTCAAGTATTAATACTTGAGTTTGGAGAAGACCCACATAATTCGAGTCAACAGGTTTTTTCTTTGTGTATTAAACGAAAATAAAATGCATCACTCTAAGCTGATACTAACTCAGGAGCTCACTGAAAACGGTTTTGATAGATGAGCCTATTTTTGACAACAACTGATGCAAAGATTTGATAACAATATTATAAAAATAGAAAATGTTGTGTTCTCTGATGAGTCTACTTTTGCACGTCACGGCCATGTTAATCGTCAAAACTGTCGCTATTTGTCGAAAGAAAATCCTCACTGGGTAAGAGAATTACATACGCAAAACTCTAAAAAGGTTAATATTTGGGATGGGGTAATTGGAGACCATTAATTGGTTCCTTTTTCATTAAGGGAAGGTTCTCATCAGGACCGACCAAAAATCGATTTTTTTTCATTTTTTTGTAGTAAATTATATGTAGAGTATATTCCCAAAACCGTTTGTTCGAATACCTATATGTTTCTTTTAATTTATGGAACAATAACGAGACCCATCTTTTTTAGTCAAAAATTGAAATCGAGCGGTTGTTCGAGCGGAGCGTATTTTACATTGAATAACGCTCCTATATACCCATACTATGGTAAGTATAGTTACCAAAAGTACCACCAGATGTCTCATGTATACTATGACTCCGAAAAAATTCGAAGGTACGACTCTATACACAGTATAGACTCGTAAACTGTTGGCCAAGATTTCTCAAAAACTACTTGATTTCTCAAAAACGTCCGCCATTTTGGTAAATTTTGACATTCATGGATTCTAGTAGGGGCTCCAACTACACTCATATAGTTTATAATAAGTTTTAGATTGTCAATTTTTTATCATTTTTGCGGGTGCTAGAGTGGCCAACAATAAGGTACCTTTTTTTAGATGACCATGTTACAAGACGTGTCAAAATTATTGTTTTTTGTTCTTTATGACATACTAAGCAAGTGACAAAAAGTTTGAGTGTCTCATTTATTTCCCTCTATTAGAACAAATTCGAGAAAATGACGTTGTTTTGGGGCCTCCAGATGAGAACCTCCCCTTAATGGAAATTTGAATGGAGATGATTATTTAGCACTGCTCCAAAATAATGCCGTGTCAACTTTGGTAAACTTATATCCTGCTCAAGCAAACTCCACTACATAAGTTACAGCTAATATAATATGGTCCCAGCAGAATGAAGCAGGGTAGTGCTCTATTACCACATCAATGTAGGCAGTACCTCAACTTTCCAATACAAACATTTCCAAATCGATGGATAAGGCGGCGATGATCGCCAGAATGGCCAGCATGATTACTTGATCTTACGCCATTAGACTGCTTATGGAAATATGTGAAAAGTATGGTATACGAAACTAAACCACGTGGTCTTAAATCAGTTAGACTTAAGAATAAGAATAAACCCGATCGCACAGTGGATGCGGAAAAGTGCGGATTATTCAGATGCGCGAAAATATTTTGGTTAGGTTGACTGCGCCTCATATGTTGATAAACGTTAGAAGACATTTTTATTTACAATTAGAATACTGTCAAGATGTTCGAGGCATACATTTTGAGATTGATTTGCTTTTTTTTATTGCATTAAGTGTTTTTAGTTTTTTGTAACGTATTTCGTCAATCAGATCATTTATTTTTTTACTGTTAATTTTTGCAATAAAATTTAAAACCCTGGTATTTTACTTCTATATCCACGTAGTGAAGTGAAAGTATAGTATTTAAATAGAAAATTCAAATTAAAAGACCTTTCAAATGAGCTATCACAAACCCCTACTTCATTTTTAAAAAATTGGGGGTTGCAACTTAAATGGAGTTGAATTTAGGGATGAAATTCTTACATTGCAGAAGGTTATTTCAAAATAAAAAATTGACTTCTCGGGATTTTTTATAAATATGCACAATTATTGAGATTCTGAATTTATTCAGTTTGGCTGTTCCACACTGTATGTATAGTAAACAGCGAAATTATTCATACACTTTCTGAATGTTGTTACAATGTTGATTTTTTTTACCATTTTCTCTATCTAACTAACTGAACCAGTTTGGAAGAAAATCCTGGACAGGAAAAATTTCTAAAGTTGAACCAAAAACATTATAAAATATCAAAACTCTACCATCTTTACTACTACAATTCTACTCTACTAACTCTGCCATCCTTTTAGTAAAAATCACTGTTCATGAAATTTTCATAATAGCGGGTTCTGAAGGGATATTAATTCATAAATTAATTTAGAGTTATAAGTGGCTTTTTTGGATTTATATTTTATAGTTTTAATTTTGTTTATATATATTTTATATTTTATTTAAATATTTTCAGTTTTGGAAATTTTCAATGTCTAGGAAAAATGTTTCCAAAACCGCTCAATAGTTACCTTGATGTCTAATGACACTTTGAAGATTTTCCTTTAATATGAGCCCAATAATTTTTGAAAATGATTTAATATATTCCGAGTTATTCACGATTTTTTGAAAATACCGTTGTCTGTATCGTTGTCGAAATTTAGTATTTTACGTTAGCTCGAGGGGACCGACGCGACGTAAGAACGCCGAGTTTAAAATAATTTTAGTGTCTTGAGAGAATAACTAATAAACGTGTGTATATATTTTATTGTGAGTATGTATTTTGCACCGTGTACGTATTTCTTTTAGAGTTCGTGTGCTGTATTTAAATATTATCTGATTTTGTGTGGATTTTTGCAATAATGGCACAGTTGTTACCATTTGTGAATAGACTAAAACAGTTGATTGAAAATTGCGAGGATTTTACAATAGACAGATCACATATTTTATATATTCCTTTGGAATCATCTATACATTATTCATAGACGCCAAGAGTGTGACCGACATTTAATTTAGATTGTTTTTTTGTTTGGTTGGATTAGGTCCAGGAATAAATAACTATTCGATTTTTACTTTATATGTATATAGACAGTACCGCCAATGTTTGTAACGTACCACCTTACATGACAACAATAACAACATTGATTGAGCCCTGATGAAGGAGAAATAAAGCTCCGAAACGTTGGCAAAAATCGAATAGTTGTTATTTATTCCTGGACCTAATCCAACCAAACAAAAAAAAAACTAATAGAGAAGAAGGTCGCTAAATTCCCCACAGATATGGAAAATTTAATTTAGATTCGAATATCCTTCAACAAAATATTACTAGTAGTTAGAAAAAAGGAATTTTGTTTTGATTTGTGCATAATGTTTTGCTCATGTAGCCTTTCGTGAAACATGGTCGACAATATCTACTTTAGACGTTTTTTGACAGATATTTTCCATTGCCTGCTAGCCAACATGGTAAAACATATTTACAGAAGACATATCAGTGTGTCATGGAAAATATCAAAAAAGACATGCGCAATAAATTTATGTGGCTGACAGTGGACGAAACAACAGATTTTTGCGGTAATAAGGTCGTTAATGTTCTGATACGAATTTTAGGTGTTTTAGATATATCGCCCCCGATATTGATAGCTAGTAAACTGGTTTTGCAAACAACGGCTAAAAGTATAGAAATAGAAGTAATATAGGCATTGCCCTCTGTAAATGTAAAAAAAATAATATCCTGATGTTAGTGACAACAAACAACTGTTAGTGATACAAACAACTGTGCGAAATTCGTGAAAATAATGTTCGTGGTGTGTCGTCCTCTGTCCATCTAAACTATTTTCAATTTGCACCTTTAACTTCAGTAGATGTGGAACGATCATTTTCCTTCTACAACCATATGCACAGGCCAAATCGCTCACGTTTAACAAGAATAAATGCAGAAAGACTACACACCTACACAAAAAAAAAATAAAATCATGATTCTGACTTTAGTTTCCTTATGTATTTTTTGTCGCTGAATTCTAATCCAACCTCAAAAAAATCAATACATCCTCAAAATTTTGAGATACAGTGATAAACGCCTCTAAAATAGGATACAATAAATCCTGATATATCGTATGATGACAAGAAGTACGTGCAGAAATTACTCCTGATGTAAAACCATTAGTTTGCGTAAGTTAGTTATTTTAGATATAACTATTGTCATGACTAGAAATTTATTCTAAGGTTGAAAATCGAATAAAATAGGGGTTGAAAGGGGTAAGAAATGAAAATTTGAAAAAAATATAGAATTTTTATTCCTAGAATATACATATTTCTAGGGGTTTTCGAAGTTGCTGATTTCAAATTTCAACATGCCAAAAGCAGGAAATGTACCCCAGAGGTGAAAATCGACAAAATATAACAGGGGTTGAAGGGGTGAGAAAATGTTTATGTGACAAAAAACACAACTTTTATTCCAAAATTATATTTCCTGGGGTTCTGGAGATTGCTGATTTCAAATTTTAACATGTCCATATCATGAAATTTGTTTCAAGTGTGAAAATTGAGCAAAATAGAGGTTGAAAGGGGTGCAAAACGTTAATTAAACAATATACGCAATTTTTACGCCAAAAGTCTGTTTCCAGGGGGTTTTGAGGTTGATAGTTTCAAATCTCGATATGCCAAGAACAGAATATTTTTTGCGGGCATGAAAATCCTGTATAAAAGAGTGTAAACTTGATAGATTACACATTTTTTCTTATTAGAATATTAGCTGTTGTAATGAACTGAATTTTATTCTAACGTTTCTTGTGATATCTATATAGATGGAAATGTTAGAATAAAACCTTTAGCTGACTTGAGCTGAATTTTATCGCACCAACTTTAACCCCTGTTATACTCGATTTTCACCTCTGGGGTACATTTCCTGCTTTTGGCATGTTGAAATTTGAAATCAGCAACCTCAAAACCCCCAGAAAGATATTCTTGGAATAAAAATTGCATATTTTGTCAAATTTTCATTTCTTACCCTATTTTATTCGATTTTCACCTACTTCTTGTCATCATATATCAGAATTGATTTTACCCCATTTTAGAGGCGTTTATCACTGTATCTCAAAATTTTGAGGGTGTATTGACTTTTTTGAGGTTGGATTCGAATTCAGCATCGAAAAATTCATATGGATACTAAGGTTAACATCCAGGATCACGATTTTTTTTTTGTGTAGCTGTGCTATTGGTTGTGGCAACGTACGTTCAGGCAATGAAGACAGTCGATGTTCCTGAATGACACAAGCGATAGGTTGGTCTCCCATTGTAGCACGCTTTCCGGATCTACTAGTACGATTCTAACTTTTTTTATGCAATTTTTGTTAAAATTTTTGCATGGTACAGTTTTAAAACAGGTCAAACGTGATTTTCATCGCATTTGCATTTACGTCATTGTTTTGCCGAAGAAGCGATATATTCTCCTTTTTAGTGCATTATTATTAGTATATATTTTTTATTTTATTTTTTGTGATGTTGTCGTTTAAAAGTCGTCGTCCCGCATTACAAGCGAACAGTTAATAGACACCGGTGTCCGTCAGATTTACAACGCGTGTAATTTTAACAACAGCTTCTGTCGCCGCATTTTTTTCTCCCGTTGTTAGCCGACACCACAACACACAGTCTATTTCTGTCGCGGCCCAACAATACGGCCGACCACAATCTCCCATGAAAAATCTACCGGGCACAACACCGTACCACCGACCGACAACGCTCCGAGGCCACTATTTCAGATCGTATCTATTTTCCGAAGTTAATTTGGTATTCCATAAATTACGCGACGCCGCTCCCCTTAATTGGGGCGCGCACGTCGCCGGCCGCGACGAGGATTCGCCTGGTCCGCACGTCGTCCGATCGGCTACCGTTTATCTCGATATTTACATTCCGAACAGCGACCAGTTTGTTACATCAAATTTAATTACCGAAAAGTCCGAAATTATAGCGTCCTCTCTCCTCTTAGCGGCCATGGGAACAGGACCGGCGCTGGCCCTTGGTTCGCCAGATGCAGAGCCTCGTGAAAAATTAAGGGGTCTTTCTACCTTGAAAACCCAAATAAAATTAAAAGTAAATACTATCAAAAATAAGTTTTCAATACTTTTAGAGCGATATTCAAGTTTAAAATTGATTAGTGGAAGTATAGAGTGGGCCATCTGATGGTTTCTTTTTAAAATTGCTATAAAAAACAACATCGTTGAATATTTTTAAATGATTGCTGCTTTATTCAAGAAAGTATGCCTTCCCATTATTTATGAAAAACAATTTCAGTTAAATGGCCGCCGCGGCTGGCTTGGCAGTAGTTCATTCTTTTCAATGAACGTTGTCAATGAACATGTCCCCATAAAAAAATAGTCCAACAGTGTTAAATCGCAGTTGCGCGACGACCAATTAATGTCTCCAAAACGGCTGATAGCACGGTTACCGAATATAATGTGTAAAAGATCGATTGTTTCACGGCTTGTGTGACACAAGTCCAAATCGTCCAATTGCGACCACAAAAAATTAGTTAACATGTCTCTGTAACGCATTCAATTTACTGTAACGCTGTTACCGTCTTCATTCTGAAAGAAGTACGGACCAATGGTGCCACTCGAAAGAAAACCCACACCAAACAGTCACTCTCGCATGATGCATTGGTTTCTCTATGACTACGTGTGGATTTGGGACGGAACCCCAAATCCTACAGTTCTATTTATTAACATGTCCTCCAAGATGAATATGAGCTTCGTCCGAAAAACGATTTTTCGATTGAAATCGGCGTCATTTTCAAACTCATTTAAAGCCCACACGGAGAAGCGATAACGAAGTGGATGGTCATTTTCCTTTACCTCTTGTGTAAGTTGCAACTTGTAAGCAAATAATTCGAGGTCTTTATGCAATATTTTCCTCAGAGAAGTGCGACTGACATTAAGTTGTTGTGTTCTGTGACGAGTTGAGGTTGTTGGACCTTCACGCACACTTTGGGCAACAGCAGCAATTCTTTCAGCTGTGCGCACTGGACGAGCACGTGAATGACTTCTGTTATTCATAAGCATGCCAGTTTCACGAACTTTCCTTAAGAACTTTCTTACACCAGGCGATGACGGAGCTTCATTTCGACCAAAAATTGTTCTCAATTTCCTCTCTGTTTCTGCATTCACTATGGAAATAATTTTTCAATATGTCAGCAGTAGATAGCGGCCTATGACTCAAGGGACCCGCGCGAATGTTTGAGTTATGGTGTGCCTGGAAAGAAACAAACACGCGAGGAACCAAGGACAGGAAGCGGGGATTCGGAGATTTTTGTGGAAGTGACAGATCTATAAATTTTTCCGTAACCAATAATGTCATTTGTGGTTTTGTATTTGTTTTAATAAATTACCATAAAAAGCTTCTAATATTTCTCAACGTTGTTCAAGCGTAAAACGATCCATTTCTTACAGCGGAGGTTAGATACCACATATATGTCAAATGTCAATCGCGTCAGTGTCGGCAATGTAGAAATAACACTCAGTTTAAAAAGAAACCAATAGATGGCCCACCCTTTGTAAAGCGAGGCGCCTCGAAACAGCATTTTCGACGCCTCGCTGCGTTTGGATTTATTATTCCATGATTATTCCATGTCGTGCCTTTTTTTGAACATGGAGTGTAAATTGAGGATGCAGAAGGAGTATGAGAAGGTCTTATGTATGGCCCAGGTATGGCAGATTAAACGGAAGCAGCCTTTTTTAAATAGGTTAAGACCGTCCAAGAGGACGCACTGCTCAAAAGTACGCATTGAACATTGAACTTTATGTAACACACGCTATATTGTAACAGCTACTGGAAGTCGTAGTTCTTGGATCAGCCAACAGGTTAACACATGACAATCGTGATTCTATCAGCGAGAGAGAAAGTCCGCGAATGTGCTTGTGTCAGAGACCTCTTGCTATTATCTTTCTTGACAATAGACTATCTGCAGAAAGGCGGAGCTTAGCGATTCGCGACAACAGCGCTCGCGGCGGCTTACTCTATAAGTTTCGTGCTGGCATATTACAAGAAGACAATACGCAAAATACGATTTATTGCTCATTATGTCATTGTAATCATTGCGGAAGCCATCGAATTCATAAAAGTAATAAACTATAACTTGAACACGAGGTACTGTGGGCGTCACATCTTGAATTAGCATCGGGCATATTAGCAGTGCAGTGTTTTGTGTCGCGCTACATAACCTAAAGTGACCAGACGTCCGTCATTATGACGGACAGTCCGTCATTCAGAAAGCTTGTCCGTCTTCAAGAGCAGTCCGTCAAACTGTCCGTCATTGAAATTTTTTTTATTAAAATGTCCGTAATTACGTCTAGGTTAATCTGAAGACGTATCGACGTATCGTATCTATCGTGATTAAATATCAGTATTTCAAAAAGGCATCAAATTCCAAAAAGTAGGTATCCTTGTGAAAGTCTATATTTTTATGTAAATGTATTTTTCATTGAAATTCTGAAGTGCCAGGAAAACGCGTGACATTGAAAGTCTTAAAAATTTTCTTTGGCAAAATCAAATTCTGGTCACTTTAACATTTTCGATGACATTGTTATTATGGCAGCTATTTTGGTTAATTTACAACCTCCAATTTTGAAAGTAAGCACTCATGAAGATTTTAGCGAATAAGGATTGGATATAAATAAGAAATGTTAAAATTTGAAGAATAAAATAATGCATACATGTGTATGTAACGAAATAAATATTATTTATTTTTTGACGCAACACCAAGAGAGTTGTATAAAACATTTGTCAAAAATATATGATATAAATTGCGGTACATAGACTGTCATTTAATAAAATATAAATATAATTAAATCTGACTCTTTATTTAATTGCACTATTGGTGTACATACTATCCTAATTTTGCACGTTATTATTTTCTTTATCAGACATTTCACTCAATTCTTTACAATTACATTCATAACCTATAAATCAAATAGTTTAGACAGTTTCAACACAAAATATAAATATGATTCTCCTGAAAATTATACTTACTTTATCAAGAAATTCTTCCCCGTGCAATTAATAACATTTGCAACACTGTGAATTCTTTCCCAAATTCAAAAATAGTACAAAAAACAATTCGACGCATATGACACAATACAAAATCCACAGTACAATAGTTATCAAAAATTCCGCGCGCGGCGCTTCTAGTTATTCTGCAGATAATCTATAGAGACTGTTTGTTTTACATATTATATTTGTACTTCTCTCAGCTTAGTTTTCAGCGATCATTTTTCTTAATTACTATTGTCCATATGATATTAATATGTTAAATAAGAAAGGTTACGTTCTGTCCTAATAGTACGCACTAATTTTTTGGATGTGTAAGATGATTTCATGTCAGCTTCAGTCACAGAAAGAGAAATAAGCAACCAACTGAAAAAAACGGAGCTAGAAAATTAATTTCTGCCGGCTGTAGTCACGGAGATAGAACCAGATGAGCCAACTTTAGAAACTACTACAGGAAATGAGCCTGGACCACCGTCTTCGTCTGCTCTCATATCACCGAAAGATCTCCTTCCTAGCCCTAAAGGACATAGAGGAACGAAAGTCATCAGCAATAAATACATCCACTCCCTTCAAAAAAACTTTCGAAGATAGAAGCTCGAGCAAAAGATCAAAGAGGACATCGGTGTAAAAATTGAATTTCGCTGTAGAAGATGAGGCTACAGAAGAATGTTACGACGACGAGGATGAAGATGATCCAGCTTGTATATATAATAATATACTACAATATTCTCTACTCTGCTTCGTGATCTCGAAAAGTGGATCCAATGCCAGTCTTGCCAACTTTGAGCCTACACCGAATGCTCTGAAATCGACCGCTGTGCCAAAAATTATGTTTGTGAACTGTGTGAGAAGTGTGTCTATGGTATATTATACACTGTAGCAATTAGACGTACATTACAATAATATATTTTTATTAAAGAAATGTTTTTTCTTAGATGGTACTTTTTCTTCCAACTCTTGGGTTAAATAGGTGCGTACTCTTGAAACGACACTTGCCCAAGAGTACGCATTTGCTTAATTTATGTACATAACAGTGAGATCAAAATCAGAGATACCCCTATTTGGACCACATCTACCAATAAGTCTGAATATAATTCATCACCTATTGTGTACCTCTAATGAGACGCCAATTGTACCGAGATCATGCGATGACTTTTGAAGAATCTGGCCAAAAAGTACAGCTCTAACCTTGGAGCGGTCTCTCTAAAACAGCTCTAAACAGCTCTAATCTTGAGTGGTACCATCAGAATGTGAAGATGCTTGAGGAGCAGTTTCAAGGCCGTTGGAAATCAGCTGTGCGTCAGTTTATTTTCTGTTGACCATTTTTTTAAATTCAAAATGGGTATACATAGTGGGTATAATAATAATAATACTCACCCTATAATTACTCCGAAGAGTAACCCCTTAGGTCCTCTCAGGGACCTGTGCGGGAAGGAGTGGCTATTATTATTATTTGCCATGGCGCACTGGGAGCGACTTAAGATTATTTCGGTAACGCATTTGCTTTACAGTTCTGAGGAAACCCAGAAAACTCAGAACATTACCAAATCTAGGGCATGTGCGGTTGAATTGGCATCTATGTATCCACACCTATACACTAGTGTATTAGTGGTTGTATATCAAGCCCTGACGGAGAAAGCGAGACAATTAAAAATCGCTACCCCGGCTGGGACTTGAACAACGCGCACAGAGGTATCGCGACTGGAAAGACGGCGCTTTAACCCACTCGGCTACCCGTGCCCTCCTATATATATTTATTATATATCTACATATTTTAAATTAGTTTTTTGTATGCCAAAAAAATGTTAAAAAGAGGTTATTAAAAGAGACCATAGCATCAGATACTTTCACAAAATGAAACGAATTTAAAGATCCAGAGGCTTTTGAAAAGCAATATATTCTATAAAATAAAAGAACACCATTTTAAAAAGGTATAATTTAAGATTGAAATAGAAAACGAATACTTAAAACAAAAACAAAAAAACTTTTGATTTTGAAACATTGAAAATCACAATTCATAGTGATACAAGTCTTAAATTGCAAACCATCTACATATCAAACCTTCTTTAAAAATTTCTTGCCTTCGTTACTTTAATCAGTTCAGACACAATCAATCGACAAGCTTATGTAATTTGAAAATCATCTACTATGAAACTGGATATTATAAACCATTCTTTTAAATGCCTCCAGAGGAAAAAAAATTTAGAGGGGAAAGATCAGGCGATCGCACTGTCCATTTTGATTATGGTGCTCTAGAAGCAGTTGTCACATCACGAAATGTATTTGTAATAAAATCCTATACAATTAAGGATTTAAGTGGGGGAACACCACATTGATGAAGTCACACAGAATTCGTTACATCTTGTGAAATCCGTCTACCAAAACAGGGACAATTTCTTTTTATTCTGTGGATATTTTCTATTCGTCAAATTTAATACCATGACTTACTTTGATAGTTCATATATAGCATGATCTATTACATACAAAAAGGAACTTAAACGATCGCCACTATTTATGAACCGATTTTGGATTAAAAAACACATCAATAGAGAAAAATAAATAAAGGGGCACTAAGCAAAGAATATGCGAGGTGCAAATTTAGATTTGAATAAAAAATAAGAGTGGCACTGAAGTGACATCCTGTATATGTATATACCTACTTACTGTTTGTATTGCTCTGAGGCCGGTCCTGAACTACATATTGGCCTTATCTCTACTCGGGATCCATTCATAAATTTCTTTTTATTAGCCACCGGATTAATAACAAGAATAAGAAGAGATTCTCGAGCGCTATGTGATTTTTATTTACGTATACAGTCGTAAAGACACGATGATGGGCTGTATTTCTATTTTAGTTATTTTTATGTGTAAACAATTAAAATAAGGTATAATTGGGTACCATACTGGGCTTCTGTGAGAGTCTTCACGTGGCCTGTTGCTACTTCGTTTCGACGACACACTGAAAAAATTCGAATTAGGAAAACTAAAATTGGTGGTCTCTGTCTTTGTGAGACAAAACTGAAACTAAATGGTTTGGTCTAAATGGATAGTGTCTTGAAAAAATCAAAGCTTTAATAGAAAATGCAATGATATATTAAAAAAAATTCATGGATTTTCAGTTGCCATATAAGTGCGCTTTTTTTACTGATTTAAATAATTTAGACGACCGAATTTGAAACTTGTAGTGTAGGCACAACATATAAAAATGTGAAATTCAAACTTTTTTGGAAAAGTTAACTTTGTAGCTCAGCTAGACACTGTATATCGAAGAGACATTGAACTGCACCATGAAAATATGAAACTTAATTATTACATTTTGCATATTATAATTATTTGGATGCGTTGAGAGGAAGTGATGAGTCCACGTCTTCCTCTAATTCCAGAGTTTTTCGCAGATTAATGTTTAGCTTTAGTGCTGTGTTAGACATTGTTCTATAGTTCATTTGGTTACTTTCAGATCATTGCCAATTAAATTATTTGATAAATTACCACAGATTTATTTTATTGGGTAGTAATGAGCGAACTACTACATAGGAATTTAAAATTAATATCACAAATCGACTGACATTCCAACATACTGTCCAACTTCTACGAAGGTAACTAACTGGCACCCCTTCATAGTTTTTTTTTGGTGGACACGGAGAAACCTGCATTAATGGCCAATAACGTGATTTACGTCGCCTCAAGTGGGCCTTGGATTGTCGAAGTAATGAATTGGAGATAATTTAACAAAAAAGGGAACGGCCATCTACACCAAGAACGTTACGAATCCATTCACCGGTCACAATGCCATTCAAGTGGCTCTGAATAGCTCAGTTAGAGACCGAGAAAGTGTCAAAATTTGTAATAAATTAAAGACGAATGTAAAAAGTATTTGCTAAATGATACAGGTATGATCTACAATAATTGGCCATTGTAGGATTAGAAGTGGTCAGTTTGTAAATTTAAAATTGAGCAAAAGTGCTTATTAAAAACGCTTCTAGGAATACTTAGTTTTTCTATTGGCCAAAAGACCTAAACAAGGCTAATCAAATTTTCCGTTTATAAAACTTTACTTTAGAATATATTACTGATATTAAATATATTCTCTTTACTGAATAGTAGTAAGTATACTACTTTGTAAAGTGTAGTTTTACAAAAATGCGTGTAATCTGTGACAGAAATCGACATAAATTTGTAATTGGCACTCATAGATTTTAGGTAATTCTTTAATTTAGATAGTTCTTTATTGAATTTTATAATTAAACTCTCCAAACTGTATGTCTACACTATTTAATGTCTATATATACTAATATATCCCAGTTATGTATATTCCAATTAAATCAATAATTTCGATTGAAACTCCCAAACGATTGTAAACCATTTTTTAAATGAACTTTTTTATTCTCATAAACTATTTTACAAGTGAAATATCCTGACCACAATGAAATTGAAATTAAAACATTATTGACGTAAACAAAATAGTTATGTTATAGGTAAAGCTTACAATATTGTTTGCAGATGCAAAAAAAAATCAATACCGTAGTACAAAAATTATCACAATTTAAACAACCTTCAAAAAGTGATTGTATGACGGCTTTCGTTGCCGACTATATATACTTTGAAATTTAAAAAAAAAAAAACTATTCGGCTATACAGTTTTCAGTAGAACAAGGTGTACTGAGAGGATTAATTTTAAGCCCCGTTATTTTTCCTCGATATACATCAATATTCCAGACCTTCCTAAAGCCTGTAGACATATCCACCGCATATTGGCAATATATTCTAAGTATTATCGAAAATTAAATATTTTAATGAGTAAACGCTTAAAGGCCTATTTATAAGTTATGTTATAAGTATTTACAGAAGGTACTTTCAAGGCTTTACGAACTTTTAACAATAAGAAACGGAAAAAATAATTTTGTGAATTTTAAATTTAATATTGGGATTTTTTTTACTTCTATCTTACATATTATTAATATACGCTTCATTTAACGGCTTCTGAATAACTTCTAAGTAACGTACCTATTTACTACCTGAGGTTGTGGGGCATAGGTATATTATAAACATTTTTGAAAGCCTTAAAATTTCAGATTTGACTTTGAAAATTAAAAAAAAAAATCAGTTTATAATATCAGCCATATTTCTCATGAGTACACATTTGCAATCTTTACCCCCAACATATTTAGCACAAACCACCACTCCTCATCATAGCTTTCATCTTCTCTACTTCAGTGCTGACATATTCAATATTATTTGTAGAGCACAGGCAAAAAAGGAGCTAAGTCAATTTTAAACGAAATGGGGATAGTATTAGTATCAACTGTTAGTAAATCCTTCAACCTTTTGTACTATTGAACCGCTATTTTTAAAAACACGTTCAGTCAGGTGATACAAACTGTTGAAACATCCGTATACAGGCAAAAAAAGCGCTAAGTCCGTGCGATAATGGCTAAAAACGCGCGTTGTCAAATGTGCACGCATGTGTGGTGTTTTGTTTTTGCTGTTGACTGAAGTATCTGTTATTTCTATACGAATACACGACGTTTTGTGTGAGCGTTTTTAAAAGGGAAACTTGTGGGATAATAAAAAAAATTAGGTCAAAGACTAACAGTTGCGATGTTTGTGATGTCCCTAAAGAAGCAAGAAAAAAGGATTATTTATCAAACAGTTTAATTAATTAAATTCAGTTAGTGACCAAAATATCTCTTCATGTGGCCTTTGTAGAGTAGAGACTACGAATCAGGTAATCATTCCAGATCAGGATTTCACAAATACACACCACTGGCATATACAGGGTGTTACTTAGTGCTATCTTATATTATTTTAAGGAATGATTCCTGGACAAATTTTAAGTCGAAATGTTCATATAAACGTATGTCCTAGTGTTTGGATTTTTGAGATTCAGGGTGCTAAAGGTTTGCTTAAAAATTTTAACGCCCTGTATCTCGAATACCAAATATTTTAGAACATACATACGTTTGTATAAACTTTTAGACTTAAAATTGTTCCAGGAATCCAGTTTTCCAATTCCAAACATTTAGATAAGACTTCTATTTAGGCTGTTACTCGCACCTTTTTTTTCTATTCTTTTTCAATACTTCGATCCATATACATTTTTTTTTCAAAAAAATTGTTTAACAGATCACAAAATAAAACTTATAAATAAACTTATATGTGTGTGTAACTTTTTGTGGTATTCTAAATTATGTCCGTGCGATAATGGCTAAAAACGGGAGTTGTCAAATGTGCACGCATGTGTGGTGTTTTGTTTTTGCTGCTGACTGAAGTATCTGTTATTTCTATACGAATACATGACGTTTTGTGTGAGCGTTTTTAAAAGGGAAACTTGTGGGACAATAAAAAAATGAGTTCAGAGACTAACAGTTGTGATGTTTGAAGTGTTTTTGCAAATTAAAACTAAAAAAAGAGTCTTGGGGAAAATGACTGATGTGAAAAGAACGCTTATTTTAAGAAGCCATGTTACTGGTGACGATTGTAGATGTAAACCATTTAAATCTTTTGGGATTGTCCCTAAAGCAGCAAGAAAAAAGGATTATCAAACAGTTTAATTAATTAAATTCAGTTAGTGACCAAAATATCTATTCATGTGGCCTTTGTAGAGTAGAGACTACGAATCAGGTAATCATTCCAGATCAGGATTCCACAAATACACACCACTGGCATATACAGGGTGTTACTTAGTGCTATCTTATATTATTTTAAGGAATGATTCCTGGACAAATTTTAAGTAGAAATGTTCATATAAACGTTCATATAAAAATTTTAATGCCCTGTATCTCGAATACCAAATATTTTAGAACATACATACGTTTGTATAAACTTTTAGACTTAAAATTGTTCCAGGAGTCCAGTTTTCCAATTCTAAACATTTAGATAGGACTCCTATTAAGGCTGTTACTCGCACCTTATTTTCTATTCTTTTTCAATACTTCGATCCGTATACATTTTTTTTTTTTCAAAAAAAATGTTTAACAGATCACAAAATAAACTGATGATATGTGTGTAACTTTTTGTGGTATTCTAAATTATATTTGAGAATTTTGGAAAAATTCGATGAAAAATGGCCAGGAAAAAATGCCGCCTTAAAACGGGTTTTCTCGCAACAGCATTTTTTGAAATACTCTTTTTTGCCCGTACCCTTCGATTGTCAATATAGCGTGGAGCACGCACGCCGCTGGCGGAGAGAAGACCATCAAGACCGGGACGGCCCGGGGTGAGATGTAACGTCCGAGAGCCGCTAATAGTCATTCTAACCAATTGGTCTTCCACTCCCGCAGATAACGGGCAGTCTTTGCTCGGATTTATCGCCCCGGCTACTGTTTTGCTCCCAGGAAGTTAATTTAGACAATCAGATAGAGCGGCACTCTATCGCGGCGGAATTCAATTACCGACTATCTTCGGGCAATTACGGCGCGCTATTCGATACTCGAACCGGACCAGGGTGTCGATAAGTCGGCGTGAGAGGCGAAGGAGGGGCCCTTCATCTTCACACGAACGGTATGTAGGTAAAAAATATAAACTTAAATACAAAAATTATTTGTAAAAACAGAATAATTCATATCGAAATCATGGTCAACATCATCTGATCGCTCAATTCAGATTACACAGGCACACAAAAAAAAATTGTCTGTCCGAGAGGTGCCACATGTATATTCCCATGTATTTTTGGCTGCTGAACACGATCCCGCCGTCAGATTTGCTCCATATCGTCCCAGATTTTTCCTAACCTCAAAAAAAACCCGGAAAATCGACAAATGAGCGTATAAACGATGTAAAAATATGTTCGTCGGTGAAAATCATGCCCAGAATTATGTATTCCCATGTATTTTTGACCGCTGAATGCGATGCCGCACAGTGAGCGAAAACGGCAAAATTTTTCTCAAAATAAGATAACTCCCCACAGAAAACTCCAATCATTGTGATTGGATCATTTTTTATTTTACAGGTTTTGGACAGTAGATTAAAGGAAAATTGGTCCAAAACACGTTTGAGGATTAAAGAGGGGGGGGGAGACACCCCATATCCCAGTAACTTTATAATTAAAGCTATTAAGCTCCAATAACCGCATACCTCCAACTTTTAAACCCCCCTGACCTTATATCATAAGTTTTCAATACCTCATTTATTTATTTATTTATTTATTTACCTACAACATATAAGGGATGCTAACAAATTATCAAATTCATTAAAGCATCCACTGGCGCATTAATAGAAATAGAATGTTTATACTAAAATCTAAATTATTATTAACAATTGACTAATGTGTTCCTAACAGATAATGCAAAACAAAATATATATACATGTATTTAACTTTTTATAAACCTAGCAACCAACAACCTCAGTAATATATACATAAATATTAATTTGCCCAAGAAAATATCGGATAACAATTTGGTTAATCCAATGAAACAGAAATACAAAGAAACAAATAAGTCACAATAAAAGGAATAAGACTAATGAAACACAGATAATTATAAATAATTAGACATAATTTGGAGTCCTTCAACTTATACGACTTTTAACTAACCTTTTAAAAGTTAATAATTTTTGACTAAATAAGTCCAGATCTGCACAACTATTATTATATAATCTAGTTATTCTCGCAATAGGAGAATTGACGCCAAGATTTGTTCTATGGAAATGTGTCAACAACAACACTAGATTTCTCATCGACATTTGAAGGTATTAATTAGTCATTTTTTGTTAACCATTTTATATTAGAAAGGTTGAAATCACCACATAGTAAAATTATATCATCGGAAACTTGACTTAATATAGACTCTAAGTTACTAGTAAAACAAACTTTAGCATACTCGTCATCCGGCGGTAGATACGCACAGCACATATGTACTCTTTTTACACCATCCTCCAAGTATAAGGTGACCCAAATATCTTCTGCATCACTCCTCCACTTGGTTCGCTCGATGGCTTGGTAGCAGTTCCGAACCGCGATAAGTGCTCCACCGCCATCTATTTTCTTACCCGCAGAAGTCTCTCTGTCGCGACGAAATACATTGTACATTTGACAGTCAAATAATTCACTACTAAGTACACTGCCGTTTAACCAAGTTTCAGTGATGAACAATATATCCATATTCGAATTACTGGTATTAATTTTGAAATTATGGGTTTTTGATCGTAAACCTCTTACATTCTGATAATAAACTAATAAGTTCATGAAGATAATATACTGGTATATAAAACAGTAATAATAATGAATCAATGTTTTTTACATAAGATTAACGTCATCACAATTGCGTATAGCTTTAACTTTGGAGTCATCAGTTTTCCTCACGAATATGTTACAGTTTTTACCCACACGTATTTGTAATTTTTGGATTTGGCTGCATCTCGCGTCTCCTTATATAGTATTTTGTTTTCGGGGGTTAAATGTTCATTGATGAAAAGATGCTGTGATACACCATCGATTGTTAATCCAGGAGAATTTGACTTGATGTCATTACGTTTGGACTTGACTGCCGCTAAGATTTCATCTTTATATTTACGTGAAGTAAATCTCACAATTAAGTTTTTAGGATTATTTTTGGTGTTTCTTTTCTGAAGTTGTACTCTGTGAATATATTCAATCTGAGAAGGAACCATTTTAACATTAAGATATTTCATAATGTTCTCCACAATAGTTACTACATTTTCGTTGTTCTTTTCTGGGACTCCCTGTATTTCTATATTGTTTAATCTCGAATACTGTTCTAGTTCATTTAATTTAGTAGTAAGTGTTTTCACCTCATTTTTTAGCTGTTCGTTGGATTGTTTTAGATTTTCAACAATCTTCATATTAGCAGTCATTTGTTTCAAACAATTTTCAAAATCTGTTACCTTGTCTGAACAAAAAGTGACAGACTGTACAAGTATATCCTGTGTTAAACGCATTAAATCAAGCTGGGATTTTATATCTGCCATAAAAGTGTGTAAATGATTAGGTGAAATCATTATGTTGGGAGAGACATCGCTTGTAGATTCGCTGTCTGGGTCCATGTTGCTGTTGTTACTAAAACATTTAGGGCACTTCCAACAGAAACCTGGTATTGCTGAGATTTGTTTATACTGATCAGCTGTTAACCCGGCACATTTCCAGTGAAAAAATTGTTGACAAAAACCATTACACTGAAGGCCAGCCGACTTTTTAGTTATCTATACTGAACATGCCTGACACGTTTTATTCGACATTTTAATAAAAAACCGCCCTTAATACACTTTGTTTCACAAAGATGACTTCACCATTAGTGAGAACCAATGTTCACTGTTACTGAGATTGTAACCAAACTGGATTTTTTTAAAAAGTTTCTTTACGAAAAATTAAGTAAATTTATAGAGCTCGCGAACACATGTTTTAGTCACACGTCGAGCGTTTGGTATTGACCCCATAACTTGAAATTTTAAACCCCCATAACCTACTTTTATACCCCCATCTACGCAAAAATCAATTTTTCGAGCCCGACAACTCTAAAACTAAAGCTCTTATCCCCAATATCTATATAATCTAACTTTTAATCCCCATGGCTCCATAACCCGAACTTCACATCTTATAACCTCAAACCATAATACCAATGAGATATTGGGACATAAGAGCTTTAGTATAGGGTGTGTCGAGCTCGAAAAATTGTTTTGAGTAGATGGGGGTTTTCATCAATCAAGAGTATTGACAGCTTATGTTATAAGGTCAGGGGTTAAAAGTTGAGTTGCCGTTATGGAGCTTCTCTTGCTCCCCCTCTTTAAACCTAAGGGGGGGGGGGAAATTTTTTGTTTTTTTTCAAAAAAACAAAGTTTTAACATTGTTAAAAAAAGCTGTTTTCTCCATTTTCGGCGCTTTTGATGCCTTTTTTTTGGGATTTAGGGCAAGATCTGTGACCATATGGAGCAAATCTGGCTATGGGATCGTGTTCAGAGGCCAAAAATACATGGGAATTCATAATTCTGGGCATGATTTCCACCGACCAACAGATTTTTACATCGGTTATGCTCATTTGTCGATTTTCCGGGTTTTTAATGCTTTTTTTGAGGTTAGGAAAAATCTGGGACGATATGGAGCAAATCTGACGGCGGGATCGTGTTCAGCAGCCAAAAATACGTAGGAATATACATGTGGCACCTCTCGGACGGACAACTTTTTTTTGTGTGCCTGTGTTATCAATCTGAATTTTAGTAGATTAAAGATTGCGCTGCATGTACTATGAAGCAAATTGAGAAAATGTGTGTGACAATATTCTATACGAGGTGTGTAAATTATGTAATGAGACTAACTTTTTTAATTTTTTTTATTCGAATAGAATAATTACAATTCAGTATTGTCTCCTTATTGAGACGGTTCGTCCATTCCTCCTAGCAATGCTGGAACTCATATACTGGAATAGCCTTCAGCTGGTTGCTTACAGCCGTTTGAATGTTTTCTATGGTGACTTTTCAATCTCGGAAAGAGAAAAGGTCACAAAGACTCAAGTCAGGCAAATAAGAAGGCTGAGGAGCCACAGGAATGTTTTTACTGACTAAAAACTCGTTTACTCGTTTACCTAAATGACTGTATGACAAGGTGCATTGTCGCAATGCAACATATAGTTGTTCTTGATGTTTGGTTTCACACGCATGACCCTTTTTCGAAGTCTTTCAAGAACCTCTTTGTAAAAGTGTTGATTTACTGTTTGGTCTGGAGGCACAAACTCTTTGTGGACAATTCCTTGGCTATCAAAAAAGCCATTATCTTCAAGGTTCGTCTTCAATCGACTCTCTTCCTTCTGAGAATGCCTTAAACCACCGAAAAACCTGGGCTCTTGAAAAAACACTGTCTGGGTAGGCGTGTTGAAATTTTGCAAAAGTATCCGTCGCGCTGTGTCCAAGTCTGAAGCAAAACCTGATAGCACACCGTTGCTCAAAAATAATGTCACTTATTTTTAAAACGCACTAGAAAAAAACGATTTACGAAAACAGTCACAAAGAACAAACAAATGACTCTAACAAATTCAAACTTGTACTGAAGGTGCATTACATGTTAATCTACCGCCCTTCCAAGTCCCGTCTCCGCAGTGTTGCTAGATCGGGCGCTACATTGCCAGTCTCATTACTAAATTTACACACTTCGAATATTAGATACTACATGAACTTTAATAGTAATCCCCGGAGTAATTTGATGCGCTGAATTCAAATCTGGCCTCAGAATTACTACATTACGTCAGTATTCCATGATATTCTAACCTATAAAAATGAAAATCGGTGTTTTTAATTTAAGAATAACTCACGTAATCCTTTAAGCGAGAAACTCGCGCAAGATTCATTCCACTTTCTAGCTGCTAAGGAGGTATATAGAATATCGTAACACATTTTCTCAATTTGCTTCATAGTACATGCAGCGCAATCTTTAAACTACTATATCCCAGTGAAAAAAAATCGTATTTGAACGTTCGAAAATGCAAATTGAAGAGAAAAAGATTGTACTTTACCCAAGTATAATTAGTTTGTGTGGATAAAATTCTCCGAAAACCATACCTAAATTCTAAAACACCTAAAACAGCCGTTTTCATACTTTTGAGTTCGAATATCTCGGAATCTTGACACGATGGACAAATTTTGATTTCAGCGCACCAAATTACTTCGGGAAAGGTTTTACTTCTTTTGTAATAAAATCTTGTAGCTCTGCGTATTCATGCATCAAAATAAAGATTCATTTTGCTTTCTCGATTTTTCTTTCACAATTTTCACGGTGATAGCCTGTATCTCTTCTTGGTCGAAAAATAGATTCTAAGCCCAATTAGGATGCCAAAACTTCTGTTACTGCGCCGACGGAAGCCTTCCAGCGGACACGGCCGAATTAATATGTCTCTCAGCTCACGTTATCTCTCTGAACTCCAAATGAGACAGGGTAACAGATACCCTTTTCAGCCACCTTTATTCGTTCGTTATCTTGGGCCATTAATATGAAGGTGTGAAAGAGATTCGGAGAAACGGTTGCTTATGCGTGACCAGTGGCGTACCGGAGTATTTTTATTTTTAGTTTTTCGTCCTAATAAATGCTCAGCATGTAAACTGATTTAATTTTTTTAATTTAATTGCAAAAAGTAAATTAAAAGCGCTAGTTTTAAAATTAAAATATTTTTTAAACTCACAATATAAACTAGAAGGTCATAGGAAAATCTGAAAATGGCATTTTTTAGCTGTTTCCAAAATTTTAAATCATAAATTTTATGCTAAATTAAATTGTTTCAATTTTCATTTCTCATTATGCATTAAAGTAGAAATCAGTCATAATACAGAAACACCAAATCGTTGAATTTTTTAATCTACAGTCAGTTCTGATGAAGACTAGAATTATTTGGTTTTCGTTAACATTTAATCAAGTACTCTTTTCAGTAATAGCTGTGTTCCTTCAAATAATTTCAAGTATACACTGTTGTCACGTTGGAGTACCTCAAAATTCAAATTTGAATACCATGTTATTATTATACGACGAATAAAAACTTGAAAGATGAATATAGCGGTTATGTCGAAAAAACAGTTTGTTGTTGACAAACTTTTGAAGTGGCTGTTCCCTGCATCATTGTAAAATAAATAATGGAATTTATTTTTAATGAAAGAGAGGGGCATTTTTCCCTTGAAATTTATTTTAGAAATGACAGTAAAGTCAATTGAAATTAGATATACTCGATATGAAGAGATCAGGCAAGTTTTTCAACGTATCAACGAATTTTGATGAAGATGATTTGGAGCTCCATCCATTTGTCTGCAATCCACACATGAAATTCTCAGAGCGAACGAACTCCTAAGACTACAGGTCTGCCAATGGTTTATTAACCATTTTAAGAATAACAATTCTGTCTTTTTTCAATTCAAGTTTTTTTTACTGATAAGACTTGGTTCCACCTTTCGGGATATGTTAATGAGAGTCAGAATATGAAACTTTGGGGTGTAGACAACCCTCACTTTTATATTGAAACTCCACTACACCCACAAAAAATTGGAGTGCGGTCAACTCTGAGAAGAAGGAGGATTGTTGAATTGTTGGACTATTTTTTTTTTTTTTAGCGAAAAACTGAATGATACCTCTCTGAGGTACCGTTTAGAAATCTTAATACCTTTTGTACAAATGTTGCATGATAACGAATTGCACGAAGGACGAAGATGCATTCAACAAAAAGCATACTTGGTACAAGGGAAACAATTAATTATATAGGTGAATTTTTGGAAGATCGTATAATGAGTTTGAACACGCAGAACCTAGTTCTTGCGCTTTGACTCCCTGTGATTTTTTTCTCTGTCCTTACCTAAAAAAACAATTTTTGAAACTTATGGCAATACGGATGACTGGATACTGCAGAACATTATTGACTCAGTTGAAGTAAGATATGAAGTGTGTATAAATGTAGGAGGTCGTTATTTTCTTTAATAGTGTCTATTTTTTTCGAAAATGTAGTTTCTTTTTGATAATTTTTTTTATTTCTTTTTTTTATATACCTACCCGGTACTATCCATCACATAATGTGACAGCCTTGACAATTCCATAAGATTATAAACTGATTAAGAACAGAAATACATATTTTATTGCTCCACCAACTTTGTTGACGCTTTTTATTGAATTGCTCATTATCTTATACAAGTATATAAAAAATCTCGTGTCACGGTGTTTATGGTCGCACTCCTCCGAAACGGCTCGACCGATTTTTATGAAATATTTTATGTATATTTGGTAGGTATGAGAATAGGTTGTAAGTATATTTCATACCGCTAAGTGATTAGGGTGTCCCTATCCAGAATTTTTTTCTATTTTTTTGACATTTTTTTTTTATATTATTATTATTATTTTTTGATTTGGCATCAAAAAAATACCTATAAACCCAAATTTTCAATATGGCAGAGCAACGTTTGCCGGGTCAGCTAGTATGTTATAATATTAACTAGAGTTTCTCTTTATTATTTTCATAATTTTCAGGTAAAAGCTTGAAATTTTATTTATAACTATATATTTAAAAAAATATTTCACATAATTTATTACCTAATTGTTTATAGCTATGTGTAAACAAACAATGAAAAACTTTTACCTTTAGCATACTTTTACATTCAAGTATAGTCCTTCTAATTTTAATTGAAAATGATAAATACGCCTGGGGAACAAAAAAAAGCGGTGCAACTTTATGATTCCATGGGCGTGCATATATCTTTTATAAATTTGAAAATTGTGAAATAATTTTGTTCATTCAAATCAATATAGGAGAGTAAAATTAGCCTGCATACAAAACTCTTAATATTTGTAATATAATTTGCTGTAAATAATGCTCATTTAGCCAGATAATCTCAAAAAATTGTCTGTGTTAATAAACCTAGCTGAAATACACGTCACTGGCGCCTTAAACACGTAGAATTTCTAAAGTAGTAAATCATTTTAACGACGTCGTAAAAATGTTATGGCACAGTGGACCGAATAAGTATTTGGATGTATTACATATAAAGCAATCCTATAGTATAATGGTCGGCATTTGCTGGTGCATTCGCGGCATCGCGTTGCCGGCTCTTCAAAATTTTCTTAAGTATAGTAACATACACAAAGTTATTTTAATTTATAATTATTTTTTCCAGCAATTTTAAACGCTTTATTTTAATGCTAACTAATACATTTATATCTATGTTTTTTTTTTTTAAATATTTCCAAACTAGCTTTCTAAGAACGTCACGAACTAACAGTTTACTGAAGTATGAAGTATAGTGAGCTTAGCAATTTTAGAAAATATATCTGACAACCTTGCTTTTTTCTACCTATTTTCAATTTAGAATGGAAATAGAGTATAGCCAACGATCTCACACCGTGCATCCAAGGATCGAGTAAATAAAAATACTATTTCTCATTCGACCCCTTTGTATTTTGATTTATCGCCGATGACTTTCGTTTATTATCGAGAATTTAACAGCTCAATCCTGAATAGGGCACAAAAACGCCGTAGTACAATATTTGTAAGACGTCGTCCAGAAAGGTATTTTACTAGAATTTCTAAGAATCCAAATAAAGCCACTTAATAACCTCGATGCGCCTTTATTCTCGCAGTGGATATCGCGAAGCGGTTATGACACCGCCGTGCGATCCCGTCCCATTCAAAAATTCGCCTACAAAACATAATTTATGTGACCTCAAACGGTCCCACAATACTACTCGAATATCATGAACTCGCCGATTCCAGAAAATAAAGCCGTCAAATAAACTGAAAATATCACGGCGCCCATTCAGACGGGGCCCATTCAGCGTGGCCACTCAAAGGCGATGCCCTAGTAAACGAAAAAACGTCAAAAATTTGAAATAAATGATGGCACGCCGTGGCCATTGTGCACAAGCGCGGGCGGCTGTGCCTCACGGCCTTCTCCGGATCCTATGGGAATACGCGGCAACATTAATCTTCATTTGTTACCAGCCACTTCAACTGTTTACCTCATTGTCGGGCTATTAAGAAATGAGCCCGTTAAAGCGATGCCAGCGATCTGTGTATTCTAGTGATACTTTACGGGTGGATTTTCAGCTGACCCTGTTGAAATTTTGATATTCCTTGTTATTGGAATTTCGTCAGCCGGTTTAAGGTTTTTAGAAGCTAAACGTGTGGTTTTCTATGTTGGGCTGCTCGATTTATCATAGGAAATAAGTTTTTCTCAGAAACGGTTGAAGTAAATCAATTTTTGTGAAAAAAAAATTGCTATTACTCACCTTATCTTGACGTTAAGCGACGCGACGCCTCAAAACAAATTTTCAGCAACATACCTTTTTTACTTTACCTTTGCAAAGGTATTTATACGGTCGCTGAATCCGAATCCGGGGTTAGTTTCGCAAGTTAGAGTCGCAATTTTTTTTCACTTCAATAGTTCATTCTTTATGTTTTTCAGATTTCCAAATTCGAATTCAGCCATGTACACACATAATTTCATAAGTATGCTAAAAAAAAAATGCAAAAAAAAAAGATGCAAAACAGTGAAGAAAAGGAAATACCCTGGGAATGTTTTATATTCTTTTTTTTACACATTTTATATGTTTTTTGGATTCTTCGGTCTAAATCTGTTTTTTTAAATCATCATGTAGAAAAAAATCTTGCAGTCAGAACCAATTTGTCAGAATTCACCTCCCACTATTCACAGTTTCCTTTTGATGTAACGAATTATTTTCTCTTCAAAATATCTATGCAATGTTCTATGCAAGGAAGTAAAATGGAAACGTCTGACACGTTTCCATTTTACTTCCTTACGCTTACATTCTCTTGTTTTAACATCTAACAATAATCAGCCATCATAAGGAACTGAACAATCTACAAAACATGCAAAATGAGTTATTTCAGTAAAAAAATCCTATTCCCAGGCTATTCTTACAAAAAGCCCCATTTTAGAGTTTTTTTTTTTTTTTCATTGTTTTGCATCTTTTTTTTGCATACTTTTCGGATTTTCATAAAATAATGTGCGTACCATGGTTGAAAAGGATGTCGAATTCGAATTTGGCAAACCAAAAAATATAAAAAATTGGCTATTGAAGTCAAAAAAAATCCGACTCTCAGGTTTTCCCCACAGACATTTTGGCCTGAATTTTTTTGCACTTACAGGCAAAAATATGCTATCTGTGGCTCATAATAACTCTTTATTCGGATTCGACGACCAAAAAGACATGTGAAATGAGTTTTGAATGATGCGATAATTCTGTTTGCCTTCATGATGCGTTTTTTTTTGCATTTTGGCAGAGATATTGAGCTAACCCACCAAAACTTACCCCGGATTCGGATTCAGCGACCCAAAATACGTATGGAGTAAATGGTTTGGACCCGGGGTTTGATTTTTTTTTTAATTTTGTGTGCCTGTATTATGAATTATTTTTTAATTGAACGTTAGGATGCAAACAGAAAATCTTCAGATAAATGACAAATCGATTTAGAAGTTATCAATATAATTCCATGAAAAAAGTGGGAACCCTGTATGTTGTTATATTTACGAGTAAATATTCAATATAACAAGGATAGCTGGGTCTTAAAAACGAATTACTAAAGAAGTCATCTGTGTATCTGTGTAACATCAAGTTTTTTTTAACTTTTTTCAGTGCGTTTCAGAGTTCTTTTTCTTTTTAACATTTTTATCTTAAATATTTAAAAGGTTATTTATGGTCGATTCATTGCTCAGTGTAGTATCTGTTTTTTCTTGTAAACTGCTAGATAAGTGAATATGATTTCTGTACAGAGTATATCAATTTACTTATTGGCCTTTACTAAAGCCAAAAGCATCTGCCTTTTAAGACAAAAATAAAAATATAGCTTGACTATGCTAAGCATAGCGATACCTCGCATTATTTTTAACAATAGCTATATATATTTTTTATTAGGTATTCGTAATTTTTTTTGTTTTTTTTATATTTTCATCATTTCAAAAATTATGTACAATTCCCAAAATCTTACTTGGTCTACTAAAACATTGACATAAAAATATTATCAACTTACTAAATAGTATATTTCTAAACTTCACACCATTGAGGACATCTTGTAATGCAAATAATAACTGAGTAATAAATCGTATTCAACTCTCTCAGGATTTAGCTCTTACGTGTTCAGCATTTTATAATCGTAAAATTTATTACATTTTAAAAATACCTCGTTTTATTTCAAATTTAGTTTTCTTGATGCCTCTCTGAGAGATAGTAACTTTAGAATAAGTGTGAAAATATGTGAAACAGGTTTTTTTTTCATAACCTTTTGTGAAAAAAGTAAATACATACATATTTATTAAAGTATTTGTTATTATCTTTGAATTTGAATAAAGAAAAATGGGTTATGCACAAAACAATTTGTGTTTTGATCCGAAGCAAAAAAACAGCTGCATATGCTGAATTAGGTGGAAATATTTTCAGAAAAGTAAATTTTAATGAACTAAGAAAACGTTACGAGTTGTGCTTAAATAACGATGGTGTCCATGTTGAACATGTATTAAATTGTTGTGTTTGAGTTGTGCTTAAATAACGATGGTGTCCATGTTGAACATGTATTAAATATTTAACTTTTAATTTTACTTTTTAGTTAGTTGTTATTTCATTTACCTACTTATTTGTAAAGATTGCAGTTAGGAAATTTGTTTATTATAAGTTATACAATATTTTAGCTATTAAAACCTAAGTTTAATATATTCTTCTGGTACCTAAAGGAAAACACATTTATTTATATAATAACTTATGAAATAGTGAAAATATGAAAAAATTACAGAAAATTATTTTTTTCAAAATGAAAAACAGGTATATTGCTAAAAAAATTTGAGGCGTTGCTACCCTTAACATGATTAATCTATTTTTTTTATTTTCTCTTAACTTTCAGCAAAAACAAGTTTAAATTGAAAAAAAAAATTAACATACTCTTATACAAAAATTATATTCATTTAGCTAGCAGCTTACGAAAAAAAAAAAGAGATAGTAATAAACCGACCGACCTTTTAAATATTTAAGATATAAAAAAAATGTTAAATAGAAAAAGAACTCGGAAAGCGCTGGAAAGGATAAAAAAACTGTGATAATAATGATAATAATAAACGAACAGTGGACTTCAACCGACCAGATATTGTGCTGATCAACAAGGAACAACGAAGAGGGATCATCATAGACATCGCTGTGCCACTTACCCACAATATTCAGAAGACTGAACGGGAGAAGATCGCGAAATACGAAAATTTGTCAATCGAGCTGAAGCGCCTATGGAAACTGGAGAAAGTGGAGACGTACGCCCTAGTAATATCGGCAGAGGGAGTAATGACGACGAGATTCGCCAAGAACATCGCAGCATTAGGACTATCTTTTAATGTCATTAGAAATGGCCAGAAGGCAATATTGTTACAAACTTGTCACATTGTAAGAAAGGTTTTGGGATAGGATGAATTTCCTCCCCTCGCCTGAGCCTAAGTTCTGCTGGAGGCGGGGATGAGATATCAAGCCATCACTGTCTGCAGCAGGAATGGGTGAATGTTTCCCAGCGTTTACGCTGAGAAGTGTGACTATAAAGTCGGCGAAATAATAATAATAATAATACTCACCCTATAATTACTCCGAAGAGTAACCCCTTAGGTCCCTCTCAGGGATCTGTTCGGGAAGGAGTGGCTATTATTATTATTTGTCATGGCGCACTGGGAGCGACTTAAGATTATTTCGGTAACGCATTTGCTTTACAGTTCTGAGGGAACCCCAGAAAACTCAGAACATCACCAAATCTAGGGCATGTGCGGTTGGATTGGCATCTATGCATCCACACCTATACACTAGTGTATTAGTGGTTGCATATCAAGCCCTAACAGAGAAAGCGAGACAATTAAAAATCATCTTCCCCGGCCGGGACTCGAACAACGCGCACAGAGGTATCGCGACTGGAAAGACGGTGCTTTAACCCACTCGGCTACCCGTGCCCCGTGATATTTGCACAGTGATATTTGCACAATCATTCTTAAACTTTTACCCTGTATCAAAAATTATACAAGTATTATTATATTATTTTCAGAGATTCATTCTTTTTTAAACTACTATTCAGTCAACGAAAAAAGTAGGTGTGAAACCTGACATTGAACAAAGCAAGAGACCACGAAGTTCAGCTGTGCATTAGTTACGTTGTTGAAGGTAGTACCTACGTGCAAATAAAATAGCATGGGTATTTAAAAACTACAAGAGTTGTATATCCATTAATACCGTATTAAGAGGTTTTAACCACGAACGTATCATACACTGAAAAAAGTGAAAATTAATACATAAAATTAAATAATCGGTGGTGGCAAACGTCTTTCACGAAGGGGGAACACTCAACAATTTCTTATTATTTATAGAAAACCGATTGAATGCTATATTATCACAGTATATTTCTTGTTAGTTAATTTTATTGTATATTCTCCAATATCAAAACAAAGTAGGTACATGGTTGTGACAACAATTACAAGACATTTATTGAGGCAAAAGTAAATGAGTATCAAAAATATATATATATATTTGTTATTATAAAGCTGTGCAATGTAACCCTGGGGTTTGTATTGGCAACTACCCCTAGAGCTTACAGAACGTAGCTCCAGCCAGCTCAGGGGAGTCGTGAGTACGTGATTTCCTTGTTTATAACAACCGTAACCTGAAAAACAGTTTATTGGGCGCCAGCTAATGAAAAGACAATGCTCCTATTAGGTTAAGATAAAATTGATATATTTAAAATATTCAGGTACATATATAAATGTTGCAAAAATTGTGTACTAGTAACTTCTACAATAATATCTAGCTCTGATTTACAAGATTTCAGAACGGTAGATGGAGCACTTCTTCTGGCCAGAAGGTAAGTACGGAAGGAATTTACCCTTGTTATCCTGGGGAGATGAGATTTGGTGGTCTGTAGATGACTTAAGCACACGGCTTGGTGACTACACGTGCACGGCTTGGTGACTACTCGAGTCAGCTGGTCAGCAATACCTTCGTCAAACGAGGGGATCCACAGACACAATCTCTAAGACAGCTTCCACGGAATAGTAACAGAGCTAGACTTGAGATTTAGTTACAACAATATAGCAGGAAAACTTACAAATTTTGCAAACACAGCATATTAGTGTAAAATCTTAATTTAAAATTAAATCAGTGGAGACCTATATATCTAAGATACTAATTACATTAAAATTCAAATAATATTATGATACCAAAATTACAGAGGACACCTGGTATATGAAACCAGAGTACCAAGGTTAAAAATTAAACCATAATTTTGTTTAACAAGAGAAAATTATGCTATTATCTAATATAAAAGAGAGAATTTGAGTCCGACACGAACGTTCAGGGCAAACTACACCCCTGTCCTGGACAGCAGTACAGTTCCCAGTCAGCGGATGATTCAACGATAAATTAAACAAAAAAAAAACAACAAAAAATTGTGAATTTCTGTGGAGAAAATCTGCCAACGTAGTCAAAATTCAAGCTGTGTAAAAACAAAATAAAATGCAAAAATTTCACTCAAAATATACACGGAATTCCAAGCTGGAACGAGAGATATTTGCTATAGCTATCAAAAATAATTCCTAGATAAATTCAGGTAAACTCAGGTAAGGTTTGGAATTGTTTTACAAATTTTGACTAAATCAACGGTATATGAACCATAAAAAAACGATGAACCTTACCTGAACTTGGAATTCGGTGACCTCGTGGCTGCCTGCAAATTTTTCCTATCCTTGGAAAACCAAAATGGCTCTTCACAGCGGCGAGTCCGTTGTTGAAGTCTATAGTCTCTATCACCCGCTCAACAGGTGGATATATTAGTGCCTAGTTGTACGTTCCTAACATACCACAATTCCGCACCCAAAATATCCGTTCTATATGGTAATAAACATGAAAATTAGGCACACGAACGTCCTTTGAATAACTCAAGAGGCACCTCGTGTCCACCGTGTAATTCCTAAATTAATGAAATAAAGATGCCAAAAAATATTATCAAGCACAGCTAGAATTCGTCATTCTACACAAGATTTCTCAATAGAAATATACAAATATCCAACGATTACCGAAAATAAAGCCAGATTATTAAACATTCATCAAACCAAAGATATCGTTAAATGACCCCCTTACCTCTAGAACGTTTGTCTCTAAATTGAAATGTCTGCCGTTTTACCATGCTGACTTCAAAATCTCACGACTGCGCAAAGCATAGAAGCCTAAAAGTATGTGTAGAAGGTACATCATGGAGTATATTAATCTATAGAAGCGCATACCAGCTGAAGTGAGACAACGGATTCAGACAGATGCTTACCCTTTTCCTTTTTAAAGCATAATACATACCCGATAAAGGCGAGTGTAACGAAATTAACTAAAATTTCGTTACAGCTGATAACATACAGATGCTTCTTTAATTAAATTAGAATATAGATTAAGTAAACAGTGAATATATTTTTGTCACAATAGAATATATTTTTTTATGCACAAGCCCCAACGAACGTGTTTCTCAGTGTAACAAATTTCTTAGGTAAGACGTGGAGTTTCAGCGTTATTGCCTTCTCTGCTACACTCCATTTGTTCCCAAATTATGTTCGTGTATTCCATATTACGCCTATATTCTCGAACGCATTGAGAGAGAGAAAAAAAGTCGGTCGGTACTCGTTGACCCAAGGTAGGTATCAGATATCAAAGGGTATATAAATGCACCACATTAGCCACGGCTTAACAATCTTAAAAGATATTGCCGACACAGTCCCATGCGGTAAACTTTTGTTATATGAACCAGTCAAAATACGTATAGTAAAAATTAGCATTGACTGAGACATTTACATTGGACATTGGCCATCGTAATACACAGTGTGTATAAGAACTGCGGAATAGATGCAATAATATTTTCTGTGTATAAGGGTGATACGATGAAAGATCTCTATGAGGAAGGGGAACATACCTTATATATCTTACTCCTATATCTTACTAGATTATGATATATCATGGTCATATGGTTATCATATATCGAGCTCTGCACGCATCTTCAACATATGCATGGCCTTCGTCTGAACATAAAGGTAATTCATTGATTAGAAAACAAATACGTTTCATTCAGTTAAAAATAAGTGTTGAAAAATCGATTTTATTAATGATCTGTATATTATAATTAACTGGATAGGCAGTAGGACATAATCATCATGATGTTAACAAAAAATTGTGGTTTTTATAACGAATGTAAAAATTATTTATAACTTCTTTATAATGTATTAGAATTGTTTTATTTTCTGTTAGGCATTCAGTGATATTTTAATGTGAAAAAATATCGAAGCAAAAACACCATTGTAGAAATTATTTAAAATACAGAGAACATAAAGAAATGAAGGGTTTCATATTAAGTTCATAATAATAATAAATAAAACACTTCAACGCCTTTGGCTGGACTGGACTCCTGTTCACCAATTCCCGTGGGGAAGCACAGAACAATGTTTCCATAAGACGGCGAGATATTTCGATGTTAACATGTATCCATTTAGTTTCATACCTGCCATTGGTGTAAACAGGTCGACCGCCGAATAAAAAACATTTTTTTTTAAATATGTAATCTTTTTCATATTACCTGATTTTGTGTGGATGTCTGCAATAATGGCACAGTCGTTACCATTTGTGAATAAACTTGAAAAGGTTGATTAAAAATTATGACGATTTTAAAATAGACGGATTCATGATCACATTTTATGTATTCCTTGCAATCGTCGGTATATATTTCGTAATCGCCGAGAGTGTAAAAGACTCTCGGCGACTTCGACTTTATATTCGAATATCCTTAAAAAGATATACCTAGCACTGTTACAAAAGATGAATTTTAATTTGATTTGTGCATAATGTTTTACGCGTGTAGCCTTTCATGGAACGTGGTTGACAATATTTACTGTAGACGTTTTTTTTTTGTAATAATTTACGTATTAATGTTAGTGACAACAAACAACTGTTCGTGATACAAACAACTGTGCGAAATTGGCGAAAATAATATGCGTGATGTGTCGTCCTTTGTCCGTGTAAACTATTTTGAATTTGCACCTTTAACTTTTTCAGATGTGGAACGATCATTTTCCCTCTAAAACCATATACAGTTTGTGTAAAGCCTATATCGGCCAGTTGTGAAAAAGGACAAATACTAGCTACTAGTATTATACAAATACTACACTTCTCGTTCTAACAACAAGCACAGGTGGCGAGAGAGCCTTATTCCTTAGAGAGGTCTTATTCCCTCACTACCTTCGATGCGTGTGCGGTTGCTTCTTATCTGCCGTCTCACTTCTGTTTTTCCTTTTTGATAACTGGCCAATGTCGGCTTTACACACACGGTATACAGGCCAAGTTGCTTACATTTAACGAGAGTAAATGCAGAAATATTACTGGTTTTGGCAGCGTACCCTCAAGTAATGAGGGCAGTCGCTGTTTTCTGAATGTGACAAGCAATAGGTATGTACATACATTATTAACACATTTTTACTCCTGTTTTTTGATCTCTCATATCTCTCTTATTATACAGCCTTCACAGTAAGGCATACAACGTTATAGGGTTGTAGGGTCATGGTGTGACAAAATTTTGGAATTATTTTTGAAGCTATCTGGCTACATAAACATGAAAGAAAGGAAAACCGTTATTTACAGGTGTATTTTGAAATTTAGGCAAAATAATGAGTTGATGGGACAATTATATCTATGAATTCGGATTCAGCATGTAAAAATACATAAAAACAACCTAGTTTGTTTCGCCGAATAGACCACTTTTTGTGGTGCTATGATATTCAAGCACTAGGGAGATTAGTAATAAAACATTCTTTACAATTAATAAATATTTTTTTCACACTTTACTTAGAATCAAATAATATAAATGGTGGGCCATCTATTGGTTTCTTTTTAAACTGAGTGGTATTTCTACATTGCCGACACTTACGCGCTTGACATTTGACATATATGTGGTGTCTACCTTCGCTGTAAGAAATGGATCGTTTTACGCTTGAACAACGTTGGGAAATATTGAAAAATTATTTCCAAAGTGAATGCTGTGTTACAGAAACAGTGAGAAAATTGAGAACAATTTTTGGTCGAAATGAAGCTCCGTCAGCGCCTGGTGTAAGAAAATTCTTAAGGAAAGTTCGTGCAATTGACATGCTTATGGATAACAGAAGTTATCCAAGTGATCGTCCGGTGCGCACAGCTGAAAAAATTGCTGCTGTTGCCCAAAGTGTGCGTGAAAACCCAAGAACCTCAACTCGTCACAGAGCACAACTTAATGTCAGTCGCACTTCTCTGAGGAGAATATTGCATAAAAACCTCGGATAAAAACCTATTGCATAAAAACTTACTCAAGAGATAAAGGAAAATGACCATCCACTTCGGTATCCCTTCGCCATGTGGGCTTTAAATGAGTTTGAAAATAACGCCGATTTCAATAGAAAAATCATTTTGTCGGACAAAGCTCATTTTTATCTTGGAGAACATGTTAATAAACAGAACTGTAGGATTTGGGGTTCCGAAAATCCACACGTAGTCATAGAGATTTTGGTATGGGTTTTGGAATGGTGGCATCATTGGTCCGTACTTCTTTCAAAATGAAGATGGTAACAGCGTTACAGTAAATGTAATGTGTTACAGAGACATGTCAACCGATTTTTTGTAGCCGCGATTGGACGATTTGGACTAGGACGAGCTTTGCTTCCAGCAGGATGGAGCAACGTGTCACACAAGTCGTGAAACAATCGATCTTGTGCACACTAAATTCGGTAACCGTGTTATCAGCCGTTTTGGAGACATTAATTGGCCATCGCGCAGCTGCGATTTAACACCGTTGGACTATTTTTTTTATGGGGACATGTTAAGGACCGTTGTTACTCCAACGATCCACAAACAATTGACGCACTGAAGGAAAACATCAATCGAGTTATTCGTGCAATAGAGCCACAAATAATCGAAAATTTACTGCAAAATTGGGTGAAAAGAATGAACTACTGCCGAGCCAGCCGCGGCGACTATTTATCTGCAATTGTTTTTCATAAATAATGGGAAGGCATATTTTCTTATATAATGCAACAATCATTTAAAAATATTCAACGATGTAGTTTTAATAGCAATGTTAAAAAGAAACCATCTGATGGCCCACCCTATATTTGGACATTAAACTGAAACTTGTGAAACATCTCCACTGACCATAGTCCCTCTAGAACCCCCTAAATTTTCCTGTCCTCTTGAATGTTCACCGTTTGTCGTCCGTCGTCCGTCGTCTCTGGCTTTCCGCGACTGCAAACTGCCCGTGGACCGGCAGCAGCCGACTCGGTGCATCACATGAACGTCAATTTAAATAAGGATCACGTTATTTATCGTTTTTTTTCAAGGAGTGGAAACAATAGATTTGTCCGAGACATGCCACCGGTCCGTCATGTCGTGTGTTTACGTCTCCCGGCCGGTAATGGCGTTTGTTACCCGAAAGGCCATTTGAATAACGCCGTACATGGGTAAAATTAAATAATTTATTGCAGCCAGCGTTCGCTGAAACAGACCGGCACTCCGTCTCGCGACCGTAGATGGTCGTTATTTGGAGAGGCGCAAGGAATTTGAGACGTAAAATAAAATTTTGCTCGCCTGTTTGCCTAAGAAAATGGACATGAGAATGAAAGAGGTGGAAATCACGGTTTTTTTTAATCTTGGGATTCCTATTGTCACCAACGAAAATAAACTATCTGTCAAATAAACGAAATGTGAAATTACAAGTCACCGCTACAAATTGGTGAAGATATTACGAATCATGACTTCATCAAGTACTGGAAGGAGTAATTTACTATGAGGTGTGTAAATTAAGAAATGAGACTGGTTTTTTAATTTTTTTTATTCGAATAAAATTACAAATCAGTATTGTCTCCTTCAAAATAACTTCCTTGGGAAGCCACACAGCGCTGGAGATGGTTCTTCCTTTCCTCATAGCAGTGCTGGAACTCATATACTGGTATACAGTTAGAATTACAGCTGGAACTCATTCACTGGACAAATACAGCTGGAACTCATATACTGGAATACGGTTACAGCCGTTTGAATGTTTTCTGTGGTCCCAAAATGACGTCCCATGAGGTGATTTTTTCAATCTCATATAATAAGGAGGCTGAGCAGCCAAGGGAATGTTTTTACTGGCTAAAAACTTGTTTACTGAAATGGCGCAGATTTTGCTAGTCCCCAATTCGTTAGTCAAAATCTGAAGAACAGTGGTGTGATTCAAATTTAACTCTTCCCCGATCATTCTTGTCGTCAACCGACCATCTGAACCCACAATATCCTGTATTCTATCGACGATTTCATCAATTCTTGAAGATGAAGGCCTTCCGCAGCGTGGTTCATCTTCAGTCGACTCTCTTCCCTCTGAGAATGTCTTAAACCACCGAAAAACCTGGGCTCTTGAAAAAACACTGTGTCCATAAGCGTGTTGAAGTTTTACAAAAATATCCGTTGTGCTGTGTCCAAATCTGAAGCAAAACCTGATAGCACACCGTTGCTCAAAATTAATGTCACTCATTTTTAAAACGAACAAAGAACAAATAAATGACTCTAACAAGTTCAAACTTGTACTGAAGGTGCATTACATATTAACCTACCGCCCTTCCAAGTCCCGTCTCCGCAGTATTGCTAGATCGGGCACTACGTTGCCAGTCTCATGACTTAATGTACACACCTCGTATATTTCCTTCCATAATAGTTGAATTATACAGGGTGTCCGGAAAAAAATATTTAAAGATTTTGGGGGTGATTCCTTAGGTCAAAATATGCCCTAAAGGTTTTTTCCACTTATTTAAGTGCCTTTTTACACTTTTTTGGAAAAGAAACCACAAACAAAACACTCAAAACGAACTGTAGATTAGCTTAATAGTCTAATGTCACGGACACTGCAAGTCTTGCTTACAAGCCTACACCTACATCCTATGCAATTTATATCACAGCAATACCAATATGTGCATCATATTCGCAGACCTAAGTAGAAGGCTACAATAACAAAAAAAAAACTATAAATAAAACTTTGGAAAAAAAAAACTAAAAACGCCTCCTCACCAGAAGATCGTGGAAACGGCTTGCAAAATATTTGCGATTTTTTTTCAGCATTACCAGGGAAATGTAAAATCATTTTGTCCTTGTATTCATTTTGCTTAAAAACATATTACTATATTCATTCAGATTTTAAAATTTCAGTTACGAAATGCTGGGTGAAATAAAAATTCAAATTAGCGTAACTCTTACAGATCTTGAAATTACAAAGAAAAAGTATGAAAAGATTGTATGTATCTCTGGTTCCTTGAGGAAGGATCTCTGGAAAATTTATCCAAACTTTTTTTCTTATTTTGACCTAAGAAATCCCCCCCCCCCCAAATCTCTAAACTTTTTTTCCGCACACCTTGCATAATGGTGAAGTTGGATTCTAGGATGGATGAATTTTTTTGCGGAAATCAGTTGGATGATAATGCAATTGCTATAATTTTCTTCCAGCAAGATAGTGCTAGAATACACACTATGGACGAAACAATGGTACAGAATATATTCCATAATCGTTTAATGAGTATGAATTCCGAGTTTGAGAATATGAGTTTCTTTTAAGATCCTGTAACATAACACCATATGATTTATTTTTCTGTTTGTACTTAAAAAAAAACAGAATTGTCCAAATTCTTATTAATAACCTTTCGATTTTTCGAAAGAAGAACTTTTTAAGAATTTGGGAAAAAATAAATGTGATTAACAATTCATTTTTTTCTCATCCAAGAAAAACATTTCGATTGTATTCAAAAAAGTTGTAAAAAGCATTTAGAACACTGCAGAGGCCTTTTTCGATAATTTTGATAATCGGATACTTATTTTGCAAAGTTTTTTATCTTTATCTCAGTTTGTATTTCAACTAACCATTACACAGCACCACAAAAAAAAATGAAATTTATCTCTGACCAAACTTGGTGGGTTAGATGTTTTTGGGATCGCTGAATTCGAATCCGAAGCCCGGTTTGCCCCATCACGTCACATTTTTTTATCATCAATAAGCTGCGGAAAAATGGCAAAAATGACAAAAATCACTCTAGCACCCAGTCAAATCTCATAACCCAATACTTCAATAACTCTTCGTACCTCTAATCCCATAGCCCTCACAATCAATAAGCCCCAAAGACCCCAATTAACCATATACCTCCACACTACGAGCTCGATCGTGACCAAATTCAATATCATTTGAAATCACAACGACCAGGTTCAGATCAGATCAGATTCAGGTAAATTTTCATCGATATCCAATCGACAGAACTTTAGTTATGGTATGTCAAAGCAAGTCATTTTCTTCAGACTTGTACTCCCACGCAATTGATCCAATCTTTCCCAATATCTCGCAATCTTTAACTTACAACATGGACGGTATTCAAGAAAATTTTCATAATATTCAATCATAATCAGAATCATTACAATCAGAATTATATCACTTTGAATACAACAAACGTCATCGCGGAGCTCCGGCGAGGTACATTTTTAACCATAACTCCCATGCTATTAGTCCGATCGCGACCAAATTCAATAGCATTTGAAAACACATTAATTGTAATGTGCACGTCAATTTTCATCGAAATCCAGTGAATAAAATTACACTTATGGTGGTCCAAACGAAATTTAAGTTATAAATCCTAACTACCGTACGTACATACCGTAAAAAATAGCGTACATAATAAATACATACCGTTTTAAATCCTAACAACCGTATGTACATACATACGTACGGACATATGTACATAGTGCGTGTAGTATGATTAGAATTGACTACAAGTAAATCTTCTAGCTATTTCAGAAGCCGTGAGAGGCTAAAGTTAACGAAGTACTTCGAGCTGTGAGAGAATAAAGAACTCACATTAATCGAAAACTCCTAAACTTAAGAGGCCAAGGGATTCACAAGAATCAAGCACTATAATGTTGTAGTGTTATGGTGAGTTAATGGAGTTCTGGCTTTTGCTTTGGCTCAACTACCTAATTCCAGGCTGATGAGATGGATGAGTCTGAAATTCGGGTCAGACAGGGTCACCCGTGCGGCATTTCGAAGTTATTAACTTATAAAACTTGGCCATTGGGTTATTGTGTTATAGAGTTATTAGGGATCTGGTCTGCAGTTTGCCCTGGTAGAAATCCTCCATTTTTCGACCATTTTTTGCCATTTATGGCTAAAATACCCGTTTTGGATGACTGCACAACTTTGGTTTGAGGTTATATAGTTAATTGGGGTCTTTGGGTCTCATTGATCGTGAGGGCTATGGGGTTAGAGGTATGAAATTATTGAAGTATTGGGTTATGAGGTTTGATTGGGTTCTAAAGTATTTTTTGTCATTATTTGCCATTTTTCCGCAGCTTATTGAGAATAAAAAAAATGTGACGTGATGAGGCAAAACGAGCTTCGGATTCGGATTCAGCGACCCCAAAAACATGTAATCCACCAAGTTACATTTAATTTTTTTGTGGTGCTGTGCTATTAAATACAAAAAATAAAATTACTTGAATTTGGACCCAAACCATCAGATTCAAAGACAAAAACCTAACCATTACGCCAAATTGGCTTCAGCTCGAGCTGTAAAAATTTTTTTTTACATGTAAGTCATATTGGAAAATTTGGCTATGACAGTTTTTTTCCACAACCAAAACATTTATTTGAACCCTCATTACAACAGGCAACTTTTCGAACTAAATTAACTGACTAAACTCAGAGTTAAAACCGTGAAGTCAAAATAATTCTTCGCACTCAAGTTCTACTTAAAAAACTACATGCCACTAGCTATTAGCTAGGTATACGTAATTAGAGAATACGCATATCCACGGCATAATAATTCGTAGTTAGGGAAGAATTCAATACCTACAAATATACGCAAACGATAACCATCTCCGAATAAAAAAAAATACCAGTCAATTATGGCCGCTATCTCATAGAGATAAAGCCCGGACGGATACGAGCAATTCGATCAATTCAAGTGTAATATTACATTCCCGTTTATCCTCAAACCACGCTGCCGTACCCGTCCTATATACCTGTCCGGACTAATTAGGAAATAAATCAGGTCTACCATCCTTAGTTTACAGTACACCTGGTCGAAGATGCTGGCTGCTGGGTGTCCAGCCGTTGCTGCCGTTTGAGACCTGAGAGTGGAGTCGGTAGGCTTATTTTATTTCGAGTTTTATGCTTATACCGAGTGACTGCAAAATGTGATGCATCCATAAAATTATCCTTAATTTATCCTTAACACATTTTTATTAACATTCCGCTTGGATAGTCGAGCTGTAATACGGCGATCCAAGTGTCCCGGAATTAACACACTGGACCAAATCAAATTTTTTTGTTGTAAAATAAATATTAGGGTGCTTTTTTTTGGCGACTATTTTTTTTCACTCCCGTCTCGAAATTTTGTTGGAAATACCTAAAAAAAAAATCCCTTACAATATAATCCCTTAATATTAATATTAAGTACTCGCCCTTAGCGTGTGAAAATTTCCCATTTAAAATACACGTAAACTAGAGTTTTTTTTTTTAATCTCTATAACTCAGCGGCATTTTATGCTATGTCAACTTTTAAAAAAGCAAATTACTCTGGATTAAACAATATATAAAAGTGCCCATTGCGACGTAACTGTAACTTACACCGGTGAGACAGTACCTACAGGTCACTAAACTCAATTTTTTTCAGGAATTTTTGGATTTTTGATTGTTATTGCATAAATGGCTGTAGCTACAGGAAAAATGTAAGTTAAATTAAATCTATTCATTTTTCATTTTTTTCTCACATTTTTAAGTTATTATCTGTTTTTCCAAAGCTACGAAGATAATACAAGGTACGTAACCTAAAATATTTAAGGTGTAATTTAAGAAAACGTTAATATGAAGAGAAGTTTTTCTTTGTCTTTTCATAGAACAAAAACCCGTCGTATGTAATAGTCTTTTATATATAAATTTGTTGGGTATACTTATAATATATGAGTAATCCAAAAATATGAAATATATCTCTAATATGGTATGAGAAAAAAATTAAAAATGTATAGATTTAAAGATTTGAGTCGCAAATTCATGAAAATTGGAAGTTATAAAAAAATCACAACTCATTATCTCGAGAAATATCAATAATAGAGATTCGGTTCACAGGAGCTTTTTTGTAGGAAATTTAATTTGCTACAACATGTTTCCTGTAGCTACAGCCATTTATGAAATAACAACGGTAAATCCAAAAATTCCTGAAAAAAATTGAGTTTAGTGACCTGTACTGTCTCACCGGTGTAAGTTACAGTTACGTCGCAATGGGCACTTCTATAGATCGTTTAATCCAGGATAATTTGCTCTTTTAAAAGTTGACATAAACATAAAATGCCGCTGAGTTATAGAGATTTAAAAAAAAAAACTCTAGTTTTCGTGTATTTTAAATGGGAAATCTTCACACGCTGAGGGCGAGTACTTAATATTAATATTAAGGGATCATATTTTAAGGGAATTTTTTTTTAGTTATTTCCAACAAAATTTGGAGACGGGAGTGAAAAAAAAAAATAGTCGCCAAAAAAAGTACCCTAATAAATATACTTAGACAGTGGCATATAAAAAGTCATATTTTTGTCATTCTTTAAAAATTTACTCTTTCTAGTTTTACGAGAAGTAATTTCAACTTTTTTTCTTGAACGTAAAATTTTATTTAAGATTCGAACAGTTACTGTTAATATTCTATCTATCCCACCAAACAGTTCCAAAATGTTTATAGAAAGATTATAAAATAGAAGTAAATGAGTTCTTTGAAGTGTCTATAAGAACCCTATGTATAAGTGTTAATTACACAGGCACACAAAATAAAAAAAGTTGTCTGTCGAGAGGTGCCACATGTATATTCCCATGTATTTTTGGCCGCTGAACACGAATCCGCCGTCAGATTTGCTCCATATCGTCCCAGATTTTTCCTAACCTCAAAAAAATCATAAAAAACCCGGAAAATCGACAAATGAGCATATAAACGATGTAAAAAATCTTTTGGTCGGTGAAAATCATGCCCAGAATTATGTACTCCCATGTATTTTTAACCGCTGAATACGATGCCGCACAGTGGGCGAAAACGGCAAAATTTTTCTCAAAATAAGATAACCCCACCGAAAACTCCAATCATTTTGATTTTTTTTTATTTTACAGGTTTTGGACAGTTAGTTTACAGATTAAAGGAAAATTGGTCCAACACACGTTTGAGATTTAAAGAGGGGGGGAGACACCCCATAAGGGACCCCATATCCCAATAACTTTATAATTAAAGCTATTAAGCTCCAATAACCGCATACCTCCAACTTTTAAACCCCCTGACCTTATAACATAAGCTGACAAAACCCCGTCACCCCATAACTTGAAATTTTAAACCCCCATAACCTCAACTTTTAGACCCCCATCTACGCAAAAATCAATTTTTCGAGCCCGACAACTCTAAAACTAAAGCTCTTATGCCCCAATATCTATATAATCTAATTTTTTAATCCCCATGACCCCATAAGTTGAACTTTCACATCCCCATAACCCCATAACCCCAAAACCTCAACTCTCCATAATAACTCTCTAATATCTCCAATAGAGATATTGGGGCATAAGAGCTTTAGTTTTAGGGTTGTCGGTCTCGAAAAATTGAGTTTTGCGTACATGGGTCTAGGAGTTGAGGTTATAGGGTCATGGGGGTTCGACAGTTTGAGTTATGGGGTCATGTGGATTGAAAGCTTAGGTTATAGAGATATTGGGCATAAGAGGTTTAGTTTTAGAGTTATCGGGCTCGAAAAATTGATTTTTGCGTAGATGGGGGTCTAAAAGTTGAGGTTGTGGGTTATGGGAGTTTAATATTTAGTTATGGGGTGACGGGGTTTTACAGCTTAAGTCTGTAGGGAAATTGAATATTATTATTTATATCTCCCCTTTACCTCATATTTTAATATATAAAATATTATTTATACTCTTTTTTTGTGGTTACCTGACAATATTCCAAGAATCTACATTTTTTTTTTTTTTTTTAAGAATGACATGACAAATCTACGATTCCAAAATGAAACCTCTGAGCATTTTTTTTATTTTTAATTTTAAATTTAATTTTAATTTCTATTTTTCAATTGGAACTACAAAATTTTCTAAATCTTCATCTACTTATGGAAATAAAAAAAACCTTTGAAAACTCGCCACTTTTAAAAATATAATATTAAAGAAATTTTAAATATTTTCCTAAAAAATATAATTTGAAAACAAATATTAACACCAAATTTTTTAATAATTAAAAATTTTTAAAACACATTTTCCTGACTTTATTCAACCAAAAGAAAAATTAATAATTATTAGTAAAAAAGAGACTAATGAAACATTCACTTCGAAGAGCACTACAAATTTTATGAACAAATTTAATATTTACATTCATAAATTTAAGTAGAAATTGGGATACACTCATTACAGCTTAAATAGAGTATTTGTGAAAGTCAGGACCTTAACAATTATTTTTATACTTATTATAATAAAAAACTATTATACCTCTTTAATTATTATGATTTTTTTTAATTTCTTTAATATTAAAAACAATTACTTTTTCTTTTTTTATTTAAATTAAAAAAGACATTTCCTGGTCGTGTACTCTCCCGTTTCGGTGATCAGAATTGGCCCCCTAGATCATGTGATTTAACACAATTGGATTTCTTTCTGTGGGGTTACTTGAAGTCAAAGGTCTATGTCAACAAGCCCACATCCACCCATGCATTAAAGGGGGAGATTAAATGTTGCATCAACAAAATTCCGCCCATTTACGTAAAATGGTCACGGCAAAAGACTGCGTATGGACCAGCAAAGCATGGGAGGTCATTCCATGGGAGGTTATTCCATATATAACCATATCCTATGTACTTTAATGTTTCAATAAAAAAATAAAATACAATTGAAAAAAAACTGTGTTTTCTATTTAATTCAAATATTGCGTAAATTTTGGGACACCTGTTAAAAATATTTTTACGAATTAATGGGATTTTCAATTTAAGCCAGTAATAAATTTTTGTCCGTCCGTCTATCTACCTTCCCGTTTTTCATAGCGGAAGAGAGGAATGAACATGAATGAGTGCAAAACAAACTGACGACAAAAAACTGGACGTTTTCCACGAAACACCGAACTACTACACTTTTCTCGACGCGCGTTTCGCCAACCAAGTTGGCATCTTCAGGAGAAGATTAAAATTGTTTTCAGTTTTAATCTTCTCCTGAAGATGCCAACTTGGTTGGCGAAACGCGCGTCGAGAAAAGTGTAGTAGTTCGGTGTTTCGTGGAAAACGTCCAGTTTTTTGTTTCTACGCCGATGGTTCCAGTACCCACTCCAGAAACTGACGACAGTTTATTACAAAGTATATCTACATGACTTTTCCAACTCAGACTATTATCAATATACAGTCCTAAAAATTTTGTTTCGCTCACTTGCTCAATACTTTTGGCATTGCATTTCAAAAGGTAACACTCACGTATTTGCTTTAATCTAGGTGTAAAATACAAGAACACAGTTTTATCGACGTTTAACAAATTAAAAATATGTGTTTTAAATACAGTGGACGCCGCTTATAAGACTCACTTTGGGACCAGCAAAAAGTGAGTCTTATAAGCGGATGAACCTTATAAGCGAAGGGGGAAAAAAAAAGATTTTAGAATGTATGTAATACACAAACTTTATTTTACCTGCGAATAGACATAATACAACACAATATCGTGTTATGTACTTATAAAAATAGGTAACTTTTCAAATACATACGTCGTACAAACATACATAATCAGTTCAAAGTTTAAGATGGTTGAAAGAATTTTTTTTTAAATTTTTTTGTTTTTTGTTACTTTCCAGCATTTCAGTTATGTATTTTTCATAAACTGAGTCTTATAGCCGAAGAGATGAGTCTTATAACCGAGTTTTTTTCAATGTATTCGGATACGTCCGGACTGTTTCTGGCGATTTTGAGTCTTATAAGCGGCTGAACCTTATATCCGTGAGTCTTATAAGCGGCGTCCACTGTATATATTATTAATATTAATACATATAATTTAATATAATTATATAATGAAATACCATACTACAAAGAATTATATAATTAAATTAAATATTAAATAATTAAATAATTATTTCCTAATATGATTTTAATACATATTTTTTACTATTTATTTAATAATGGAAGAATGGTCCTTGAAAAAGACACCAAAATTTCAAAATTTTTTTTTGTCCTTTCTGTCCTAAAAAAAAACAAAAAATAAAAACGAAACGATACCACGAGTATCGTTTAAAAAGTATCGATACCGGTACTCATTGGTACCTGATACCAAAATATTCGATACTTTTGCCGAAGTATCGATACCGACGGTATCGATACTAGTATCGCCCATCCCTAATATATACATGTATGTTATACGGGTTGCTTGATGTGGCAAGGAAATTGTAATTTCTATATAAACACTTTAAATGTTAATTAATTCCGAGTAAGTGATTCGGCCATATTTAAACAACTTTTTTTGTATTGCACATAATTTTCCTTACAATACTCTCCTAACGCTCGGCAGTATAAAAAAAAGGCGTATTTTACTTTAAAATTAATCCATTACCAAGTTGTGAATAAGCGAGCTCTCGAGTCGTAAAAATAACGATTCTTTTGTTTTAACATTCATATGAAAATTAATACGCGTTTATCCTTGTAGAAAATAACCGAACGACGATTAAAAATAATAATTAACACAAATTTATTCATGGGGAAGAATTTATTCGCGTTTAACCCCGGCGATGAGGTTAAATTTTGAATACAAAAAGTACTTGGCGACAACAACGGGTATATAATTAAATAATAAATCAGTTATTATTTGAGTGGAGTTTTATCGGCAGTGGCGGGTCGTCGCAAGAATATGTATATATCTACAGACTGCGTTCATTTATGTTTACAGTTAGTAAAACAGCGAGTAGGTGTGGTTACGTATAGCGACTATCTTATTGGGAAAGTGGGCGTGGCCCACCCCCACTTTTTTGAAAGTGGATGTGGATGATAGTATTCACAGACTGGATAACACTAGTTTTGAAAAACTTATTAGTCACTACATCTTTTTTTTAGAAGATAGAAGTAAAGTTGAAGTCGTAAAAAAGTAATCACAATTTGTTCAGTTGATCTGAAATTTTGATACATATACACACTGCGTCCGTTAATGTTAACAAATGGTAAAATGTTGTTATTTTTAGTGGTAATCTTATTTAAAAGTGGGCGTGGCCAAAATCAACTAAGATTATCGCTAAACATAACCACACCTACTCACTATTTTACTTATGTCAACATTACCGAACGTATCCTGTATATTTTTTTCGTTCTTAATGTTCTTGGAGAATTTAAAATAATAGAAGATCCTATAAACAATTGTATTTTTAGGTATTCTGAAACTTTAAAGAGGAAGAGAGTCGTTTTATGATACATTGCACCCTCCCGCCCCCGCCCCCAAAAAAACGGAGTAGGTACAAATCACATCTTCTCCCGGTCTATCTTATCTCAAAATGGCCACTTTTGTCGCCAACCCTGTAATCTCATTTAAAGAAGTACTGATTTCAGCAAATCGGTAAAAAGCAATGATGTCCAGTTAAGGCGGCCTAACAGATCATGGTTTATAGTCGATGCCTGTAGTCACCAGATCGGAAGCATGGCAACCATATTTTGCATGTTGCTAAGCTGTGCTATGTTGCGCCATACGCGCCCATTAAATTTCGGTGTACTTCAGTTGTATTATGGCCTACACGAAATTCATACAATAAAGCATATTGGATCTCACTTGAAATTTCACTCATTTACGTTGCACATTACATTCCGCTCTGAAATGTAATAATGTTAACCACATATGTAAGTGTACACTTTATGTAACCTGTACCCCAACACTTTCCAGACTTGTCTGTAGATAATTGTATTACAACTTCGAGGGAATGGCTTACTGCTAATGAATCAACTGGATATTTAAGAAAGTCTTTCAGTTGGGGCACCTTGAAAACATCTATCAACACCATTTTCGCATTCTTAGATCAGGACATCTCATAACTCGCAACGTTATTTTTCAAGATTCCTGTAAATCTTGAAAAAATAAATTTTATATATGAAAAGACTATTCCCGCCTAACTTTCTTTCTTTACCTCATATTTCGCAAGCAACGGTATTACTCAAAAAAACACTACATTTCAGAAAAGATATGCAGGAAAAGTAAAGAATAACAAGTTTATGACATTACCTTAACAAACTTTCTTCAGACAAAAAAGGACAGGCCATCAAAGGTCAACAGTCCCTATGATAGATATTTAGTGTTCCACATTTCACATGACTATTAACAATTTCTGATGTTAGCAAGGATAAAAAAAATATTCCGATTTTTTCGGAAAAATTGGATTCGGAATCACTGGCCCCGAATCAATTTCTTTTTTTCTGTTCGTTAGAATAATTTCAGATGCCAATGAAATTATTAGAAAGGCAAATTGTGGAAGGAACAAAAGACGTAAGCAAAGTATCGTTTCTGATGATATAACATATTTCCATTATTCTCAACCTTTCACTAGATTTCCATCTTTTGCAGTGCCTGTTCAACACATTTCAAGAAATTTTCTTATCCAATAAAGTTGATTTTCTAAACTGGATTGAAGATTTTTATCAATTTCAAACCGCCCAAAATATATATAATACAGGAAAATATATCATAGATACCGGTAGCCTTCCTTCATCTTAGCAAATGTAAAACTGAATGAACCAATTATTATGCGAAGTGGGCATGCCATACGTATGCGTCACCAATGACAGGTTTCGAGTCATTACGTCACAGAAGCTGCTATCCAATAAAATTGTTGCTATCCACAATTTCTCCCACTGACATACATTCATTCGGCTAAGATCAAGAATCAAAGAAAAAATATTTGAGCAGACTCAACGGCATTTGAAAGAGGAAAACTTGTACTTTAAGGTGCCATACATAGTTTTTGGAGAGAAAAAAAATCGCGGTGCAACATAACCTCAAATATGTCACAAAACAGTGTTTTTGTATAGTTAGGTTAGAATATCTCAAAAATCCAACTTATTTTCCGAATTTTCGTGGTCACCATATTGATTTTTTACATTAAAAGAAATGAAATCATAAAATCAAATTTGACTTCAGCTACTTAGGAAAACATAGAACATTAATGGTCGTAATTTCGCATTTTCTTAGCCATATTGCTTCCGCCATAAGGATATAATTAAAAATATAATTGTTATTATAAATTTTATTTTAATTTTTATGTTACTATAAATTTATAGTATACAAAAGAATCTAACTAAAGACGCCATTCTTTCATTAAAAAAGAAAAAGATAATGAAAGATCCATAGACGCTACTGTAACTTTAGTCAACTCAGGTCAGCCATATTGAATTTTCTTCGAAAAAGAGTGACCGCAGTAACAAGCCATTTTTCGCCTGTTTGACAGCCCTTGAAATCTAACTTCAAATGTATGCTAAATGATAGTTTATGATGAGACTTTAATCTCTTGAAAATTTCAGATTGAGTTTCGATTCAGCATTCGGTTCTCGAGATATCGAGCCCGAAATCCAATATTACTCTGCTTATATCGATCCATTTTTTCTTAAGATTTATAAAGCATTTTGGAATTAATATTTCTTTATTTTTGAAACGTAAATTCATTTTAAATATCATCTTTTAGTCTTCAGAAATTATTAGAAAACCTTTAAAAGTATAAACACTTTGAGTAAGTGCAGAATGAAACAAACATAACTATAGGGCCTAGCTGCATGCAGGAACCTCCTGCAGAAAGTAATCATTACATTACATTATTACATTGGTAACCTAGTTGATAACAACAATAGCAATAACAATGATAAAAACTATAACAATTATTAATCTTAATAAGTTCAAAAGTGAAGTTTATTAAAAGTTAAATTTATATATATTTTTTTCGCGCAAAGATGGTTGCCATTATTAGAATTTATGTTGAACCTTATTTATATTGATTTATCAAACTATGAAATGTTTGAATAATTGAGATAAGGAGGAAGGGAAGTATTTGTAATTGTTTAATTTTAAAAAAAATATTCCTGTATGTAATAAATCACAAACGATAACTTGTCTCAAAAGAATCATTATCTCATGAATGTAATGGATTGTGAACCCATGCAAAATTGACAACTTTGACTATCGATATCTCAAGAACCAAATGCTGCCTCAATTTAAGTTTTTCAGGGAATGAAAGTCTCATCATAAACTATTATTTAGCATAGATTTGAAATTAGATTTCAAGGGCTGCCAAACAGGCGAAACTTGCGGTCATTCTTTTGAAAATCTAACCTTAGATTCTGAACGGGCAGATCTTTTGACACAAGCAAATATTGACTTGTTATGATTTTTAAGGGTTTTTTACTTTTTTTAATGAAGAAAATAATCTTTTGATACACGCGTTCCTAATGAGTTTTCAGGTAGGTATAATGAAAATCACAAACATGACAATTTCAAAATGCGCTATCTCAGCAAAAAAAAATAGTTGAGCAAACTCATTTTGAAAGACGGCATTTGAAAGAGTAGTAGAGAATACTTGTACTTTAAGATCCCACACACAGTTTTTTGAGAACAAAAAATCGCGGTGCTACATAACCTTAATTATGTCAAAAAACAGTGTTTTTTGCACTTTTAAGTTAGAATATCTCAAAAAACCTGACGTGATAGAACAATTCTAAGCCCTGATTTGTTTTCAGCGGGAAAAATTACTTCGGAAACAACTTTTCATTGTCCAGCGATAGTAAAATCTTGCTAGTGTAAAAATCTTGGGTAGTGTTATTAGTTTTGATGTTTTCAAAAGATAATTGAGGAAATACACTGAAACTTTTGTAAAATAAGTTTTTTTCCTATTTCGCATAATAAACTCTGAGGTAAGTGTCAAAATATAAACGACCAGGCTCTTCGGGGATGGCAGACCAAAAAAATAACTCTTGCAATCGAATTAGAGATACAAAAAAACACTTGCATACAAAATGTGGAATGGTTTGGCGAAGATTTGAAAAATTTCAAAATTTCAACCCCCATTTTCACCTTTCGGTGGTGGTAGATCCAACAAAAAACTTTTGGCATCAATTGAGTGACTCATAAAACCCCTAAAAACTAAATATTGTATGATTTTGTAAATTATTCGAAGGCACCAGTTTTGGCACGAACAGAGACAAAAACTGTACCAGTGAACCGGTTCAAAAATTAATAGGAAAACCCTGTATTATAATTGTTATGTACACAGTTAAATTACAAATATACGAGCAAAATTCTCTTAGCTCAAACTTCAAATATTTAGACGCCAAAACAAATTAATTTTTTTAATTAATAAATTAATTTTTTAATTAATAAAAAGGGTTCTGTTCTTGATTTTCCTAAGAAGACAACCTCTCGTATAAATCACGTTTTATGTTCACGTAATTACTACTTTAATTTTTCCTTTAATTTTAGGTGCATTACAGGTTCATTATGAGATGAGCCATAACAGGCATGAATGTAAAATGTTAAAGAAAATGTATGCATTGCGGAAGTATTTCATAATATAGTATTTTTTTTTAATTGCTCAGACACGTCGAAAAATACATAATGTGAATTGTCAATTTTTGATATGGGAATGTATCAAATTTTTTGTGACCAATTATTAAAAAGCCATTTTATGATAATAATAATAATAATAATAATAATAATGATTTTTATTGCCCAACAGAATAATCCAATAACAGAGCAATTTACATTATAAAAAGTTAAACAGTAGGTACTTAAAAAAACTAGTTTGAAGATAAGTTTAAATCTAGATACAATTGATACTTATTTTTGAAATACAAATCATTTATACTAAAACCACTCCAAATTGTAATCACAAGTCTTGACTCATTGCCAATTTAAGAATTATTAGAACATATAATTTTAATTAGTTTACTGTAACTAGTTAATGATGAATTAATATATCACATTGATTACTTACTCTATTAAATCTGTACATCATAAAATATATAGGGGATTTTAAATGAATGTTTGTTCTGCCAGTAGGACAGTAAAACACATCATTTACTGGCGACTCCAATCGTGTTACCTTAATATTAATTTTTGACAACAAATAAGGACAATCAATTAAGTTGTTAAGCAGTTTATAAAGGAACACGAGACAGAAGAATATTCTTCTACTTTCAAGTGATATCATATTAAATCTCAACAACAACAAATTATTAGGATGTCCACGCTGTGGATATTGATGATCAATCTTAAATGCAAGATATTTCATGAATTTTCTCTGGACTTTTTCAATCGATTGCGTGTGATTATTATAAATGGGATTCCATATTATAGATCCATATTCAATTTTTGTGCGCACTAACAAATAATATAAAGTTTTTAACGCTAAAACATTAGAAAATTTTTTGCAATTTCTTATAATAAATCCAAGCGACCTTAATGCAGATTGAGTAGTTTTCTGAATATGTAGCGTAAAATCTAATTTCGTATCGAATAATATTCCCAGATATGTTACCGTGTCACACCTTGTAAGTAAATTGTCATTGAAAGTATAATTAAACTGAATTTGAGAAGTCTTACGAGTATATGTTACAACTTTACATTTGGAAACATTCATATTAAGTTTATTATCTACACACCATTGTTCAATTACTTGAATTTGTTTTTGTAATAATATACAATCATTTATATTGTTAATCTCCCCAAATATCTTTAAATCATCCGCAAATAGAAGTTGCATTTCAGTGAGTTACAAATCATTTATGAATATTACGAATAAGAGTGGCCCCAAATTTGACCCTTGAGGTACTCCCGAGGTTGCAGTAAATGTAACTGACTGAAAGCCATTATATTGTACAAATTGTAACCTGTTGCTAAGATAAGAATTAAAGAAGTTAACAAGCAAATTGCTAAAACCTAATGAATTCAATTTTTCCAATAAGATAGAATGATCTATACGATCAAAAGCTTTCGAAAAGTCAGTATAAACTACATCAACTACATGATGTCATAGATATGATTTTTAATGATAATCTCTATTACTTTCACATATCCCCGTAGTGGAGTGGAAGTATAGTAATAATGTTCAAAAACTAATAATTCTTACAAAGTCTTAATTGTGGATTTCAACTTATAATTTAAATTATTATAATTTCAACTTATAAAAATTTCTATTTTGAAACTTGTAAGTATCTTAGAAAAGGTTCGATTGATGAGATTTGGTGGTTAAAAGGTGAAAAGCGGAGAAATAGATAGTTTTTATTTTAGTTTCAAATTATTAATACTAATTCACAATGTTAGCGAAGTGCTTCAAGCTTGCTCTAACGTGGCTATTAACACTTGTATTTAGAAATAGAAGCAAACTTGCTAGAGAGGATCAGTTCCTCTGGCATCATCACCCTGGCGACGCCGTAATTTTAATATTATTGCCCACACGAATTAGATGGAGAACTACATTTATAATAAAAAAAAAAAAAAAAAAAAAAGGAAGGGGGCAACCCACCCAAAACCCGGGGGGGGGGGGGGGGGGGGGGGGGAAAGGGGGGGGAAAAGAAAAAAAGAGGGGAAACTTTTCCAAAATTTTCCCACTGGTTGGGCAAAGGCGGGGGGGGAAAACAGGGGGGGGGGGTGGGGGGGGGGGGACCGTCCCTTTTTTTTTTTCTCCGCCGAGGTTTCCAGTCCCCCCCCCAGGATACATTTATAATATATGTATATCCCTGTACGACGCGACGAGTTTTTTATCTTGACGAGCCGTCACTGAGCGGAAGTGACCCCACAAACAGAGGTGCATAATTGATTTTATGGAGGGCACACACATACATACACTCGGGGTTAACACGGGGTTAACTCCATATCTATTTTCATTGTATTAAAATTTCTTGTCGCGCAGGTGTGGATCGGTGATTTCTAGAAGTCGACGATTTTCAAAATTACGGCGGACATAAATCCGGCGCGGGACATGGCCTAACTACCTCACCTGCCCGGATTTCGGCCGAAATTAATGTAAATATGGACGGTATAACGAGCCAGAAAGCAGGGGCATTAAAAACGTTTTAAAATGCAATAATTAAGGACATGATTTATTTAGATGTTGTTTTATTATCCTTTTTTTGTGAAACTTCGGAATGTACTTTATTCTAAAACACGAATATAAGAGGTTTATGAAATAATTTAACATTCTGATGTGTTTGTAAATTTAATGCATACAGCATACAGTGTGTATTTAAATAATACGCGTTGAAAATTGAGGAAAGAGAGACAAAAAAAATGTTTGATTTCTCAGAACATTCTCATATTCTCATAACCACTCATAGTTCTGGTTCATCATAGAAAAAAATTGCGGGGGAATCGACATTTCAATTTTTCTGATGACCGGTTAAAAGGTAGGAAAACGAGTGTGTCTTTTTTTAAGGGGTTACCCCCAGTTGAGTTGGTCAAAAAAAATCGATTTGTGTTTTATTTTCTTTAAGTACATATCTACAACATCTCAAAATTTCATAACAACCGGAGCATTATTAAAAAAAGTTATCCTGCTCAATATTTTAAACGCGTTTTTCTCAAAAACTGCTGAATTGATTGTTTTCAGATTTGTCATTATAGCATCCGGTCCTTGAACGAAGGATTTTTCATTTTGATGAAAAACTTTTTTGTACCCAAAAAAATTTTGCTGTTTAATAAAATCTATATTTTAGTAAGTGTTTTTTACAAAGTTATATCTTTTTACAACATCAAAATATTGTCGAACCAATAAAGGACAGCATTTTGAGTTATACGAGCCCTAACAACTATATGTTCGGACAAACGCATTTTTCGCGTATTAGACTGTTTTTATATATTATGAAGCACAAATTGACTAGTGCACCTGACAGTCCATAAGAACTTAAAGAATTTAAAAGTATATTTTGATTAATGTTTTCAAAAAAACAAAATTAACAATGTCACAACTTAACAAAACAAATAAAATGTAACAAAATAACTGGCAGCTAAATGTTGGGAAAAAAATATTTTAAGTATTAATAAGGCGTTACGTCACCTTTTGCCTTAAGGGGGTCCTCTAGTTTCTCGGTTGTTTTTTTACGGCTTTTTCAATAATTTTTTACGGGCAAACCATCGAAATAATAAATCTCATTGTTTTTACATGATCTTTATTAACATTTAAATGAGCTTTACAAATTTTTTTGAAGAGAAAATATATAATAGAATCAAAGTTATAGTGGCCGACAGGAAGACATCAAGTGAAGGAGGTGCTTGACGGTGACCAAGATCGTGGCTGTTTTGCTTATCTGAAATCAAAAAACCAAACGGCATTTTAATCTTCATACTTAAGACTAGCGATTGAACTAGAATGAATTCTAAATTACAAAAATTAATTTTTTTATACACTTTTGAAAATTAAATTCTATTTTTTTACTCATTTTTTCTTAAGTTTCTCGCTCGTAGAAAAAAAAATATCGAAGCAATCCTGATAATCCTAGTTCAATCGTTGGCTTATAACATATTAAAGATGTTGTATAAATTTGAACAAGATCGGTGCAGTAGTTTCTGAAATATCGTGGTCACCGTTTTGAAAAATAGTGTTTCGAGAAAAACGCGTTTCAAAGTATAATAAAAATTTCATCTCACCGTCAATCTGCTATGCCTGGACCATACAGTAGGCCTTCCTCTTCTTCTTGGAAGTCACGCAGAGCTGCTCCGTCTTCCCTTTTCGCGATTCAATATAATGGGATATCAATATAATGGTCAGGGCCGCTCGGCTTTGCGGAGCAGCATTGCGCGCGCTCCGTATACCTGCTCCATTCCAGGGCCGTAACTTGTTAACCACTTCGAATATCGAAAAATCCTTTGGCACACATTTTCTACACATGTTGTAGATGTGATTTATAAAAAAAAATTCGATTTTTTTCGACCCGAGAAACTAGAGGCTCCCCCTTAATTACGGCCCGAATTCTTGCAGGCATTGTTTCATCCAAGCCTCGACAGAGTTCTGGTGAAAATGTGTCCCAAATTTCGCAGATTTTTTCCTTTAAAGTAGAGACCGTTCTTTGAAGAGCATCTCTCAAAACTATTTTTATCTTATGTCACAATGTTTCAATGACATTTAGGTCGGGGCTCTTTGATGGCCACGATAGAACTTTAATATGCTGTTCCCCGAACCATTTTTTCGTCTTTTTTGCAGTATGGGAATCTGCGCAGTCTTGTTGGAATATGCAATTATTGGCTGGGTATATATCCTGAACAGTCGGTAATAAGTTATTCGTAAGTATCTGTATATATTTGTCAGCGTTGACGGTAACTTCTATGACCTCATAATGTCCCAAACCTTCAGCGGACATACATCCCCAAATCATGACACCCTTCGGGAATTTTATGGTTCGTTTAAGGCAGTCCTTATGAAAGGCTTCACTTTTTGTTGTTATTACTCTTTTTTCTATGATCGCCTACGCTTTACTACGTTACGATTACTTTTGACCAGTCTTCTATAGTCCACGATACCTTCGATTTGGCCCAATTCCGTCAATTTTTTTTGTGCCTCAGTTAATAAAGGCTTTTCTTTAGCCTAAGAATAGATCATTTAGCCTAGATCATTTACGAAAATTGAAAAATTAAAATTTTGAAAAATAATATAGTGATACCTTATAAAAACTGAGCCCAGACTGATGAATGTATTTTCTGCAACATTCGCGGGATAGCCTTTCTCCTGTTTCAGAGTTCCATTGCGCTGTTATATCCCTTAAGGTGTTCCGTCGTTTTTTTTGCAAATTTTCAACAACAACCTTTGGCTCCTTTCAGTAACAAGTCTGAGTCTTCCGGGACTTTTACCTTTTACATCCAAATTTACAGTCTCGCGGTAATGCTTTAGTAGACAGCAACAGTAGACTTTACAGTAATGCAACAGTAGACTTTGCAAAGCACAATTTTTCCGCAATTTCGCGGATTTTTTTGCCACTGCAGTATTTTTTTACAATGAGCTGCCGCAATTTTTGATCAGTCGCACGTCCACGGCCCATTTTTATTTAAAAATAACGAATATTCGCAAAAACTACCAGAAATCACCTGTGACTGACACATCTAATTGTTAAATTAATGGTTACCGCGGCACCAACAAATTTTTATCTATTTTTTAGGGCAGGTTTCTAGATTTTCCGAACATTTAGTTGTCAGCATTTCTAGCAGATTTTTATATTTTTGGAAATAAATTCATCAAAACCAAGCTAATAATAATTTTCAGCATAATTATTAAAATTTTGAAAAATTTTTAAAGCGTGTTTAAATTTTTCATGGAGTGAATAATTTTTTTGAAAAAGTTTTCGAACGTATAGTTGTTAGGGCTCGTACTAACAGAGTCACTTTGTTTTTTTTTTTTTTCATTTAAGATGAACCGTTCCAGAATTATCGTGCTCACCAGCTAGCCTTGAAAAAAGACGTTTCGAGATATCTTTTGTCAATTTTTTTTATAAAAAAATAATAATTTACATTGAAATATAATACTTCAATGTAAGTACTAAATGATGATATTGTGTACGTTTTATCCACTTTGGGTTCGTTAGGTGTGAAAAATCAGACACGCACTTCTAACTAACACAATTTATTTAAACAAATACAAATACAAATTAAACACTAAATTAAAACTAATTTATTTATGTACAATTTATATTCGAATGTTTTACAAAGCTCGCGACGGCGTAAACTTGTTTCAAAAACTGAGTCCGTTGCTGCCACTACTGCGACTTTTTACATTTCTTGCCAATGCCTCCAGAACGCGCTGGGGTACTCTGGTTCGTTGGAGAACATCCCAAATGTTTCGAGAAACGCTCGTTTTTACATCAGCATGGGAGAAGTATAACCATCCGGTTCATGGGACACTTCGATGGCATGTCCATCCGAAGCGACCATCTAGTAGGGCGATTCCGTGAAAGTCGTGCAAGAAGTGTCACCAGGGGTGCTGAAGAAGTGGTTGTCCATGACCAGAGGGTGTACATCAAAGTGCCCCAGGAACCGAATAGCTATACTACTCATCAGCCATCAGTTGCTTCGATCACGTGGATCGAAGCAGCGGCGGATCCGCTACGCGCTCGTCAAAATATATTACTAATTGGAATAAAATTGATCTAATTTAAAAAAATTGTGAAATTCGCCGTTATTTTTGTGACCCAACTAAAAGTAACTCCTTCAGACGACATGGCAGGTATCAACAGACAACAATTGTTTATCCAAAAATATTAAAAATCGCCTGTTGAATGAAGAAATGTTGAATTAGAACTTATTGAGTGTGACGACTGCTCCTACAGTCACTGGCTCCACAAATCTGTACCACATGTTCATACATCTCGCCGGCACACGTTTGAGTACGATAACTACAAATACCAAATTAATGATATACGAATAGATACTTGACATCTAAGGCACGGACTGATCCAGCCTGACTGACAACTCCACGGAGCAGTTCCAGGACGATACGCCTATGCAGGCAAGGAAGCAAACTTCATAAGCAAGGTAGTTTCACGAAACTGCTTATAAATAGTAAAAAGAATGGTGAATTATACAAAGAAACGGCTTGCTATGACAGTTAGCGAAGTTTTCAAGCTTTTCAAATGCCCCGCTATGAAACAAAATTGTTATTGCTGAAAAAATATTTGTTTTCTAAAAATTTTCAGTTATTATATATTCTATTGTAATTAATAGCACTTACAGCTAGAAACATTTGTGTATGTATTATATTATAATAAAATTATGTAATGCCGCATCCAAGAATTATTGCATTAATGATTTTTCTATAATTTGTGATAAACAACAATTCTCTTTAATTCAATTTATAATGGCCGTTCAAAAAAAAGTCATCAAATTTAGCCGAGCAAAAAAAAGACCTATTTCTATTTTATATTTATATTTAGTAACCTTATTTAATAACGTTTATAACCTTATTTTATTGTCGAAGCTATCACATTACGTGACAGCCATATATTATTATTATTATAATTTATTTTACAGTTGTGACGGCCCCTTCTAAAAAATTTGACAACAAGAAAGTTTCGCTTCGACATAACCGTTATGTTCATATCTCTCGTTCACAGCCAGATTTGATGACGTTTTTTTTAATGGCTTTTTTTTTAAATTATTTAAATACATACCACACAACGTAAACCGACTTTACTGTAATTTTTTTAAATGCATTGATGTTCAAACCATGTAGTATATAAATAGTTTATTTTACCAAGGTTTTTGCTTTGAAATTCCCATTAATGAAATCGAATGGGGTTCGCTGAAGGGCTCAGCATGACAAGTAGCACTATTTCAAATAAATTCTAAACGATTTTTCACTTATTTATGTATTCACTATTGTATTGCCAGCTACAGTTTCACCTCGGAGTGATGACGTCACTTGTAAGCACCGAGGCCTTCCTATTACGTCAGTAATGGTCCGTCCCGACGCGACGTCCGGTTCAATTTACTATAATTTAATATAACAGGGCGTAATATATTGTATGCACAGCAGCCCCGTTATTATGACTTTTTGTCATTATTAAGCGAAACAAAAAGGCTCGCCGACAATAACGCACCGACGCGAGAACAACAATGGCCACCTGAGTACGCTCGCGTCAAATCGGGCGTACCAACCCAGGCGAGGAATTGAGGCGCTGGCAATTCCTCCGCCGCTCCCTCGTCCGCCCCCAACCCCCGCGCCGCGCGACACATAAACGGGAGATAAGCGCTTTGTGTAATAGTTCTATTGCATAATAGTCGCGCTACGAGTCCTTATCAGAAAATGACTCATAACAACTGACAGACGCGAACAGGAAATTGGAATAAGAAATTTTGGGGCGTAAAATGAAAGATAGTAGTCCCGTAATTTCCTACCATCCGCGCCGGGCATTTGTAGTCTGAAGTCGAGCGAAGGGAGAGCGAGCGAGACCGGCTGGGGATGTTCCGGGCGCGACTGAAAAGTCGCGAGAGCTTTTTAGGGATCGCCGAAGCGATACTCTATTCACTCCACGACTACCCCCATTTCCCGCGCTCCTGCCGAGCTACGCTGTTAAAATGGACGGGAGAATTGCCGATGGATAGCCATAAAATATAATTATATGTAAATAATACTTTTTAAAAACAAGCTTCTATAGTGTTCCTTCCAACAGGGAGGAACATACATACAGGGTTGGAAAGTCCAAGATTTCAAAGCCGAGCATTAAAAGATAGAAAAGAATAAACTCTTCAAGTGCAGGGAACTGACAGAGAAATATTATATCCATAGTTGCCAGACTGATATGTCATTTTAAAACTTTTATGAGCGTTATTCTCTGTCTTTCGTGATAGGGTAGCAATAAAATATGTAGGCGGGACGCCCCGCCCATAAATTATAATGAGCACGTGTGAATTGAATTATTATATCGTTATTGGTCTACGGAAAATAAGCACTTGAGTATTCCTGTGCGTACGCACTACGCAGTATCCCGAGAAATTAAATGTTTGGGTTGTTATTTTAAGCGATTCCATCGTTGGGCCATTTTTTATAAACGGTTCCTTAAATGCCAACAAATATTTAACAAATAAAACAAACTCTTTACGGACATGAACACGAAAGATCACGAAATTTAAATGATTTACGGGCCAGAATTGTACAAGTCCTAAATAATATTTCCCCTGAAGTGTTAGAAGTTAGAACGCGTAAGAACTGAGTTTTACGATAGACTAGGTTTTTGCGAAGCACAAAGGAGCGACATTTTTGAACCACTTATTCAATGGGCATTTTTTCTTTCTTTCGTCTTATAACCGGGTTGATTTATATTTTTATTTTTGTATTTTTTATAGAACTTCAATTTTATTTTCTTGCAGACTGGTTAGTTAAGGAATACAAAAATTTGAAAATAAATACAATTATGTTTGGACACTTCTTTTAAGTGTATGGGATAATTGTAAAAGTCAGAATTACGTAAGAATTTTGTTTCATACAGCTAAGTCGATGTACACATCCATAGCTGCGAAAAAGTGCTGAGTTCCATTCAAATTCGGCGATAGGCGTGTAGGTAATACCCCACTCCAATTTATTTTACGCGCAGGTCTTATACGTTTCTAATACGTGAACAAGCGTGAAACAATGTGGCATCTAACTGTCTTTGTCTGTCCTTACTGCTGTCTTTTAACTTATTCTCCTCTACACATGTATCGCCAATTTGTAAAGGTGCAATTTCCTAGGGTGTATGACTCCACTGGCATATTCTAGCACCCAGATAGGTTCGGTTTAACCAACTTGCTCAGATAAAAAATGTAGCTATAAAAAGTTACAAGACGTTAGTTATATTTTATTTCTTGTTTCCTCTATAACTCACAACCCAATTAACCAATCTCAACAATGTTTGGAGTGACTCAGTTTCTATTGATGTAGAATGCAGTGGTTACAAGCGAAGCGCAAACAAACGAGGGAGCGGGCGAGGTAGCAATGCACAAAAAAATTACCTGTATGTAATTGTATATCAAAAATCGAAATTATGTGCGGTTTACAAGAAAGACCAAATAAATGAGACAAAGGAACAATAAATCGATATAATAAAGAAATGTTCTTGTTAAATCAATTGTTCAACTGTTGTCAATGATCATAGTCAATATGTCCAATTTATAGTTTTAGTATTGTTATTTCTCAGAATTCATAGTCACACTTCTACGGCGAGAAGGGAGACTATGGGAAACCCTGGGAGAAATTTACCCATTCCTGCTGCAGACAGTGATGGGTTGAATACTCATCCCCGTCTCCAGCATAAGCCGAGGGGAGTAAATTCATCTTGTCCCAAAACCTTTCCTACAATGTGACAAATTTGTAATGCAACTACTTTCTGGCCATTTCTAATTTTGTTATGAGGCAGTCCCAATTCCGCGATATTCTTGTCGAATCTAGTCGTCTTCACTCCCTCTGTCGATATCACTAGGGTGTATATCTCCACCTTCTCCAGCCTTCAAAGGCGCTTCAGCTCGATTGATATGTTTTCGTGTTCCGCGATCTCCTGTCGTTCGATCTTCTGAATGTTGTGGGTAAGTGGCACTGCGATGTCTATGATGATCCCTCTTCGTTGTTCCTTGTTCATCAGCGCAATATCTGGCCGATTGAAGTTTACTGTTCGGTCGGTGATGATCAGCCTATCCCAGTGCATCACTGCTGCTTCTGATTCCAGCACAGCCTCCGGTTTATGTAGTAGTATGGCGGATAAGTAGCTAACAGAGTATACTAGAGCGTTAGTTGTTGGTGGATGGCATTCCTTAAAATATACTTCTGGTAATTTTTTGTTTTTATAACTATATCCCGAATAGCTATCAAGAAGCCTACAGTTTCGGGGTACAGATAGCCGTCGGTAAGCCATTTTACTGAATTGTCTTTGTTCATGTAGTCTATCTGTAGCTTTTCTGGAAAACGAACTTGTAAAGCATGTTCCATCCACTGTGCCTGGAGCTCCTCTTCTGTTGGTATGTTCGTATAGCGTCCTCTCTTTCTATTGCTTCTATTAGTGGGTCCCGGTTAGTTCTCTATTCGCAAATGAGTCTTTTCTCCTATCAAAAAAGTTAACTAGCTATAAAGGAAATTCAAAAATGCACGATTTAATAAAGTATAGGTTGTAAAAGTTTATACGTAGTACCAAGAAATTGGAACGAGCGTTATAAAGATGGAAACATAAACACAATCATCACAACACGAGATTTAATCATCCATCCCTTGAGTCGACGAGAGTGGTTTTTAGCAGTGTAGGAGGGAATACGCTCATTTCAAGGTAGAGGAGCTTTATCTGCAGTTATATTATTACATTATAACAAGTGGCTCGGGAGCGGAAATTACACAAACTATTTTCGAATGGTCTCGCTCAGTGTTTTAGTACAGCGTGTTGCAGATAACGCCGCCATTTCCTCGGGACTTACAGCGCGTTTTGAGTCGTGGACGCTTTAGGGGTGTTTTCTTCAAAAAAAGGCCGTGAAAATCGTGTTTTCAATTAAGGGATAGATAGGGGATGCACATGAAGGAAACGCGGTCGAGTGTAAGATGGACTCAAGCGTTGAATGTTGCGCATTTTCATAGCATTGTCAACGTAGACGCAAATGAAAATTACGTTTCAAATAAATACCATCTAAATAGTTTCCATTAGAAGTAATACACATGTTGACACGATCTTTCAGCCTTTTCATGCCTTTCGAAAACTTCTCTTTTGACATACTGTTTAACTTCGTTGTCACGGCTTCTTGTATCTCCTCTATCGACGCAAAACGGTTCCATTTCAAGTCCATCTTTAATTTGGGGAACAGGAAATAATCAGGGGGACTCAAATCGGGCGAGTACGGTGGGTGGCTGAGCACAGAAACCATTTTTTTTGGCCAAAAATTGAGTGTTAATCGCTGCGGTATGCGCTGGTGCGTTATCGTGCCAGAGAAAAAAAGAACGATCTCTCCACAGCACTTGTTGGTAGAATGAAGTATTCACAGTAGTAGCTTGAGGAACAATTTCTTTGTGGACGATGCCTTTGGAGTCAAAAAAACACCAAGATTGTCTTAATTTTTGAAAACGCAACTTTTTTTGGTCGCTGCGAATTTTCGGAGACCCATCAGCGCAAAAAAGGCAACTTTCCGCAAAAAGGTTATACTACCGAAAAACAGAAGCACGAAACATAATAGATCCACCATAAGCCAATTTTAACATTTCAAACGTTCCCATCGCACATCCACCGGCTTTAAAGCAAAATTTAATTGCAACATATTGTTCGTTATTTTTATTCATCGTGAAATTATGACCGCGACCACTTTGGTACTACCACGTGAACTACTACTGAACAGTTTAATGTGATCCGATGGACTTGATTCCGTTTTTTTTTTTGGGGGGGGAGGAGGAAGGTTGTCGTAACTTGTTTCCAAAATTTCATGAAGATAGCGCTAGTAGTACCGATGTAGTCACAGTCTTAAAACTTATGGGACACACTGTGTATGGTTATGGAACAGATAACAGAACTCTTAAAAATCTGTATTAAAACTTGACCTATTGCAAACTCAATGGATTCGATCGACGCAATAGAAGGTGCATCTTTGTAACTTTTTTATTTTCTAGAAAATTCACTTGAAATTTATTTTATAAATGGCAGTAGAATCAATGGAAGCGGGTATATTCGATAAGAGCTGCATATAAGAACTTTTTTCTTCAAGGACGACTTATTCCAGACGCAGTTATTCATTTAGACCATTTTAGCCGGTCAGTAAAACGTTTTCTAAATTTTTACACTGGCAAACTGGAAGCCTCAATCGGGAACAAGAAAGTGGCAAACCCAAAGTAAGGATAAAAGAAAACGTTAAGCAAGTAAGAACGGACAATCCAAGAACATCAATCTGAGCCAACAAGTGAGTCTGCCCTATACTACATGTAATTTTGAAAAATGAATTGGAGCTCCATCCATATCGTCTGCAATCCACACGTGCATGAATTTCTCATAGTGGACAACCTCTAAGACTAGTTTTGCCAATGGTTTATTAACCATTTTAACATTAACAATGCTCTCTTCGAAAAAAATGTTGGAGTGCAGGCAACCCTCACTTTTATATTGAAACTCCACTACACCCACAAAAAATTGACGTATGGACAGCAGTTAGCAGAAGGAGGATTGTTGGACCTTTTCTTAAGGGGACTAAGGAGGGTTGAAAATGAAAAAAAGTGGCTCGTGTTTAATGGTTTATAACAAGGCCGCGAATAAATATAAAATTTTTTTGTTAAGGGTATTAATTATAACATTATAAAATGAGAAAATTCATTGAAATTCGTTCCAGAACAGTAATATCACCCATGTAATAAGGAAAACTGTTGAATCCACGGTTTTACCACGATTCCAGTCGAACGAATAACGGTTTTGGCAAATTCTAAAAATATTTCTTCTCCTTAGGCTTCTCTCTATTGATTATACCTAACAAATTAAAAACAAAAATTAAATTAACAAAATGGCGTCCAGAAAACATATAATTTGGAAAAACTCGAGTTATTTGATATTATAAAATTGTAACAAAATTTTTTTCAATCTGATTTTAGGTATAATTCATGCGTTATAGTGTTTTACAACTCCTGTATAAATTTCAAGTTGATATCTTTCGCGGTTCTTGAGATATCGTGGTAAAATCATAAAAAAATGTAGTTTCAAGAAAATCGATTGTAGTTTCGGTACAATATTTGTGTTAGAACAGTCGTACGGAAACAGAAACGTTTCGATTTTATTCTTAGGTCGTCTTTAGTGTGTCGTTACAAATTAAAACTTAATTCTACTCTCTATATTGCATAGAGAACCCTAGAAATTAGAATAATGCTCAGACTGTTCGGTCGGGACCGACCGCGCGATTATCTGCGTTCGGCCGACCGCGCGCCACACTACATTTTACGCTCTCTTGACCTCAATTTTGGGAATTTTTCAAACAAACAAACGGGAAGTTATTCCTAAAGGATCACATTATCGGAATATGCAAAAAAACGAAAATCGATTTTTTTCGAAATTTCCACCCTCCCTAGTGTCCTTAACAGAACACCAAATGTACCGTTTAGAAATCTCACCTTATGATCTTCGAAGATCGTGTAATTAGTTTGAACACGCCGTCCATATTACCCCCCCTTCCCCCTACCGAGCTTGCGATTTGACTCCCTGTGACTTTTTTCTCTGGCCTTATCCAAAAATTTAATTTTTGAAACTGAGCAAGATTACCTCAAGTGGACCCCCTATTTCCCACTTGAGCATGTTATTCAAGTACAACTATTTTATTGTGAAGTATTCACTACCAATAATTAGACTCTGGAACAGTTTTTAAAAATTTTCATTTTAATAACAATTTTTTTTATAATAAAAATTTCGAGGACTTTTAATTAAAAAATAGATTTCGAACCAACCGACAGAGATAAATGAATGAAATTTTTAGAATGAATTGTTAAATATCTATATTTTGTTAAAATACTAAAAACTAATAATTATTTATTTATTATCATATTGTTAATTAACTTTTAAATAAACAAATGAAAATTTCAATGACTTCTCCCTCAAACATTGAAAATAGTTTTCATTGGTTACATGCATTATACATTTAAGTTTGATATCCTAAAAGAAAATTTCACTGCTCGCTATTAATTTAAACAATATACATTTATTTATCACTGCGCGGCGAGCTTTGCCGATACAGCGCGCTGCCGGGAGACCTGGACTTCACTTTAACTCCGGTCAGCCGTAATTAACAATAACAATTGTAAATAATGTTATTCAACGAATTTTATTTTTTTAAACATAGTGTAGTGAACAAATAGATAAAATAATTTCTTATACTTAAACTAAGACAGAGAGAACTAACAAATAAGTAAATATAAATTTTACAGCAACGCGTTATTTTATTTACTTTTCAAAAACTTTGTTAGTGATAACGTTTTCATCTTGTGAAACAAGCTTACACTGCACTGATACACCATCTAAAGGTTTGTAATAGTGAAACTGGCGAGTATTTTTTTATTGTAACAGATTTTTGAGAAAGTTCTTGTACTTTTTTTGAGAGTCATGATCTTCTTGAGAACAGAAACCAAAATTAATTTTTTTAAAAGGCCTTTTGGCCCACTCGAATAACGAAAGTGCTGTCGTTATATGCTTATCATTGTGACGTTGAAGGCTAGCACGATAGGCCTGCCTTTTTACACTTCTTCCTAAGCCATCACACGCTCCTTTGCCATGGGATGTGACGAAGAAGTTCCATTCCCATTCAACAGCAAAATCCTTCTTGTGATTGATTAGGTTGGCAAAATTATATTTATTTTTATATTGTGAAGCCGCTCCGTCCGAAAAATATGAGATTGTTTTAATGTTATTGGCACCAAATTTCTTTTTCAAGAATTCAATTAATTTAAAATTAAGAAGGTGAACCCAACTTGCGTCGTGACTCATTTTTTTCGGAAATCACTAAAAAATTTTCATTTATTACATTTCTATTTTCATTTCTCTGTATCACTGCAGTGTAAGCTTGTTTCACAAGATGAAAAAGTTATCACTAACAAAGTTTTTAAAAAGTAAATAAAATAACGCGTTACTGTAAAATTTATATTTACTTATTTGTTAGTTCTCTCTGGCTTAGTTTAAGAATAAGAAATTATATCATCTATTTGTTCACTATATTATGTTTAAAAAAATTAAATTCGTTGAATAACATTATTTATAATTGGTATTGTTAATTACGACTGACCGGAGTTAAAGTGAAGTCCAGGTCCCCCGGCAGCGCGCTGGCGCTGTATCGGCATAGCTCGCCGCGCTGTAATAAATAACATGTATATTGTTTAAATTAATGCATGTATATTGTTTAAATTAATAGCGAGCAGTGAAATTTTCTTTTAGGATATCAAACTTAAATGTATAATGCAAGTAACCAATGAAAAAAAATTTCAATGTTTGAGGGAGAAGTCATTGAAATTTTCATTTGTTTATTTAAAAGATAATTAACAATATGATAATAAATAAATAATTATTAGCTTTGAGTATTTTAACAAAATATAGATATTTAACAATAAATCCTGAAAATTTCATTCATTTTTCTCTGTCGGTTGGTTCGGAATCTATTTTTTAATTAAAAGTCCTCGAAAGTTTCATTATAAAAAAATTGTTGTAAAAATGAAAATTTTGAAAAACCGTTCCAAACTAATGATTGGTAGTGAATACTTCACAATAAAATAGTTGTACTTGAATTTCATGCTCAAGTGGGAAATAGGGGGTTCACTTGAGGTGATCTTGCTCAACTCCCATTGGCGATATGGAAGATCTTCAGCAACGCATTGTCAATAAAATTAATATAGAACACCGTGGATACCGCAGGACGTTATTGTGCTCAAGTGTGTATAAAATTCTTTAATACTGTCTTATTTTTCCGAAAATGTAGTTTCTTTTTGAAAAGAAGTACGTCTTTTTTTTGCTCGGCCAACTGTAATAACCTTTTTTTTTAATAGCTCGTTATTATTGAGCTTACCCGGTTTAAGACCGTAACATGCTACAAGGTAAGTTACTGTACTCTATTTCCATTTTAAATTGAAAATAGGTAGAAAAAAGCAAGGTTGTCTGATATATTTTCTAAAATTGCTAAGCTCACTATACAAGTATACTTCATACTTCAGTAAACTGTTAGTTCGTGACGTTCTTCGAAAGCTAGTTTGGAAATATTTAAAAAAAATACATAGGTATAAATTTATTAGTTAGCATTAAAATAAAGCGTTTAAAATTGCTAGAAAAAATAATTATAAATTCAAACAACTTTATGTATATTACCATACTTAAGAAAATTTTGAGGAGCCGGCGGCTCAGGCGGCTGGTCGCACAGAGTAAAACCACTGGCGGTAACACCGGTCAACGAGATTATTAGACTACTTTGTATTTAATACATTGCTAATACTTCTTCGGTCCACTGTGCCATACATTTTTTACGATGTCGTTAAAATGATTTACGACATTTGGAATTCTGAGTTGTTTAAGACGCCAGTGACGTGTATTTCAGCTAGGTTTATTAACACAGACAATTTTTTGAGATTGTCTGGCTAAATGAGCATTATTTACAGCAAATTATATTACACATATTAAGAGTTTTGTATGCAGGCTAATTTTAATCTCCTATATTGATTTGAATGAAAAAAATTATTTCACAATTTTCGAATTTATAAAAAGATATATGCACGCCCATGGAATCATCAAGTTGCACCGCTTTTTTTGTTCACCAGGCGTATTTATCATTTTCAATTAAAACTAGAAGGACTATACCTCTTGGCATAGGCCACCCGAATTATTGCCGACTGCCGAAAATGAAGAATACACCAGCCATACAGACGAATACGGACAATAAGTTTCAAGCGGAGCACGGAATTCCTTCGCAGATGGGAATTCCAAATCTCATACCACGACGTTTCTGCCATCGGATGTCGGGGTAAGTCAACGGCGGTCGTCGCCGGCGCAATAAACGACAATGAAATATGTATTCGACGCCGGTTGGCATGGGAGCAGACGGGAATCCTCCAAACGGATGAGCGTCCCGTATCGGGTTTCGGACGCGAGGAACGTGGAGAATTCGCGAGGGATGCGTTCGAGCTGCAGCGCGGAGACACATGTCCGTCTGTCCGTCCGTCGGCGTTAATGAGTAATTGATGCGGCCAGCGTCGCAGAAGAGAGGGCGCTTCGTAGACATGGTCATAAATTAACCCTTTCAGGGGCGTAATTAAACTAGAAATTTTATTAAACTGTTCTTGTCATTCTCGTATGTTTTTGGGATCGCTGATTACAAATCTGTAGTCAAAATTGAGAAATTCAAGATGGCGGCAGCAATATGGTGGACCGCAAGCAAAAAAATTGAAAATTTCAGAATTCAGATGATTGAATTCAGATTTATTCCTAATTTTTAAATTTGATTTTATTTCATTTTTCGTTGAGTGGCCACAACATTTTTGATAAAGTTTCGGTGGTGGCTACACTACTAAAATCCTGTATAAATATCCATATATCGTCACCTATGTATGACTGACATACATAAATGCCAATCACAGTGTCACCCACAAAACATCTAAATAGAAGAAGGGCAATCTCCATAGATAAGGAGGGAAACACGCATCGGGGCCACCATAGTACCGGTGGCCAGTTTTTCATAATGCGCATGCGCGACGCTCAATCGAAATGCGTAGCCGTGAATTGGCATCGCCAACTTCATTTTACAATTCAATTTTTCATACAGCAAACTCGTTGTTGCTGCATAAAAAATTGATTTGTCACCATACCCCACTTTATGATTTTATCATTCAAGGTGGAATAACTAAAAACAATTTGCTTGAAATTATTTATTTCTACAATTATAAACATTTAAAACAATACATTATCAAAACATATTGACATAGTAAACAAAAATTATTTGAAAACAAAATAAGTCAAAGGAGATTAAAATAACAAAATTTTTCCATCGAGATTAGGTTGTATTTAACTTGGACATACCTGCTGGACATCGTGAACATACTTCCTACTGATGAAGTAGAACGCTTGTTGTTGCATGGCTCTATACAGTGAAGAACACTCTAAAAACACATAATATTTTATTACCATTTTAAAGTTCAAACGCTGAGAAACTTCTATTATTTAATATGTACACAAGCTCATTTACAAGACTATTTCATATTAACAGTAAACTAGAAAGAACTTTGCTAAACCTAAGAATTAATTAAATTACACGTATCTTTTTATTCTTTTCATGCACATCTTATTATGTTCTTGTAATATACTAATCATTTATAGGTTAGATAAGTAATTTAAGTACAGTATTTACTTACCAATAAGTAGAATAATTTAAATTATATCCTTAAATGCCAATCACAAAAGAAATAATAGTTTTATCACAAAATAATGCACAAAATAATTTGATGCGAATCAAAATTTTCCATTAGGGACGCTTCCTAAACAACAACAATCAAAGTTTAAAATGCCGCGTTTCTATTGGATATGGATCGCCTAGGCAAATAGACCTATGGGATTGCCGCCACCGATACCACGCGGCCATTTCGTTATTTATAATTTTTCCCCAGATTTGGGGAATTATAAAAAATATGCCACTTCAAAGTCAATTATTTAATCTCTGAAAAGTATTATTATTGTAATTATTATTATTCAAAATGTCTAGTTTGACTTACTTTACTTTATTTAATGCATGTAAGGGGATATATCTAACATAACGAAATATCGCGTCAGAGTGTTGCTGAAATTATTACGACTTAAGGTGCATCTGGCAACATTGCACTGATAGCGTGTTGCGAGGTCGTGAATGCTAGTTTCACCCCCGTGGTGTCACCTTTATATGACTGAAACGGCCCAAACAACAATCTGTGTGTCAGTCATTTATCGGTGACATGCAGGCAATGTGTTCATAAAAATCAGGGATGCATCCTTCATGGAAGCTAAGGAAGTACAACTTCGTTTGCCTCTATAGAAAAAAAACTATATATTATTACTTTTTTTAAAATGAATTGTATATAACGAAGGTTGTACAACAGCACCAGCTATGACGAGACTACTGAAATAAATACGAATTGAGGCGACCCCTATCACATGCTACGCGAGTTGCCTAGGTGTTGCATTCCATTGCCTCCTATACATATATTTCGTGCATAGAAGGCGAATTCCTCTTCAGTTTGAATAAGGTAGGTTTTTGATGTCCACTGCATTCCTTTCTATAAAACTCATGAGACGCCCCTGATGACATCTCAGACTGATAGATATTAATTTTCTAAAATTTTGACATGTTTCAATCTATTACAATTACCCATGGTTTTAATTCAACGAACATTTTTTATAACAATAATTCAAAGAACGATATATAAGGTCATTTGCGGTGTCCATCTGTATCTTATTTATCTACGATATAGTCTTTAATGTCGTAGTCGTATTGTTTGTTACTTATTTTTCCATCGTCCTTTTTCACTTCCTCGATCACCAACTTACGATTTTTCAAGTCGAATAAGTCGAATAAGTCAAAAATTTGACTGATGGTCAAATTCATATTAAAACAAATTCTCCTGACTTACTTTTTTGACCTGACTTGGAATTTATTGTTTACACGTGTACTAATCCTACAAACCTAGTACAACCTTAGATAATCACTTGGTGTTAATTATGCGTGTTTGATCATAAAACTCTCAAAGAATACTGGGTGATCAAGGTATACGCCTTTTTTTCTTTATGTGTTGAGACAAAGTTTTCAAACGATCATCATTTCACATCCATAAGAACTGTCAACTTTTGAACGAAATTTATAGAACTTCCGGTTTCACCGGAACTGCTACGACTACATGACTCCGAATACCGGGCACCATACTGTGTCATTTGTGGTGATAAGACTCATTGTTGACATTGATATGGCACAGTGACGTTAAGTACTCGTTTGTTAGACTATAATTAATTTTAAGGATTTTCATACCCCTTGAAGCTTATAATTTAGCTACGCCGCTGAGGGCCAACAATATAGCAGCAGAAACGCGCAGGCCATGAGACCGCGGAACGAAAATTCAACATTTCATCCACGGGAAAGGAAGTGAGATATTGTATGACAGCCTGTCTCGGAGAACACGCATCTTTTGTTTTGGTTATGTCGTCGTTTTTTTTCCTAGGCCAACTCCGTTAATTAGCCCGTAATTAGCTCCGAGTCAGAGCTAACTGTGACCTCTTGGATTGGGTGGTCCCCCGTTTTTGTCAGCCGGAAAAAACGGCATCCAGAAAACAAATTGTTTTGGGTAATTGTTGCGGTGGCACACGGAGAGGTTCCGAGAAAGTTTTTTTTTTAATTGGACAGAAATTTATTTCCGCAGAAGGTCGTTATATAAAAGAGATCTGAGCTGATTAAATAAAATCGTAATATCAGTTGCTTATCTGCCTTTTACTGGAATGATGAAAACTGTAATAAGTAAAGTGTACTTAGGTATAGCTTATTTATTTAAATATTATAGCAACTATTGTTTAGTAAGGTAACATGTACAGTACTGTTTAGGCTACATTAAGAATGAAGGGGGATTGATAAGTGAACTTATCTCTTAGATATAGGTGACTCAAGTATGATGGTGATGTGCAACCCAATCGTTAATATGGTCAGCTAGGTGGTCAGCTAAATTTTTTATCGTTTCAGGTGGTCGAGAAATGTCAGGACAATATTAAATGAGAAAGAAATAAAAATTCTTTATCTCTATATTTCATTTTCCTGTATAAAAAAAAAACTTATATGAATTCATCTAGAAAATGACATGTGGTTTCCTCTAGTTAGATTTATTGTGAGTACAGTTTTAGTCATATTGAAATTTTCTTCACCCCAATAGATAACATGTATAAAACCACTCTCAAATTCATCCAGGGAGTGATTTTTTAAATGACATTTTTTAGGGTAAAATCGTAAAGTCAATTTCCAAATAATTACGGCTATGTTCGTACTAAATGCATAAAGTACAAATTAAACCACCTCACATTTATTAACAGATGTTAGCTGAACGCGTCGTTATTTTTTGTAAAAGTACACACATTCTGTTAACTGCTGCTCTCCTTCTATTATTAAAGAAACCACTGATTACTAGGATCTGGAAAGTGTGCTACAACGCAGGGTCGGACTCGTAATCCGTAATGTCATTGACGGAAGCAACGAAGGACCAAAAAAACGTGGGCAAAAATGATGAACATACTTATCGCTTAGTATCATTCAGAAACACCGACTGTCTTCAGTGCTTGAGCGTACATTTGCCACAACCAGTAGTCTTTCTGCATTTCTTCTCGTTAAACGTAAGCAATTTGGCCTGTACATACGGTTGTAAAAGGAAAATGATCGTTCCACATCTACCGAAGTTAAAGTTACAAATTCAAAATGGTTCACATGGACAGCGGACGACACACCACGCATATTATTTTCACGATGTTCGCACAGTTGTTTATACCACTAACAGTTGTTTGCAAAGCCCATTTACTAGTTATCAATATCGGGGGCGAAATTTTTGAAACACCTAAAATTCGTATCAGAACATTAACGACCTTATTATCACAAAAATCTGTTTCCCTCGACTCATTCCCATGATACGTTAATATGTCTATTCACAAATGGTAACGACTGTGCCATTATTGCAAAAATCCACATAAAATCAGATAATTATGTAAATACACTACACGAACTCTAAAAGAAGTACATGATCCAACATATGTACGTATGTGTTTTTCACACATTTATTAGTTCGTCACTCACGACATATGACATTATTTTAAATTCGGCGTTCTACCATCCATCCGCTCGCATCGAGTTAACATACAGAGAAAATACTACGGAATCATCGCTACGGCTAAACTGCATACATGCCTCCTGTAAACCCGCACGGGAGAGTCCCAGTGTGCGTTACTATTAGGGTTGCCTCCTCTCTGGGCCTCGCCCGGAGTTTCCGGGCCTTGGAGACGATCTTCGGGTCTCCGGCCTTACGCAAATTTCTCCGGGCCAAAGGGGTTTACAGATGTTTTTTTAAATTTTAAATTATTTATTTAAACACAGGTTTACATGTTTACATATTTTACCGCCATCTACCAGCCTGCGGGCCAACGTTCGACGTCAGTCGTTCTCTATTATTTTAAAAGGACGAACCAAAGAGGACATCCTCGTCCCAGCACAAAAAAGAGAACCACTGTCAGGTGTGTGGCGGTAAAAATCTTAGTTCTCTTGAATATTTTCCTGAAAGTGCAGTATACCTTTTTTTCAATGGAACCGTCTGCAAAGAAAAAAATCCTACCTCTGTAGTTTTCATGACAGATGGTTACAGTATCCTAATAATAAGTCGTGGTTAAACAAAACTGACAATATTACGGGATCATGCATGAAATATAGTGTTACATTTACAGTCAAACATGACGGTGAAAAAGCAGTTAAAAAACATTCAAATAGTGAGAATCATAAAAAAAAAACAGGAAAAAACATTGCATCAAACAAACTTATGTCAGCTTTTTACACTTTAAATATCCCGCTTACCCCACCCCCTCTCTGCCCTCTGACTGAAAATCTCCGGGCAAGACATAGGTCCGAGGTCGCAACACTAGTTACTATGCATGGTTAGTGGCGTACATAATTTACAGGGCGCTTAAAAAATACGGTTTATACTTTAATTATCATAGAGTTGTATAGTGCCAACCCCGCATTGTAGCACAGTTTCCGAACTTTACTGATGACGTAACCATATAAATAATTGTAAAAAGTACCGGGACTTAGTGTACCAAATAACTTATAGTCTCGAGATGATTATACGAGGTGTGGCTATTAAATAACCGAATTGATGCTGCTACCAGCGCGCTGCCAACGCGACAAGTTTGAACAGAACTATGTCTAGTGATACTTTCCCCACCCTGAGCTCGCCGGACAAGCCAGTGGGTCGCTCAGTTTGACTGTAGCAGTCGCTTGAGTTAGTCTACGCACCAGTGACGCGTCAAAAAAATGTTAAGTGTTCAGATCAATTAATCTCAAGTTCCTTGTTAAACTGAGGAAAACTTTTACAGAAGCTTATGCAATGTTAAAAGAAGTGTACGGGAATGAATGTTTATCCCGTACACAAGTTTTTAAATAGTTTAAACGGTTTAAAGAGGAACGTGAAATGACCGAAGACGATCCGCGCCCCGGAAGGCCCTCACCGTCAAAACTGGAAAAAAACATTGAAAAAATTGATAAAACAATCCGCGAAGATCGTCGTCTAAGCATCCTAAAATCACAGAAATCGACAAAGAATGTGTTCGCCAAATTTTGCATGCATCGTTCAACATGCGTAAAGTTTGCGCAAAAATAGTGCCAAAACTCCTCACTCCCGAGCAAAAGAAATCAATAATGAACATTCGCGCTGACATTCGAAACAACACTGACACTGATCATCGGCGTAGCCAGCCTCAGTTTTCAGGTGGGGCATTGCCCCAGTACGTTGGATTAAAATAATATTTTTGAGTACGGTAAAATGAATGGAAAGAAATACGCTATAATAGTAAATAGTGGTTCATAATAACTAATACATGTATTAACTTATAAACATAGCGATTAATATATTTTTTTATACGCAGTTTTTTTTATTATAATTTTTTTATTAGAATCTTAGAATATTTCAAGGGGGGCCAGAGGTACATCAGGGGGGCAGGCCCCCAGCCCCCCCCTAGCTACGTCGATGACACTGATCCAGGCTTATTAGACACGGTAAAATTGAAGGGGACAAGATTCGAAAGTGTGGAAGCGGTTAAAGCAAAAGTGACGAAGGTTCTGAACCATCTGAAAGAAGCGGATCTCCAACACTGCTTTCAACAATGAACAAGTCGTATGGAGCGGTGTAAAGATCGTCAAGGGTATTAAAGGCGAAAAAGTTGCTGCTGTAATTGGTAACGAATAAAAAGTGTTATGACAGCAGTTCGATTATTTAATAGCCACACCTCGTATTGACAGTTCGGCTATAGTTACACTCGAACCCCTCTTAATTCACCAAATCCGTCCATCATCACCTCGCTTAAGTAGCGAAATTTAGTCTCGCTTAAGTCGCGATCATAACGTCAACTTTTTCGTGTTTTAGCTGCAAAAAGAAATATTTAGAGATATACCACAGCACTTGTTATAACGAAAAATGAGCCAACTGAACAAAAAAATAAACGTAAGTATACCCAGTCGTGCGTGACAATTCTCAATTTTCCACTTATATGAATATTTTAAAGGTTAAATATTTTTAAAAGACACCTAACCTATTTTAAAAGGTTAGATGTCCATATTTAATGTATTACACAATCATTTTTTTTCAATAAAAATTGTATTCATGCGAGAATCCAATTTCTAAACGTAGTTCTAAAACTTTTACAGGCGGCGACTTAACCGGGCCGGTTTCGCGACATAATAGGGGGAAACGTGGTGAAATAAGAGAGGATGTGAATTAAGCGAAGGTGAATTAAGAGGGGTTAGAGTGTACATACTTGTCGGGCTCTATTTTAAAGTAGCGCAGGTGAAACACTTGCGAGCATTCCCCAAGATGATCTATATCCTCCCGACCGCGGTTATTAATGAGAGCATCCGAGTGGAAGCAAGACGAAAAAGACCCCGCAGATAGACTTTACGAGACTATTAAGTTAAGGAGAATGGGTGCCCGCCGTTGATTAATACGTTATTTTGACGTGGCGCGGTGTAAGGCTATTAGCTAAAGACTTACTAATGATCTGGAGCGTTGGCATATTAGTGTTTTCTAACGCACATGTGTGTGTGTGTGTGTATGTGTGTACGCTCTCGAGGCGCGTATATTTTTAGTCGAACTAGCAGTGGCGGCCGATGGGGGAATTTGAAAATTGCCGTTTAGCCCAATCAACGGGGAGAAAACCGGTCACTAATTGTTGTCAGCGAACAAAAAATATGGTCGTATAGAGAAAAAAATTCTAAGAAAGATAGCGTGTTTTTCTACTCGAGTTTTAATGGCGAACATAACAAAAAAAATCGCAAAAGTCAAAAAAACGATTTTTTTGCAAATAAAAAAAAAGCTTCAAGACCTACACAAGAAAGTTAAATTAGAAAGTTGTAGGTCTTAAAAATGCGCATCGAATGAAATTGAACGAAAAAAAATCGGTTCATAAGCATTAGAGAAAAATTTAAAAAAAAAACATCAATAATCGCGTTTTCGTATTTTTTGCTGTATAAATTCCAATTTTGTGTGAACAGACTTCTTGTTAACTACAAATATAGCCCAAGACAAGCGGAAAATGATCCTTTTTTTCAAAAATTCAAAAAAAGCCTTATTTTTTCGAGTTATAACGATTTTAAAAAAAAAAAAGACGTTTTCAAAAATCAACTTTTACAGAGGCAAAAATGATCGTACAGAAACGATCATGGGCTCATTTTATTCGCAAAGACTTGTACTTTCATGCTATTAAAAAAACAAATCGCTTTTATTTAATTTTTTCATAAAAAAATGCGTTGTAAAATTGTATCATTTTTTCGAACCGCTTGTTTTCGAATAACTTTTTTTAATTTTGGTTTTACATTTTTGGCCGTTGCATATTTGAAAACTGGCATTCAAAACACGCAATTTAAAAAAAATGTGATAATTGTGCGAGCGCGATCGATTTGAAATCGTGTTTAGGTTTGGATGCGCCCAAGCGGAGTGTCCCTCCACTCTGTCGCGCGCCGTGCGCTGGCTAGCGCGTGCCATACCCAGCACTGTTCTTTCGCAAACAATTATGTCAACTTAATTTATGCGAGATGATTTTAAATATATTTTTTTTAAGAAAGTAAAAGTCTGAGATCTATTTCGTGTAAAAATTAAGTCAATCGGACGTTATACAGCGGAATAAAAAAAAAAACATATCCGCTCCCTGAGATAGTAGGACCTTCATTTTTTTTAAGCGTGTTTTGAATGCGTTTTCAAATATGCAACGGCCAAAAATGTAAAACCAAAATCAAAAAAGTTATTCGAAAAAAAACGGTTCGAAAAAATGATACAATTTTACAACGCATTTTTTATGCAAAAACCAAATAAAAGCGATTTGGTTTTTTAATAGCATGAAAGTACAAGTCTTCGTGAATAAAATGAGCCCCTGATCGTTTATGTACGATCATTTTTGCCTCTGTAAAATCTGATTTTTGTAAACGTCTTTTTTTTAAATCTTTATAACTCGAAAAAAAAAATCCTTTTTTTAAATTTCTGAAAAGAGGATCATTTTCCGCCTGTCTTGGGCTATATATGTAGTTAACAAGAAGTATGTTCAAACAAAATTGGAATTTATACAGCAAAACCCCCCTGAACGTTTATGTACGACATACGAAAACGCAATTTTTGACATTTTTTAAAATTTTTTCTCAAATGTTTATGAATCGATTTTTTTCGTTTAAATTTCATTTGACGCGCATTTTTAAGACCTACAACTTGCTAATTTAAGTTTCTTGTGCAGGACTTGAAGCTTTTTTTTTGCAAAGAACCGTTTTTTTTTTACTTTTGAGAATTTTTTTTGGTTACGTTTGCCTTTAAAACTTGAGTCGCAAAAAAACGTTATCTTTCTTAGAATTATTTTCTCTATACGACCATATTTTTTGTTTGCTGATAACAATTAGTGACCAATTAACATGGGGGCTTTCGCTCGTTGATTGGACTAGTAATGAAGCGTGGGATCCGCATTATATTTTAAGAGGTGGCAATTAGAAGACTTAATAGGTAATACCAATAATACAATTAATAACAACGAAGTAAAGAATAAAAAAAATAATTTTAGCAGACACCGCTGGGAATATGGCTAGTAACACGAGTAATGTTACCACCAATACGTAATAAGAGTACTAATACGTAATAAGATATAATTTTAACTTTCACCTAGTGCGCGCTCAGTTTACACAACAATATTTTAATAACGAGCCATTCAAAGAAAAACGTCATCAAATCTGACTATGAATGAGAGGGATGAAAATAGCGGTTATATCGAAGTTCGAAGCGAAACTTTGGTGTTGTCAAACTTTTGAAGTGTCTTGTCACAATTGTTAACTAAATAACGAAATTCATCTTTAAGGGGGTTATATTCCTTTGGGTGATCGAAAAACGGCTACTTTTTGGGGAATTCTATTTGAAAATACTTGTAAAGTAATACAAATACGGTTTGGAGGGTTATTTATACATATATTTTGGTACTCAAATCAATTTATTATTTTCAAAAAAAAATACAAAATGGCGGACCAGTGACCGGTAGAAAAAAGACACGTTTTTTCTTGGCCTTCCACAGACGGAAATGTTGGAGACGCATATCAGCACCAAAGAAAATAATATTTTCATTATCTACATTAGTTCTGCACGAGAAGTACACACGATTATTGCAAAATATAGATTTTTTTGTAAAATAACGCTTGGAGGCGTTTCAGAAATTTAGCTCATAGAGGCCTTTAAATTATTTTTACACCTAAAACTCCTTTCAAATGTCATTACTGGGATGTTTATACATCATTTAAGCTAATAAACAAAATCCCGCGCCACCCAGCCCGCGCTTTACGTGCTGGGATTGTGGTGGGGGATCTGGCAACAAGATCCAACAAGCGTCAGTTGGCTACCGGTCGTTGTAGCGGTCGCATCACTCGTTCTTTGAGAGTTGTTACAGTGACCCGGTGCAAGACAAAATGCAACGTTTGCTTGAGCAACAGATGGCGATCAAGTTTTGTATGAAACTGGAGAAGAGTGCTGCGGAAACCATTCCAATGTTGAAAAAGGCTGTCGGCGTCGATTGTCTTTCGGACAGGCAAATTTTCCGGTGGCACAAGGCCTTCGCAGAAGGTCGGGAAGATGTCAACGACGAGAACCGCGCTGGACGGCCATCATCCTCCAGTTCCGACGACAATATGAAACATGTGCATGACTTGTTGAACACTGACCGTGGTCTAAGTGTCCGTTTAATTTCCGAAACATTAGACGTTGCGAAAACCATTGTTCACGGAATTGTGTAGGAGTCTTTAGGAATGAGGAAGGTGTGCGCGAAGCTCGTGCCAAAAGTGCTAACGGACGATCAAAAAGCGAGGCGCGTCGAAATTTGCCATTGCCAAGAACTTTTGGACTACAAGACAACCCCGCTTTCCTTGATGACGTCATTACCGGGCACGAAAGTTGGGTCTTTGAATACGATCCGGAGACGAAGAGGCAAAGTGCGGAATGGCACACGTCGAACTACCCTAACCCTAAGAAGGCCAGGATGTCCAGGTCAAAGATTAAGACAATGCTGATTGTCTTTTTTGATTGCCGGGGATTGGTCCATCATGAGTTCGTTCCGCAGGGGACAACCCTAACCGGAAAGTTTTACGTCGAGGTGCTGAAGCGGCTGAAACGCAGGGTGAATCGCGTCCGCCCAGACATCTCAAAATCCTGGAAGCTTCACCACGACAATGCGCCTTCGCACACCTGCTTCCTCGTGGCCGATTACCTCGTCAAGGCAGGCATCACCGTTGTTCCTCAGCCTCCCTACAGCCCCGATGTGCCCCCCCCCCCCAGACTTTTTCTGTTTCCGCGCCTCAAAACCCCAATGAAAGAACAGCATTTTGGGTCGGTGAAAAACATTCAGAAGGCTTGCATCGACGCTTTAAAGGCGATTCCCGAAAACGACTACCGTGCGGCTTTTGTTGCGTGGAAGACCCGCTGGAACCGATGTGTGGACGCAGGAGAAATGTATTTTGAAAGTTTCTAAAGATTTGTACATATAGAACCAATAAAAACCATTTCTTAAAGCTCACTGACATTACTTTCCGGACAAACCTGTAGGTAACTATTATTGTTTTCTTATACCTACAAAATAATGGTGTTTGTATCACCATACCGGATCATATTCTTTTACTCATATCTTGTCTTACTTTAGCGTTACATTTTCCTGTCCATTCTTATTATTTTGTATACCTCCATCACCGGCGTTTCTGGTAAATATATTGCTCCTTCTATGGCCTGTTCTCCTTCAACAATGTTTATATTTTTGTTCTTTTTAATACTAACGAAACCACAACAAAAGTATACACTCAATTAATCACAACACTAAACAGTGTACACACTAAACAAGTACACACTAAACAGTGTACACACTAAACAAGGACACACTAACACTAAACTACACAGTAAACACTACAACACTAAATCCCCGCCCTATATTATCAAGTCACCTTCTATTCTGAGTGCAACAAATGGTAGGTTCTACTTTCTACGAATGTTTTTCCTTCTCAATTTTTCTTCTTATCATATGAATCCTTCCTCTGCACCAATGAGTCTTCTTTCAGGAATTTTCACCCACTCAATTTTTTTTTTGGAGGGAATCAAAGAAAGACGACGATGGGACGCAAAAGAAGATTTGAAGGAGTGAAATTTTGAAGGAGGTGGTCCCAAAAAATTTCAATCATCCTCAAGAAAGCTTTTAGAGTCACCCCACGCATCAAGACCTGTTTGGAACCCCTCAGCGTTAGATTTATTCGTCCAACCGAGGTCCAAACCACGCAAAACCCTGCGTAAATGCAAAGGGGTGGCTTAAGGGGTTCTGGAAATGGGTAGAAGAGATAGGACAGCAACCAAATAAGTACATATAATTTATTGAGGAGGTCTTAATGTGTGGCGGGATGGAGTTTTTACCTGACAGCGTATTTCTTAGTCAATCCTGTATGCAAGGGCGTAGCCAGTAGTTATCTTTGGGGGGGGGCGCTCAATGCAGTTCAAACAAATAAGCTAAAAAAAAAAAGTCACTACAGCCAAGGGCAACCGCATTCCCCCGAGTATTTCGGTTTTTACTTGACCCTTTGGGGGGGGGGGGGGGGCGATCGCTGCAGATGAAACAAATAAGCTAAAAAAAAAAAGGTCATTACAGGCAACGGCAACCGCATTTTCCCGAGTATTTTGGTTTTTACTTGACACTTTGGGGGAGGGCGATCGCCCCCATCGCCCCCCTGGCTACGCCCTTGCCTGTATGTCTCTGAAATTGCAGTCAAAATTTTGCGAATTCAAAATTCAAATGCGGTTGCTTTTTGGGTGTGGACGGCGAACCGTCACGTTTAAGTCACAACGTAACCTTCAGGGCATTAAAACCCACCCTATAGGCTACCGAAAATTAAAAACTGCAAGTCTCTAACTCGAATAGAACGCAGATGCCGCTAATCTAAAAAGTGTTACGCTAATTTTGACGAGCAGTTTATTATGAGGATACCAATTTTCGAAGTCGACGAGCCGCCCCTGTGTATAAATCGCCGATCCTGTTGGTTCGTTCACGAGCGTCGTTCATTTTTTATTGCCACGATCTCATTTTTCATTCTTAAAAGCTACCAGATACTCGACGTCGAACAAAAAAAATACCTATCCTACAATTCCACTGATGTCTTGTGATTTATGGTGCAATGTATGCGCGCATCTTTATTTATTGTTTTTCCTGACGTTTGTACTTGTAGCCAATAAATATTAGAAGAAATTCGTTAGACATTTGGCGAAACTTATTCTGATTTCAAAACTATTTTAGCTTATAAGTATGTACTGTGTACTCACATAAATCCATAAATAAATATTCTTACTTTTTTATTATTGTTGGGAATAAAAACTATATGGAAAAAAACGAGATCCATGTTTTTTTTTCATTTCGTCCCATATAAATCTTAATAAAATTAAACTATTAATGCATACGTGAAATAATAACAATACATAATTTTAAATCAAATATAAATTTGCTTCAGACTTGTATTAAGTACAAACGAAATTAGCAAAATACAAGCGACAAGAAATAGGTAAACAACAGCAGTAGCAACTTATTAAATTTATCAAATATCATATTCTGATTTTATGATTTTTTTTGTAATTAAGACTATTATTCTAGGACCTAGGGAGACCGAGACTTGATTAGATGTTTTCAATATGTTTTGTTTTGCCATCTGTGATCAAGTAAACAAACTTTTAGTACAACAATTACAGCTACTAAATGGAAATCTGTTCATTTTTATTTGATTCAGCTTATGGCTCGTCTATAGATCACTGTTTATTCTTAATAGGTCTATTACATAACAGAGGGACGTAGACACTTTGTTACAATTTCAGCTACCACTTCACAGAGGGCACCTCGATAGTAAATTCTGCATTACCGATCAAAATGAAAGTTGAACACAAGTTGTCAATGACGTTTGTCAATCCTTAAGGTTGTTTAAACAAAAATACCGTTCAACCGAAAAACTAGACGTATTGCAATGAAATGTCGTTCCGTGGGAAAGTTCTAGGATTAGTGGAAGTAGTGCTCAGGGTGCCCCCCTTTGTTCGTCATCGACGAAATTTTAAAAATAGGACTCGGCCTAACGGAGCTGTCAGATCATGATTTATCAAATTTTAGCGACGAAGGGTACGAAAAGGGGTCCGGCGCCTACGATAACGCCACCACGGGCACGATACCCTACGATCCGATGGTTTACAAGTTCATATTGATATCTGTGATGAGGTTGTTGCTCAGTACTATAGGTTAGTATTGCACATTTTCCCTATTGGTGTTGTTTATATATAAACATTGCATATTAGAGTGTATTTCAATGCTAGACGAGCACGATAGTTAAATAAAAATATAATGAGAGCCTTTAGGTATTTACTAACACTGTTAGCAATAATTGTAGAGACGTTTACAATGAGTAAAATAAAGCTATTCCGTTAAGAGTATTTCCACCGAGTTCTAGAATAGTACATACAATGTCAAGGGCTAAAGTGGTCTGGTTAAATTTGTCAATTTAATATGTAGGAAGATCTATTAATTGTCCCACAATAGTATTGATTGAATATGGAGTAGGAATTTGTGAACTACAGTAATTATAATTATATATTAATGCAGCGTCATGCTGTTTGCTTTTGATGTATTCAACCATAAATTATTTAAATTCTTTAGTTTAACAAACTACTTACCAATTTAGATAATAAAAGAAGTTAAAAATGCCTATACCTGATACATTATCATGCATGTGTCTTTCATTTATGATTACTTGAAGTTTGAAGTAGAAATTACTTCTGTATCTAATAATATTAGTTTTTCCCTACCTGAGTATATTTAAAACCGAGTTTAAAACCATTTAGTAAATCCTTATTGGTAATTTAAAAAAAAATTGTTGGTTTAGTATCATTAGTGCAATTATAATTCCAATGTATATAACTTAACTCATTTTCATCTTTTTGTTCGAAAGAAATATGGGCTTGCTAACTTTTCTACGCACTTATTGAGTGATATCAGTAGCAACACTATCTATGTAAGTGGCATATGTTTGTTTTGTTTATTGTTTATTTTAAGTGTTTTTACTTGTGTTAACTTGAAAATGAAAATGAAAATTTTAGTTAATATGAGTATGTAAGAAATGGTGAATAATCAATATTCAGGTAACAAACACATGTACTTCATCAGAATATGTGTGTTGAAAATTGCCTTTTTATCTCTTATCTGTCATTGATATTTGGCAATTGATTTAAAACATCAGATAACTGTTTATGGACGTACATGCCTGTAGATTCTCATATCAAAATCATCTGCAATCTGCAACTATCTGAATATGGGAAAAACACATTTTCCAGGTCTTTACCCAAAATAACTACATATGTTAATAAAACAGTATTTCGTATTCCATAAAATTACGTCTAAATCTTGTATATATCTCTTCCTTGTACAAAAACTATTCCACAAAATATTAATTATATTTTCCAGAGCATTAGTTACCCAGATTTCATACCCCTAAGCCAAAAAAAGGTAACTTAAAACAGGTATGAATCACAAAAATTCATGTTAAATTTGCCTTGCTTTTACAATTAAGATTCCCTAGTTCTTGTGTCGAACCACAATCAACAGTTCTTATTTATTTACCTTAATTATTCATATTTAATTTTTATTTTTCATATTTTATCAATACACCTTGTTTTTATGTAGGATTTTATTTGAATATTTTATTATATTTATGCAAAAGGTGAAAGGAAACCAATGGAAAAAAATAAAGAAACCTATGAAAAATATTTAGACATAAAGAGGACTTTTTATATAAAAAGTGTACAACTTATATCGTTTAGGTTGTATTTGCAAAAAAAAATGGATAAAGCAGCAAAAACATTAATTATTCCATATTACAAAATACGGGAGCAATTGGGACATGTTGTGAAGGAGTATCATTGGAAAATAATTTTATTCAAAACGATAAACTACAGTATTGATTTTATTATTACTACCTGTCAGGATGGATAACACTTGAATGACTTACGTGGCTATACTGGGTCAAAAGAATATCTTATACTTAATTACTGATTTTTTTTATGTCAGTCTTACTATTTCATCAAATAGTAACTTGAGTCAATACTTAAATTGTTCTTAATCAGTATTATTTGTAAAAGCAGCTATTGAAAATATTGCAAGGTATTGAAAATGTCACTTAACTTTTCTTAGTCAAAGTACTTTTTTTAAAATCTATAAACTACAGAATAAGGTTATTTACTAGAGACGGAAATTGGGAAAATTACTTTTATGAAATAATAATTCGTTAAAATGCACTTTAAGTTGTCAAGCAGGATCCTTGGTATATCCTTGAAGAAGTACATATTATATATCTCAATATTGAAAGTTTTTATGCAGATCCTCACAAACTTTGACCTACATTTATCTTACAAATAACACATTTCGTTGATACGAGAAATTTGTACAATAAAAACTTATTTGATTAGCCTCATATTTACATAAAATGCGTACATTTACGTAAAACCGAAAGTCACCATTATTAGCAGCTTTAATTAGAAATACACGCAATTTATTGCCTTATACGGGTCTAGCAAAAATTTTGAATAACGCTTGTAACTTTTTAACTATTTGTTTTATGGGAGACTCTTTAAATAAAAGTTATTTGACTTATTTTTGGCGTTTGGTGTCCTAACGTTCTTTGTTATTTCTTTTATTGTTCCAAAGCTGTGGCAGCCATCTTTGCTTCTGTTTTTTAAATAGCACTTTTTATTTAGAATCAGCTTGCTATTCTGAATACGACTATTTAAAATTTTCATGAGGTTACATAACGAGCAGTTTGAGAAAATTCAGTTTTTTCACAATTTGGTAAATTTGGCAAGTCTCTAAATACAACCAATAATTTAATATTTAATCGCAACTAACAATATAAACTGGTACTATGAAGACTGACTTGCCTGTGCACATAAATCAGGCAATTGATCTTTATCACATTTATTATACATGGTCTTTAACTTAACTCCATAAGAAAAGTCGTAGAGAGTCAAATCAGGTAACTGGTCCAGCCATCTGATTTGAAGACAACGACATTTTGGGGAGAGAATTTGCAAACAACTAAGTGATTATTGATTATGCTTAAGTGTAAACACTCTTTAAAATTCTGGTATGTACCCCATAAAAAGTGATTTATTTAACAGTGTTTTTTTTTTTATTACAGGTTGTGCAACGGCAATATGTCTTTTCATATTAAGCACCAAACACCTAATGGTAGTGTACATGTACCTAATGTCAGCTGGCATGGTGTTCCTCTCCTACTGGTCGAACGTCACCACCGTCAAACTGATAACCTCTAGCGTGGAACTCTCTAATGGGACGTTCAGCGTGGTACCCACCCTGCTGTCAGTAAACATGGGTGAGATACTGGAGCACAAGCTGTGCTTCATCCACATCATCCAGAATTGCATCTTGCAGTTCCTCCTTTCGCTCATCTTCATCAACATCCACCTGGGGCCTAGGTATCCGATCCTTCAGAAGATGCTGCCAATCTCGTTTATGACTCCGTCGGCATTAGTGCTCTTGCCTATACCTCCGTACATTCTCTCCCACATACCTTTCGTTGCCACCCTCTTGCCCATATCCCTGGTTAAATTCGTGCTGTTATCTTCTGGAGTGCAGATAATCCAGTCAATCTATTCGGGCTACGTTCAAGCGAAGAATTTCATATCGAACTTTGGCATGTCCGCCTTGGTTGAGTCTGAGTGGTTGCGATTGAACGTGCCAGAGGTGCTGAGGACGTTCTGGATATTGAGGGTGCTGGAGCACGCGGGAATCTTCTACCTGTCGGGATACTGGGAGCTGGACGACGGCAACTCTCCTTACTTCCGACTGATGAAGTACCTAATGGTTACGGGATGTGATACTCTGACTGCTGTGCTGGGCATCACGAGCATAGTCTCGTACATTTGCAATTACATCGGGAAGTTCTTCCAGTGGATCTTACTGACAGATGACGAAAATGATAAGAATTTCGGAACAGTTTCCGCCATCGTCTTCTATATTCTCGCCTTGCAAACCGGCCTAACTGGGCTGGAACCGGAGATTCGTTTTGTCAGGTTATGCAGGAATTTCTGCCTGCTCTTCACCGCGCTGCTGCACTTCACCCACAACGTGGTCAACCCGCTGCTGATGAGCCTCAGTGCATCTCACAATCCCTCCTTGCGGAGGCACCTCCACGCGTTGCTAGTGTGCGGCGTCCTCGTGGTCCTGCCTCTGCTCCTGATGTATTTCCTGTGGACTACGCAGGAGACCTCCACATGGCTGCTGGCCGTGACCGCGTTCAGTATCGAGGTCATAGTGAAGGTATTCGTGTCGCTGGCGATTTACTCGCTGTTCTTGTTGGATGCGAGGAGGGAGACCTTCTGGGAAAAGCTGGACGACTACATCTACTACATAAGGGCCTTCGGGAACACGGTGGAGTTCTGCTTCGGCATATTCCTCTTCTTCAACGGCGCGTGGATCCTGATGTTTGAGAGCGGCAGCGCCATCAGGGCGGTGATGATGTGCATCCACGCGTACTTCAACATCTGGTGCGACGCCAAGGCCGGCTGGTCTGTCTTCATGAAGCGGAGGACGGCCGTCAACAAGATCGAGAGCCTGCCGGAGGCGGATAAGGAGCAGCTGCGGGTGCTGGACGACGTGTGCGCCATCTGCTACCAGGAGATGCAGTCGGCGAAGATCACGCGGTGTCGGCACTTCTTCCACGGCGTCTGCCTCAGGAAGTGGCTGTACGTGCAAGACAGGTGTCCGCTGTGCCACGAGATCCTGCACGGCATGGACGCGGAGGAGAGGAAGGAGGGGGCGCAGCCGGCGCCGGCGCCGGTGCCGGTGCCCGAGGAGAACAATTACGATAGGTGATAGATCTTTTGAATTGTGATTTAGGCTAATTGAGACGGATCGAGCTTGGGGAGTGTCCGGTGGCAAGCCAAAAGGGACCCGCTGAGACGATAGACTTTGACAATGCCTGTCAGCGGTTGCATACCATCTGAGAGTAATATCGGTGTGTATTTTTCCTGTACCCTTTACCCCCCCCCCTCATGTATTGTCCTTATTATTGGTATACCAGTAGATTGCGAGTAAATTTATTTTTCTAGCAGACGTAAAGGTGTTTAATGCCTTTCTTCTCTAACCAAAATACTGTGTTATCTAGAAAATTAGCTTTAACGAAATTTTTGTATTGAGTCGACTGGAATTTGGTTTTACATTTATCTGACGTTATGAAAAAAAAATCGGGGTGTGGAAAGTATAGTAGCTGATTTGGAAAGCAAATGTTAGTTGGTCAGGAAAGGTCTGAATCAATAGTCTTAATAATTAAGTTGACAAAAGCAAATGACTGAAACTATATAGAAGTAGCTTTTTTTATATTTCCTGGAACGGACTTGTTTAAAAAGTGCTTGCATCTAATTTAATACAGTTAGTGCAAGCTACATAGAGCTGTATATTATATAGATATTTTATGCATTTAGATTTTATAACGAAATCAGATCAATGCAACAAAATGGTCACGGAGTAGATAGTGAACTTTTTCTGGATATAAAGTTGGTCACTCCAATAGATACCGTTACATATATAGATTTGTTCAGAAAATAATTTATTGATTATGTAATTATATAGCTGTAAATTAAGTATTAGTAACTGCTAGTTGCTTTTAGTTTCAAAGTGATTCTGAGTTAAACCGAAATAAAGACGAAACAAGTTTCAATGACCTTAGGCAAGCGAAAGAATTTGGATTGTTATTTCGACCTTCTGAATCAGCTGTTGTACCGCGTGAACTTACCCTGCATAAGACATTTTCTACATATAATTAGTGGGTATACTGTAATAAACGCTTTTAGTCGTAAAACAAGGTTAATTACCAGGGCTAGTGATTTGTATTAAAACATTGTTTTAAATCATCGTGGCATGTAAATATTGAACTAATTGAACTGTATACTGTGTATCCCAAAAAAGTGAGCAACATTCCAAATTTTGGCCTCGATAGTTAGAAGTTTGATCGGTTTTGTTTTGTTTGCAGCTAGCTGTGTTGCACTCCCTTTTTTTGGTACACTGCGGACAACGATAGACTTTGAAATGGACGTTATTTACGTGCATTTTGCAAATATTAGAATACATTTGAGTTTCATCAGAATTTTCGTTTATTTTTGGTTCACTTATCACATTAGTTTTTTTTTTCAAAGTCAATAGGTTTAGAAAATTACAAATACGAGCACTCCTAGTGTATATTCTTATGAAATTGATTACATTTGATTCCATAATTGCCTCCCACCATCAAAATAAGGAAATTGCGGATAAAATTGCTCTATTGGATACTTTTATTTTTGTTACCCAGTTGAACAGCGGCTGCCAAAGGCAGGCGGTAATGAAATCAACTGTAATAGTTATTATAGTCATTAAATTTGATTGTATATAAGATACTGTACAGCAAACTGACAATGCTAATTTTTAACTATCTATAACTTAATATAAATATATATACATTTGTTTTGTTTTTTTTATTTGTAATAGCAAATGTATAAAAGTTCACTATGATGCACTCCTTAAAAACTGTCAACGTATTTATTATAGATTAAAAATAAATCTTGTTTTAAGTTCATAGGGTTTTGATTCAGTTGAAGATTAAGTCTTTGTAGTTCGACAGCAGGTAGTAGTTGGAAACTCTGCAGTTAGTCAGTGTCCTCACCACAGTCATTCTGTCGGCCCTTTCGAAATTCGCCTTTACCACCTCGTAGTAACGGCCATCGCTAAAAACAAAGAGTACACATTTGTAATTCAAAATGAATTATTGTTGAATCAATTTTGTTTTAATCGAAGAAGAAAAATTTCAAAGCAAAATAGTAGTACCTACATATTTTCTAATTAAATTATATAATATCATCTATAATAAAATTGTTTATACATCTACGAATAAAAGGATATTAGATATCACATGAACTTTAGTACTAATTCCCAAAGTAGTTTGATGCACTGAATTTGAATCTGGCATCATAATTTCTCTATCATGTCAGGATTCCGAGATATACTAACTTAAAAGTACAAAAATCGCTGTTTTTAGGTATTTTCGAAGTTCGATGCAGCATTCAGAGAATTGTATCCACAGACACTGCTTATACTTGCGTAAACTACTTTTCTTTCTCTTCAATTTTCACCGAAATATAGAAGATTAAATATTGTGCTGCATATACTATGAGGGAAATTGAGAATTAAAACCTTTTCCCGAAGTAATTTGTTATGCTGAATTGTTTTGTATATTGTGAAGAACGCTTACTGTAATGTGGAAGTCATTTTTTTTATTGATAATATTTTTTTTAATGAGGTAATCTTTTAAGCAAGAATGTCGCACGAGATTCATTCCACTTTCTGGCTGCTATGGAAAAAGACAATATCGTTATATATTTTCTCAATGTTTGTTGCCTGCAAGAAAAACTGCAGCAATTTTCTTGCGCGCACGCGTATTTATGTCTGGACAATTTCTTAACAAATAAAGACAAATACGCGTGCGCGCAATAAAAATTGCAATTTGTCTTGCAGGCAATAAAAATTGCGAACTGTAAAGCAGCCTTGAGGCAAATTGAGAAAATATGTACGATATTGTCTTTTTCCATAAGCCAGAAAATGCAATGAATGTCGCCGCGACATCCTTGCTTAACTCCTCGTTAAAAACATTTTATAAAAAAAAATGACTTCCATATTACAGTTTGCAACCGCTTTACAGTTCGCAATTTTTTATTGCCTGCAAGAAAAATTGCAGCAATGTTTCTTGCGCGCACGCGTATATATGTCTTTTGGACAATTTCTTAACAAATAAACACAAATAAGCGTGGGCGCAATAAAAATTTCAAATTTTTTCTTGCCGGCAATAAAAATTGCGAACTATAATGCCAAATTGAGATTCACGCGTATCGCGTACGCGGAAGCCGCTCTTTGAGTTATGATTGGTTAAAATCAGATATTTGAATTTTATGGTTATGATTTTAACCAATCATCTCACTCAATCTTTATTCCGCTATATCTCAGTAAAAAAATGCTATTTGAATAAAGTGACCAGATTTTGATATTGCCAAAGACGGACATGTTTAGCTGGTTCACATTGACGAAGCTAAGTTAATTTTTCGTGAGGGTTTTTTTTATCCCCCCCAGGAAAAAATTTTAAAACATTTCAAGGTCACAGAATTTCAATGAAAAATATGTACATTTACATAAAAATATAAACTTTCACAAGGATACTTTTTGGAATTTGATGCCTTTTTGAAATACTAATATTTAATCACGATCGATACGATACGTCGATACGTATTCAGATTAACCTAGACGTAATTACGGATATTTTAATAAAAAATTTCAATGACGGACAGTTTACGGATGCTCTTGAAGACGGACAAGCTTTCTGAATGACGGACTATCCATCCTAATGAAGGACGTCTGGTCACTTTATATTTGAACGTTGGAAAGTGCAAATTGAAGAGAAAGAATATAAGCTAATTAAAATACACAGTATACTCAATTTTACTTGGTTCGTCAATAATAATATCTGGAAGTCGCTATCGAAATTCTCGAATTTTCAGATATTTCCGCTTGTACCTAAAATGTCGCATTGGCAAAGCCATTTTAACATACTTTTCATTTCGGTTAGAATATCTGGGAAAACACTTCTTTTAGGCTATTATAGTTATTATAACGTACATTAAGGAGATCCACATTTTGAAGCCAAATTTTTCGTTTATCAAATTCAGCGCACCAAATTACTCTTGGAAATAAACTACTTTGTTTGTTTTGATATTTTTTAATAAATTTCACTTCATGTGATAAAATTTTATAGACTTGTGGTATACACTGTTATCCGTTAAAATTCTTGTACTACAATTTGTAAACATTTCATACCTAAAAAGATAATTATGTTAATCAACCTAATATTCGGAAATGTAATGGTGGATGTTGAGTGTATCATAAACTAACAAAAAAAAGCAGTCAAAGAAGGTATTATTTTCTTTCTTTAAACTTGGTCAAATCATCCCTATATAAAATTATTTAATTTTGTGAGCTAATAATTAAACAAAACATAACTCATCGAAACAATTTGAAATTTACTTTTTTGTTATTATAAGATGAATAGAAAATCGCTTTTATTAAGACCTCTTCCATTTCTATTTCAAAAACTGTATGGATTCATTCAAATTTCCACAGTTTTAACAGAAATCGAATTTCAAAAACATCACACTATCAAGCCCTGTGAAGTTGGCATCCCTAAATTGGAAAATAAAGACTTTCGTTATCTATATCGTTTGCCCATCGTATGCCCATGTTTGCCCAGTAGACATTTTTTTTGAACACCAACTGAAAACGGAAAAACCAAAAAATAAAAAAAAATAAAAAATTCCGAAAAACAAAACATTAAAAAAAACGTGGTTTTGCTACACCATTCGTTTGCCCAGGGTTTGCCAACGTTTGCCCAGTGAATAGTTTTATTTGCCCACCTTTCAAAAAAAAAATCCATCAATGAAAAAATGAGAAAAAACGTATTTCCTTGGGACCATTCGTTTGCCCACGTTTGTCCAATGAATAGTTTTATTTGCCCACCTTTCAAAAAAAAAAATCGAAAAATAAAAAAAAATTCCATCAATGAAAAATTGAGAAAAAAACGTATTTCCTTGGGACCATTCATTTGCCCAGGGTTTGCCTACGTTTGCCCAGTGAATGGTTTTATTTGCCCACCTTTCAAAAAAAAAAATCGAAAAATAAAAAAAAATTCCATCGATGAAAAAATGAGAAAAAAACGTATTTCCTTGGGACCATTCGTTTGCCCATGGTTTGCCCACGTTTGTCCAGTGAATAGTTTTATTTGACCAAATTTCAAAAAAAAAAATCGAAAAATAAAAAAAAATCCATCAATGAAAAAATGAGAAGAAACGTATTTCCTTGAGACGATTCATTTGCCCAGGATTTATCCAACGTATGCCCAAGTGTTACATTCGCTTTCCAAATTTTAATTAACCATAAAATGAAAAATTAACCAAAAAAACTTTATTTTCGTTTGCCCAGCCCTTGTCTTCGTTTGCCCACCCTAAATTTCGTTTGCCCAGCCCTTATTTTCGTTTGCCCACCCTAAATTTTGTTTGCCCAGCCTTTATTTTCGTTTGCACAGCCCTTATTTTCGTTTTCCCACCCTAAATTTCGTTTGCCCAGCCCTTAGTTTCGTTTGCCCACCCTAAATTTCGTTTGCCCAGCCCTTATTTTCGTTTGCCCACCCTAAATTTCGTTAGCCCATCCCTTATTTTCGTTTGCCCACCCTAAATTTCGTTTGCACAGCCTTTATTTTCGTTTGCCCAGCCCTTATTTTTGTTTTCCCACCCTAAATTTCGTTTGCCCAGCCCTTATTTTTGTTTGCCCGTCCTGAATTCGTTTGCCCAAACAGGAATTTTTGTTTGTTTAGCATGAACTTCGTTGACCCACCTCAATTTGGTTCGTTCAATCTGAATTTCTTTTGCCCAGCGTTTATTTTCGTTTGGCCAGTCTCATTTTCGTTTGCCAGACCAGAATTTTGTCTGTCCAGCTTGAATTCCCTTGGTTAATGAGACTTTTTTCTGTCGCCGTTCTGCGAAAGAATTATATTTTCCCATTTTATGGTTAATTAAAATTGGGAAAGCGAATGTAACACTTGGGCATACGTTGGCTAAATCCTGGGAAAACGAATCGTCTCAAGGAAATTCGTTTTTTCTCATTTTTTCATTGATGGATTTTTTTTTTTTTCGATTTTTTTTTGAAAGGTGATGAAATAAAACTATTCACTGGGCAAACGTGGGCAAACGAATGGTCCCAAGGAAATACGTTTTTTCTCATTTTTTCATTGATGGATTTTTTTTATTTTTCGATTTTTTTTTTTTTTTTTGAAAGGTGGGCAAATAAAACTATTCACTGGGCAAACGTAGGCAAACCATGGGCAAACGAATGGTCCCAAGGAAATACGTTTTTTCTCATTTTTTTCATTGAAGGAATTTTTTTTTATTTTTCGATTTTTTTTTTTGAAATATGGTGGGCAAATAAAACTATTCACTAGGCAAACGTGGGCAAACCCTGGGGAAACGAATGGTGTAGCGAAACCACGTTTTTTTTTTAATATTTTGTTTTTTCGGAATTTTTTAATTTTTTTATTTTTTTGATTTTTCCGTTTTCAGTTGGTGGGCAAAAAAATTGTCTGGGCATACGATGGGCAAACGATATAGATAACGAAAGTCTTTATTTTTCAATTCAGGGATGCCAACTTCACAGAGCTACATTATCACAACATTAATGTTTCTTCTACTTGTTTTTTTCAGAAAAAAAATTTTACCCAAATTTTTTTACAAGCTGTTTTTGAAATTCGTTACAAATATAATGTTAGTTACTTTTTTAGTTACTAATATTACCTTAAACATAAACATCTCAACTTGAGACACTTAACCCTGAGGGTATCTATGGCTTTCTGACTCTTGTCGGAAAACCTCAGGTTATCCGGGTCCCATCTCAGTTCTATCCTCTCCAAATTGAGGCAATTCCTAGCAATACTATCCATAAGTTGATCGACTAGAATGTTTACGCCTAGCCTTTCTTGGGTTCCTAATATTAAAATCCTGGAAAATACAGTGTTATTATTTGTTCATATTGTGTGCTCTGAGTTCGTACTTTGCGTTGGTCAAAATTGGTAAGACGGTTTGCCATAATGAATCTGTAATATGAGTCATCCCTGACAAACCTAAACCCCAAAGTTGGTGACCGTGTTTGCATAGGAATTTGTAGATGGCTTCCTCTGTTAGATTATCGGAACTGTCTAGATCTAGAGCTACCTAAAATTACAAATAGGAAACATCAGGAACATTTTTTTCTCTTCAAATTCTAAACTATTTTGTTGATGATACCCACCAAATTTCTGGGATTCCCAACTTCCATCCATGTCTTCAAAACGGAATCGTTTAACCCATTCAACTGACCGGCGCTCAAGAACCTCAGACCTGGTAACCTCGTGAGCATATCCTGGAGACATTCCGTGGACAAATCGGTGGCAGTTATATCTAACTCCTGTAGAGAGCATTTCTCCCATTCCACTTGCATCAAATATTCACTGCGCAAACCTGAAAGCAGAGCAAGAATTAAAAGTTTGTGCCTATCCGGAAAATGACAAATCTTTACTTGTCCCATTCATAAGGGAGACATTTCAGTCTTCTGCTTCTTTGGAATAGAGTCTTCAAAGTAGATCCTGTAACTTTGGCACAATAGTTGACTGCAAGACATTCAAGCTGAAAAATAGTAACATAAACGAAGGCTGAGCTTTTTGAACATTTTGTTTTTTAATTGTTCCCAGATTAACTCCCAAAAGATTCACAAAGGGGTGCTTATTCTTGAGCAAGAAAATCCGTAATTTTAATTCAAAGACGAAGAGAACTCACCTGGATACAATTCGAACTGAATGCATCTATATGGCTGTCATCCACGAAGTTGATGCCGTACAAATTGATAACCCTTAGGTTCGGCGTGGCGCTCTTCAATCTATGCACATTGATGACCTCGTAAATTTCCTCCTCTTCCTCTTCTATCTTCTCGTAGGTGCCGATCAGGTGCAATATCTCCAGTCCGTTGATGAAGTTGTAGATTTTCCGCATGAAACCCTCCATGAAGATGACTTCCGAGAGGCAGATGCACAGATACCTGAGCTTGGTGGGGAAGGCTTGGAGTTCGCTGAAGTCGTGCAGCTGCATAGCCGTGGAGAAGTCAAGCAGCATGTGCGTAAGGTTGGGACACTTATTGGCAAGTTCGTGAAGGACGGTGTGGGTTATAAGCTCTATGGGCAGTTCAATATACCTCAGCGAAGGGCCGAACCTGATGCTGATGAGGGCCAGAAGGGATTCGAGGGATCCCACGTGGAGCCCGGAGATTTCCGGACGAAGGGAGACATTCTTCCAGAGCTTGGTATCGTATGCAATCATCCTCCATCGTTTGCATACCCTGGCCATGCGGCATATCTCCTTGTGGGTGAGGTAGCTGAAGATGTGCAGGAGGACCTTGTCTGGGAGTTTCTCGATTGTCTGAAATGTGAGCGTAGAGAAAAAATAAGTCTTGTGATGGTATGATACTTAAGATAAAATATTTTTATCTTACTGAAGAGTGGGTTTAAAAATAAAAAATGTGCGAAAATCACCAATAATTTGGAATAATTAGGCAAAGTACTCCTAATTACAATTTAATTAAGTAGCACAAGTTATGGTAGTGGTTAAGGAGCTAAATAGGAGCTGAATATAGGAAATAAACTTCAAGAATCCGAAAAGTGTATCCAGTAACATATTTAAAATAGCAAGCACTGGTGACGATGAATTTTAAATTCTCGCATATTGTAAAGTAGTTTGAAACCCAAATGGAAGATTATAATAGCAAAAAAACTTAAAACGAAACTTAAACGAAAGTTAAAAAAAAACGAATGCTCCACTAGAAGATTTCGGAAACGGCTTGCAAAATATTTTTTTCACAATCACCAAGTGAATAAAAAAAACTTTTATTCTTATTTAAATTTTTTTAAGATATAGCTATTGTAAAATCTCAGAAAATATATGGTGAAATAGCAATTCAAATTACCATAACTGTTAGAGATCTCGAAATTTCGAAATATGTATTCTAAACACGCTAACCATTTGGTGACTCTTTTCTCCAGAATAAATACGATAATTAAAAAAATCCACTTGATTTAAAGTATATAATAAATATATTTCATTGTGCAGTTATAAATTGGGGTACCTAATTTAGCCTGCCATTTAGGTTCACTAAGAATCCCCTAAAGTTGTGTGTGGGTCCCACACTTCCTTAAGAATATACGAGAATTTCAAATTCCAGCAGCAACCACTGGTGGCAAAACTAGCAAGTTGAAATTCTTGCATAAAAATAAGAAGAAATTCTATTTTGTAGTGAAAAAAACGTAATCTATCATGACGTCCATAAACAACAAATTGCAGAGTAATCCACAGCAGTTTGATGAGTATGAATTGAAAGTTTTGGAGGGCAGTTTTATTTTAATGGAGCTTTTACAATGAACAAACGCAAACATTTCTAAAAGTGCGTTTTTGACATTTCTGCTTAAACATACCGCTACACTATTGGAAACATTTCAGTGTGGCACCTCGAAGTTTGCACAGCTCTGTTTCTGTTTATAACTCGTCTATTATTAGCACGATCAAACGCTTTACCAAGAATTCCTCCGCGGGTTTCTGACGTTAATGCATCAATGGCAAATTACTGATCGATTGTTTACAAGCCAATAAATAGTGCACACAATCACCAGCGGTCTATTTTCAGCCGTACCGTGCCTGCGAATGGACTCTTCGCCGCGGTTCCATCCGTCAAGTAGACTTGGGACGCCTCCAGGGCCAGCTGACCCCACACGTCGGGGGACACGTCCATGTTGTGCCAAAGAAGTCGCAGTCACCTGCACTACACCAAGACACCACACAAAACTAAAACAATTATGGAAATTTGATTTGATTTACGTAACCGCTTTCAGCAGCTGCCGGACGCTCTGGCTCTGTAAAACGGTGGCATTCTAAAAAATACTGGGCTAGGCGTAGACACGACGGTATTTTGGGTAGAGGTTTTCACCTCTGACCTTGATCTGTGTCTAAGTAATGGTGGTGACTCTGGAGTAAAGAGGAATTTTGGCCGTGAAAATCGGGAAAGCCGAAGAAATCAACAAAGGAGATGGGTCTTCATCTGACGGCAAATGCTGAATTCAACACAGGATGCCTTTGATTGGACTACGTACATGGATTTCGTAAAAAACGGGTTTGAATTTTATACAGAGAACATACAAAACCAAGTGGAAAAACTTATTTTACCTTGAAGTTGGTTTCAGTTGAAATAAATTTTTAAACTACATGCCTGGATGATATGGTTTAAATACTTCCACTCATTTGCAGAATAAGAGGAAAAGAAGACTTGAAAAGGCGAAGAAAGCAAGAATATTTGTCGTGCAAGTCTATATCAGTTTTGAAAGTTCTCTTTTATTTTTTAATTGTTCAAATTTTATTTTAGGTGCTTCGTATTAGCTATTAATTTAAAAATTTTCGTTCAGACTATTGTTGATTGAGTTTTTATTACTGTTATTAATGTGTTTTTTTATAACCAAATATTAGCCATGCCCTTCTTTTCTATTAAAGATTGTATTTTTGCATGTGTGTATATCATATTTTGACGTCGTTTCTTTCTGTGTTTCATATAATAACAAAGTTAATGACATAAGTAGGTACATAATGTCATGTGTTGTAGTTTGTGTTCTATCTTCTTTTTTTCATCTTACTTAAGCAGCACACTGATGATGACCAAAACAACGTAACGTATGTACTTGAGCTAGTTGCTCATTTTTTCATACCAACTTTGTACATGTTATGCATATTTTGTAGATGTTGCTGTACAGAATATATTACTTTCTTCTTTCTTTTTGTAAGACTTTTGAAATTATTTGATGAAGTATGCAATAATTACAAAAAAAAGAACAGAATAAAAACGTATTGTCTAAAATCATTAAGCATATCTAGTTGTTAGACCTAGACCTGTTTTGTTGCTTATCATATGGCGTATTACCAAATATTTACTTACACAGTTACTACTGTTTCTCACGAAATATTCAAAATTTTGCTCTTTTAAATCCTCAAACTGAAACATGGTCACTGTAACTGAAAACTTTTAATTTTAGTTTATTCCAGATTTTTCTGAACAGTAATCACATGGTGACAATAAAGACTGACCGAAATATTATACTGCGCATTTTTTGATAGGTAAATATTAAGGAGAAAAATATTGTTCCCAAATTCAACTTATGACATCTGGAAATGTGCTAAATTTAAGCGAATTTAAAATAAGTAGAATACTAAAATTGGAGTAGCAAACGGTCACACTCGTTACTAATCTTCCATTAAATTAAAACAAAACTGTGAGTAAACATCTAATTGGAATAAATTTCATTTTACTTGACGCTAAATTATTGTTTTACACACTACGACACGGGCATTTTGTGCACGTTAGAAATCTTGGCATCGATTTTTATGGTACATTTATTTTTGACGGTTACTATAGTTCAAGAGTCGTAAACCGTTTAACAAATGTAATACAACTTCTTGAACACAGCGCTATAAATTATAACTGACTTCAGGTTGAAATATAAATATTTATTTTTAAATTCTGCATGGATTATGGGACGTACAAAAAAGACATATAGGTATAATATTAATACAATGTTACGGGACTGATGACGTGATGACTGAACCAACAATTTGTTTATTTCTCTTTAATAATAAGTGTAAATATGTAAGTTAATATTAAGAAAAAATACAGGGAAGAAGGATTATCAAACTTATGTATATTGTGGTTAAAACGCCTTCAATATTTGAGTACTTCCACATTCACTTTAGTGGAGTGGAAGCATAATATTCTGGAAATTAAAACAAAAAAAATTAGCTAAATAGGCCAAAAAAGTTCTGAAACGACGAAATTCTAAGTTTAAGCAAAAAAATAATTTATCGGTCTGTCTGTCTGTCTTAACTTTTATTGTGTACACGACTCGAGAACGTGTTATCAAGATATTCACTTGAAATGTTTATCAACTATTTACCATGATTGGGAGTTGGGGGATAAATGGGGGTAATAATAATAATAAAAATAATTTCGATATAAGTCTATCTATAAGTAATTCGCAAACGACACGCAAGATATACACTTCAAATTTGAAACACATGTACAACATAACAGAATAACAATTATGTAAAACAGTTCTTAGCTTAACAGCGTGGGTTATTGTGAGGGTTTGAGGTAGTAAATATTCAAAATTGTTGAAATATTTGTTTTAACATACATTTTATTAATCTGACACGGTGGACAGAGGTCTATAAAAATCTACACTTCCCTTAATTCCGACTCATAACTCATCATAACGCAATCATTTTTTGAGATATTTGAAGTTTTTAAAACCCATGTAAAATGAAATATTCTGGACATTTAATACTCGAAGTTTTCGAGACAGAAAAATATAATTTTCTGGCTAAACCCTAAAATGTACCTACTCCTATAATGTACTTTATTTTTGACATCTGAAAAATCTGTAGAAATAAATTTTACATCTAATACACTTGTATTAAGGTGGGTTCATGAGATATTTTTAGTAATAAGAATAAGAATTACCTTTACTCGCAGTACTTATTTTTAAAATTATTTAAATTTTTTCTGCATGACTGGGATTTCGGTTTTTTTTTTTCTTTTTCTTTTTAATTTGCATTACCCCACCATTAGATGTTCTGTTTTAAATAATGATGTATTTTTTGTATATAATTTGTATTTTGATTGTATACATTGCATCACATGTCTGAGGATGTTCAGAACTTTTACCTAATTTTACATGGTTTTTGAAAATTTTAAATATCTCAAAAAATGTTTGATGTCTACCTATGTTTAAACTTGTGTTTTCTTATTCCCGAAATATTTTTTAGTAAATTGCTAAATTTTGTCTCACACTTAAACTTAGGGGTTTGGAAAATCTAATAAAATTATTAGTTTGCCAGTTACTAAAAACAGGAACTAGAACACCTTGAATATCTGAACACAAAGAGTAGACTGCGTCCAACTTTGTGCGTTGTATTTTTGTTTTTTGTTTTAACCATCATACATGATATGATGTATGAATATACTCAAGAACCATGTCATTTCACTCCTGTGAAAATATTTAGTATAAGAGATAACTAAATTTAGGTATAAAACACTAAATCCATTTTGTAAGTATATTTTCCTCTCTCTACATTTTTATCATCTCACAACATTGATTGAAAAAGAATATATAGGGTCGTTCAAAAGAATCCTTCTCTAATATTTTTTCTATAATATTTCTCAATTTGAAAAATTGTCTGTACTTGCCGAATAATTGCAGAATTTCATACTTTGTGCATCGTTTATTTTTAATTTTTCATCAATGAGTTTTTTAGATCCAAAAAAACTAAGTGTACCTAATTGTAGTTATTTTCAGGATTATTTTTGATCAAATTTGATTCAGCAATATAATGCCGAATTAATGTCATTAGAATAAATACATACATTGTGTCAATGTTATTAATATTGACACAAGGTATGTGTCAATATTATTATACAATATTTGTATTTATAGATAGTACTTGTAATTTTGGTTGACTTTGGATATCAAATTATAGATTTGGAAAAATTTTGGTATTTCACTCTTATTTCAAGAATAAGTTCTAACAAAGAATCTGATAAGCACAAGATATAATTCACCCAAAGTTAAATTTAGTCTTCACATGTGCTTAATAAAAACGAATTGAGGGAAAAGGAAACCTGCCTAGGACTAAAAAAGAATCTTTTGGTATGTTATGGCAATTATTAAGACAGTATGAGACTTATTTCGACAAAATTCATTAAAGTGACAAATACTTTGCTTACCTCCAATCTTTTCTCACAAAAAAAAAATACACAGATAAAAAATGATTGATAAAACTGCGTATTTCAATCATTCCCTTTGTTACTTCTTGTAAACCTAAATTTTTCATGGAAAGTCTAGAGGAGTCTTATAGAATTTAAAAAGTATAAAATAGTTATGAGGTCTTGAGTAATAAATGATTTATTATTATTATTATCACACATCATCATCGCATAGGATCACATTTATCATCTCTATTGTGTTACCAATTTCTTTGTCCGCCTAAAGCTGCTGCCCAAATCATCCCTCACTATCGCCGCGCCAATGTCCAAGTTACCCCAAGCGTCCATCGTCCTATCCCTCGAACTCTCCACTCAACAATGCTACACCTCCACAGATTCACCAGATACGACCACCACCTTCAGGAAAGACAGCTAGACGGAAAACGACCTCGGAAACATCATCGATACGAGGCACACATTGATGTCGCGACAAGCGGCTTGCAATAGTAATTGCCTCTTCCGATGAGAATCGCGTGCTGGCACAAAAATAGGAAGCTCGGGCCGGGAACTAGCTGTACTCGCAGGACGAATCATGCTCGTCTATGGCATCTATTGGCAGCAGGCCTGTGGCCTGTGGGGGTCTTCGCAGGATTAATTAGCCGTCTGGGACCACTAATTTGGCGCGAATTCATGGTCACGTGCCGACGGCGGCCGATCGCAATGTCTCGGGTGCGAAAATGCCAACTGGATAATTAAGTCTTCTAAAGATAGTTTCGATGGGACAGGGCCAACCGCCTTCTTTTTTGTCCCGTGATGTCTCGACTAATTTTACGGTTCATAGGTATCTAGAGAAGTGTCCAAGAAGGCGTTGCTTCCTTCTTTGAATTTACATATACAGTCTGATCCCAATTATGTCGCTTTTTTAGAATTTTCTTCTGATGAACCGTGAAAATACAGTCGTGTTTTTTTCAGTCTTCCATAATATTTTCAAACAGTAATATTGAATAGAATATACTATACTGCTTTTGAAAGGGACCCATGCAAAAAGTAAGGTGCCTGGCTGTTGACATGATGGCTGTTCTGCTCATCCGAATCGAAATTTTAATTTGTAGAAGTTTGACTAACATCTGAACTAAATTTGAATCAGAATCCACGTATCAGTCGAGATACGTGGACCCTAACAGAAATGTATTAAGCTTGAACAACTACTGAATTACTAAAAAATTGTATGTCAGCGCCAAGCCTAATATACGCATTTCATTAAAACTTCCAGATCCAGTTGATCGAATGAGTTAAATCGAACACACTACTTTCTTTGGAACATTACTAGACATTCTAATCTATGTATTTGGACTTGCCATGGTTACACAAAAGGAAAAAGGGGGAGAATTTTTTTTTTATTTTTAAAAGTGACAAAAGGGTTGAATGGCAAAAAACCATGAAAATACAGTCGTGTTTTTTCACAGTCTTCCATAATATTTTCAAGTAGTGATATTGAATAGAATAGACTCTATTGCTTTTGAAATATGAAATGCCCATGCAAAAAGTAAGGTGCCTGGCTGTTGACATGATGGCTGTTCTGGTCATCCGAATCGAAATTTTAATTTGTAGAACTCTGGCTAACGTCTGAACTAAATTTGAATCAGAATACTAAAAATATTAATTTTTTACACAGTTTTGAAGGTAAAAGACTGAAGTTTATCGTTTTTCTTTTTATCAACCATCTGTCAACCATTTTGCAAATTGCAGTTTTGAGAAAAACGCGTTCAAAGTTTGGAACCTGGATTCTTGGGAACAATTGTATTTACGATTAATTGCTGTCAGGGCCGTGAACCTGTCCTTTCGTAATCTTAATAACAATACCTCAACTGAGCTAGCAAACCCTCTCTTGTTCCATTCTGTTCCTTTCGCTGCCTCATGAACCCTACGCTACGTTGACAAAGTGCTACCTTCTTTTTTGACTTCATAACTTTTTGGTACAAATTTTTGTACAAAAAAACTGGAAAGAATCCAATTTTCATCCATAAACTATAAACCATATGTCTAACCCACGTTTATTTTCAAAAGCATGTTGGGCTATACAATTTTTTTCTATTCTACCATATTTCAAGTAAGCTACGAGCTACACGTTCTGTTGACTAATGTTTAACTAATAGGCTGATCTTTTTGTTTGCCCGATTTACTTTTGTTGATAATCTTTACATCTCATTTAATAAATCCACGACTTTTCGTTGCCATTTGTTTTATGTTTTGGGTTGCCTAAGTTTTTGTATTTTATTTTTTGGGGTATTTACCAAAATCATGTCAAGGTTTTTGAACATTTTGCCTAATCCACGATTGAATTTTGGTTTGTAAAGTAAAATATCAAATTTTGAATTTTGGAGCGTCTCTCCGAAAAGTCGTAGAATTGTACAGATATTTCGTAAATGTACATATGTTTTTTTATCATAGGGTAGGTCGGGCCTGTTTATGTTCCATACAACTCAAATTGTATGTAGTTTTTTTCACTTCCAATGGCGTCTTCTGTCGTAAATGATTGCTAAGCCTCGGGTTGGATCGTGTGCGGTAGTTTTAGCCTGTTATGCCCGCAAGTAATTTTAGCCATTCCACTCGAATAAATCACTTAACTTTAGATAATTCTAATAATAATAATAAAGATAATTAACTCGAGCGGTTAGTTAGTATTGCCCATATCTAGCAAATACTTTAAAAATATTTGCAACCATGAAAAACTGCGAAGATACACTTATTCCGCGTGTCCTTCGCTGACACCGATATGTTCGTGTAATAGAGTGAATAAGAATACTTTTATTAGGTAACAAAACGGCTATGTGTTCTTTGAATAAGACATACAAAACACCAGAATACATGTGTATTTTTTTATTTAATTACGGGCTTATTCGGTTAACCTGTTTTACGCATTCAATAATATTGTGTATTATGTGTTGCCTGCGATGTCGTGTATTATATATTGTCAGCATAAGAAGTAGAAATTTAAAATGAAATGTTAAAGACCATTCACGAAGATCATTTATTTTTAGGAACGTTTGGGAATAACTCGTTAGTTCTTTTTATGTATACATATACGTTATGAACATACATATATATGTATGCACTTTATTTTTAACTTACAGCTACATCACGATAATCTACCCACACTTTATTTTTTAATTTTAGGATCACTGCATAACTGCGGAAAAGCACACCTTATCTCTAAACTAATAAAATAATATTATAGCATCATAGCTTATTCTAATAGACAACATTGATAATTGACACCAGTTTTTTGATATATGTATGACCTCAGTTCAACGTTTCCTAAACAGGTATAACCACAGAGAAATTGGTTTCTTTATGGGTATAACAGAAGAACCACGATATAAATATACAACCCTTTTGTTCTGTATGAAGCTTTATACCTGTATATACATACATACATATGTACATATGTATGTACATATGTAATTAATAAGAGAAGTATGGTTTGGCATAAGACGCAGTACCTACCAATAAAGGCGTAAAAAGATATTAAAGTATGTATAATACCTCTTATTTTGTACCTATTTCAAACACCGAACGTATTTAGAATACCTAGTAAGAATTAACCACGTGCTGGACAAATTCTCTGTACTGCATCTGTCATGCAATTCTTTAAAAATAATGAACCAGAAATATGTACCAGAAATAATGAACTCACAAAAAAGCTTGTTTACTCTACGTTTCCGAAATGCGCATGCGCAAATGGAACACTTGCGCGTAACAGACTTGTATTTAGAGTTTTTACACCACGGTAGACGATTAATAAAAACATTGTTTACCAAAAGTATCCGTTGTGTTGCCAAACTGCTATTGCCTCATTAGTAGAGTCGAGATACGTGGACCCTAACAGAAATGTATTAAGCTTGAACAACTACTTGCATTACTAAAAAATTGTGTCAGCGCCAAGCCTTAAGAGTTAAGTCGAGCACACTACTTTCTTTGGAACAACTTTACAAGACATTCTAATCTATGTACTTGGATTCGGACTTGCCATGGTCACAGCTAAAACATGAAACCGGAGATTTGATTTATATTTAAAACAGAAAGTGTTGAATGGCGAAAAAACTCAGAAAAAAAGTTATTTGCACAACTTCGTCTCCCATAAATTGTATAATTTTCGTTTAAAATTTAGCCTGCCTTAGAAAATCTTATATTTGTTTAATTTCAGACGTGGGTAGCTGGTAAATTAATTATAATCACTAAAATATGAAATGTTCATGTGATAATTTTCTTGGAAATTTGTCTTAGAAAATCGGACATTTGTGAACAAGTAGATTTTTTGTAAAAGAGTAGGTCTAATCAAATTTAGTTTGTTAAAATATTTCTGTAAAAATGTTTTCTTGTTTTCTTCCGTTTTTTTTTTTTGGAAAACGGCACAGGGAACATTACTATTTAACAATTTTTTTTTATTGAAATCAAAACTTTTAACAATTTCAAATTTCATGTTTGTATTGTCAACATGATCGTTTCGCCATCTTTGATTTTTTTTGTTTCCGAAAATTTCTGTAATTTTGAAAGGTAAAATTTAATTTGAGATATTATTTATTATTTCAAACAACTACATATGTATACATATTACAAATAAATTACCATCTCTATTACCAGAAATCTACCAGACATGATTTGGTACCGAATGCTGGAGTTGATTTAGTTGGAAGGATTCCACTCGCGAAGTCGTCGAAGTTGCCCATGTCTACATAATAAATAATAATTATAGCGTGTCTGCAACTTGGCAACGTTGTAATGAACGGGACGGCACTTTCCGTCCCTTGCCGTGGTGGAATACGAGATGACCGAACAGATGTTCGTCAGCGCGGTGGGGAAGTAAAATTCGTCAAAACCACACGAGGCAGCTCAGAGAATGTAGTAAAAGTGTAACAATGAGTGTGTTGTAACAAGTGTTTTTAATCTCGATACAATTAAGCTAACAATTTGACCGGCTCAATCTCAGAGAAGGTTAGTCGGCAAATTTAGTTCGAAAAATAACAATCGCTGTTGAAGCGCAGGTACCTACGACTCGCCTTTAGAACCCCGCCAAAACAATGACAGTGTTCGCCAATGTTGTGGTCTGTGTCTCCGACACCAACAACACGCACTTTGACGGTTCTTACAGAGAAATAATGCAGGAGCTGGTGCCCGGATGGATCTTCGCCTTGGAGTACATGCCGTGGCTGTGGGCCATGTTTGGTTCCATCCTTGTCGGGCTCAGCGGTGTGCTACCCCTCGTCGTCATCCCTCTCAACGAGACCGACAACTTCAAGCAAGGAGGTTAGAATCTAGTTTGTCTTCCTACTTTTATCATGTATAATTTTGTTATCGTCTAGTCCAATGACACTAATACGGTTGAATTGGCGACTGTTATTGTTTAATTAACGTTTATTCGTTGCGTAAAAATTGCGCTTTGTTTTCCTATTACATAGTGTTTAGACTGCCAATGGAATAATAACATAACCGCAAAGTACATACAGTGCCGGAAAAAAGTATTCGCGGATAGAGCGACGCAGAAAAACACCTGCATACTTTATTCAGAATAGACAAAGAACTGAATTATACAGGAAAATGTTAAGCTTCATTAATCCTAAGTTTAACACATATGACAAAAATATACAAACAGCAACTTTAAATTAAAACATAACAAAAATATTAATAGTGTTAAATAACATCAAATCGATATCTAATATTTAGTATGCAGACCTTTAGCTTGAATAACAGTTCGTAATCTTCTAGGCATTAAGCTCACAATCTTCTGAGTGTATTTAGGTGATGTTTTGTGCCATTCTTCTAACAGAGCAGCTTTCAGTCGTTGTCGATTTGTAATGTTATGTTTCCTTCCTCGTTTGTCTAAATCATCCCATAGATTTTCTATGGGATTTAACTCTGGGGATTGAGGGGGTGGGTGTAGTAAGTAAGGTATAGTATAAATAAGCCATTGTCGCATACAGTAAGCCGTATGCTTAGGATCAATGTCCTGCTGAAAATAAAAATTGTTACCAATAATTAAGTTTTTTTGCACTGTTGTAAATTATTCTGTAAAATGTTTAGGTATACATGATGGTCCATGATTCCATCAATAAAAACCATATTTCCAACTCCGGATGAAGCCATGCACCCCCAGAATGAAATCCCACCGCCACCGTGTTTGACCGTCTATTGGAGATTTGGAACGGGAGTTCAGTTTTCGGCTTTCACCACACTTTTCTTCTACCGTCACAATGAAATACAATGTATTTCATATGACAAAAATATACAATACCGTCGCAATGAAATACATTGTATTTAATATGAAATAGAATAAAAGTGTGGCGAAAGCCGAAAACTGAACTCCTCGTTCCGAATCTCCAACAGACGGTCAAACACGGGCGGTATGGGGTGCATGGCTTCATCCGGAGTTGGAAATCTGGTTTTTATTGATGGAATCATGGACCATCGTGTATACCTGAACATTTCACAGAATAATTTACAACAGAGTGCAAAAAAACTTAATTATTGGTAACAATTTATATTTTCAGCAGGACATTGAGCCTAAGTATATGGCTTACCGTATGCGACAATGGCTTATTTATACAGTACCTTACTTACTACACACACCCCCTCAATCCCCAGACTTAAATCCCATAGAAAATCTATGGGATGATTTAGACAAACGAGGAAGGAAACATAACATTACAAATCGACAACGACTCTGCTCTGCTCAACTCAACGAAAGCTGCTCTGTTAGAAGAATGGCACAAAACATCACCTAAATACACTCAGAAGATTGTGAGCTCAATGCCTAGAAGATTACGAACTGTTATTCAAGCTAAAGGTCTGCATACTAAATATTAGATATCGATTTGATGTCCTCCAAATACGTAAATTTCTTAAATCCGCGAATATGTACTTTTTTTCTCTATGTTATTTAACACTATTAATATTTTTATGTTTTAATTTAAAGTTGCTGTTTGTATATTTTTGTCATATGTGTTAAACTTAGGATTAATGAAGCTTAACATTTTCCTGTATAATTCAGTTCTTCGTCTATTCTGAATAAAGTATGCAGGTGTTTTTCTGCGTTTCGCTCTATCCGCAAATACTTTTTTTCCGGCACTGTATGTAACTTGAAACTTTTGCCTTATATGCGTAGATTTAGTCATTTTGTGGTTGCGCTGTTTGTAGTATTTCCTTTGTTTGATAATTCGCTAGTTTTTCATGAATATTAATGGATACCTTACATATTTTTACACATACGTCAAAAAATTGTATATACATATAATTCGTGTGTTTTGGGTCTACATTGATTTTTTTTTTTTCATTTGGATGGTCTGGTAACTCAGTTTTTTTTCTTAATTAAGGATAACGGGAGCTTGAATTTTTATCGATATTGTTACGACGCATATGTATTTAATATTGGCAAAACACGATACAGCAGCCGTCAAGAACGTGTGCATTTCATGTGAAAACGGGATACGTCACAGTGTTCAACAACCAATATCAAGCCTCAATACCTCGTGCGTCGTGCTACATGTGAACTGACGGATTAAATGAATTTGTACCGGTATACACAAGCTAACCTACGTACTCTATTTCCATTCTAAATTGAAAATAGGTAGAAAAAAGCAAGGTTGTCAGATATATTTTCTAAAATTGCTAAGCTTACTATACAAGTATACTTCATACTTCAGTAAACTGTTAGTTCGTGACGTTCTTAGAAAGCTAGTTTGGAAATGTTTAAAAAAAAAATACATAGATATAAATTTGTTAGATAGCATTAAAATACAGCGTTTAAAATTGCTGGAAAAAATAATTATAAATTAAAACAACTTTATGTATGTTACTATACTTAAGAAAATTTTGAAGAGCCGGCAACGCTTCGCTGTCTGATTGGAAATCGCTGGCCGGTGATCCATTAGACTACACATCGGCCAACGATCCAATAGACTATTGCGCTTCGCATCCAATCCATTGCTTAAATATTTATTCGGTCCACTGTACCATAAAATTTTTACGACGTCGTTAAAATTATTTACGACTTTGGGAATTAGGAACTTAAACTACGTGTTTAAGACGCCAGTGACGTGTATTTCAGCTAGGTTTATTAACACAGACAATTTTTTGAGATTGTCTGGCTAAATGAGCATTATTTACAGCAAATTATATTACAAATATTAAGAGTTTTGTATGCAGGCTAATTTTAATCTCCTATATTGATTTGAATGAAACAAATTATTTCCACAATTTTCGAATTTATAAAAAGATATATGCACGCCCATGGAATCATAAAGTTGCACCGCTTTTTTTGTTCCCCAGGTATATTTATCATTTTCAATTAAAATTATAAGGACTATAACTTATCTGTTTGTTATGAAAATCTTGTGTGGGGAAGTACTCAATGCATTTGTCTGTTTTGACTATACAGAGGGTTGGCAAAGCCACTTTCCGTACGTGAAACTCATGCTTGCCAAATCTTGTCTCATTTATTGCAGAATGGAAGCAAATAATTACTTCTACTGAAAAGTAAAATAAACATTGTAGTGGGCGGGGTCATCATGAAGGATGAAGGGTGTAATGTGATTGGTCTTTTGCTCCTCCCTCTAACCAATGAATTACGTACGTCAAGTTGTGACTTTGCCAACACTGTATGTATATCTGATATATTTCAAACGATTAACATGAAATCTTAATAAGGCATTATACATAATGCAAAACGTACGGAACAAAAGAGCAGACTCTCGCAAAGAAAGGGGCTGAGGTTCCACTGATAGGGCCGGAACTCACCTTTGGTTTGGCCTACTGGACAGCTAGGAGGGCCATAAAGGGCCTATTAAGACAAATATATTTCTCACTGGGCGGAAATCCCCGGGTTAAGACAATTGCGGATGTTTATTAACGAACCACATCCTGGAATAAGATTTTGTCTTATTCCACTTGTGATCTTATAAAACTGGGTAGAAACCTGCTGAGATGGACAATGGAACTATTCACAGGGCACTGCCCATTCGTGCGACATCTCACCACAATCGGGGTGAAAAATAATCCCGATTGTAGGAGGTGTAGAGAGGAGGAAGAAGCACCCTTCCATTTATTATACGAATGCCCAACACTGGCAGCTGTTGTATGTAATAATAATAATAAATACTTAATTCAAATAAGACATTCAAAACGCTAAGCATCCTGATAAGTTAATGTTTAGGTAGCCTTTTTTTAGATAATATTAAGAAGGTTTGGAGAAATTTAGGGAACTGTTTGCGAAAGGAAAACAGGAAAGTATAATGAAAATGTGAACGGTGGTTTACCCCTGAAAGGGAATTCCAGTCTAGTACTACATATTATTTACCTCTTAATATTTTCTCAAAAGTCTTATCAGACAGAGTAGCCTTTCTAAATATCTGCGACATTAAAAAAAAAGATTTATGTATCTGTCACTCATCTACGTCTCGATTAAATCTGTTCGAGGCAGTTCTCATTGTTTCAGGTTTATGTTCTAAAAACAATTTATTGTATTATGTTTAATGATATAATTAAACGTATTGATAAACGCCGCATCCTGTAAATATTGATTTGGCCGGTGACGTCAATGCGTAGAAGAGTCAAATAGAATTTTGGTCGTTATCCAGTATAATATAGTTCATAGAATAAAGAACAAAGATTACATAAAAATGTTAGGTGTTTAATTCTCTTGATTTAAATAATTGCCTATTCTAGTTTGGAAACCAATATATAGCACCAATCAAAGTTTTCAAAATCATTTTACTGAAATTCGTCTTAAATTGACCGTGAAATTTTGATAGTCTAGTCAAAATTCCACGATCAATTTCAGACGAATTTTTAGTCGGTTGTATGATTTTCCGTTCACTCTCATATCTCCACTATTTTCGTTTACACAACGAATTTAAGATAATGGTCTGTCTGCCTGTCTGTGTTTATGTAGATCGAATATGTAGATATTTGTGTGATTGTTTAAAGTTGATAATTATTTTGATGATCTTTGGTCGGCAAATGGAAATACTATTTTTGTATTAAAAAAACCATGCATCTGAGGTAAACAAATTATTTTGCAAATCACCGGTCCTAATAGTATTTTCAATAGCTAAGTATAACCAATCGGAATTTTTACATATTACCAAGGTTGATAAGTTTTTATTTTGTCGAGTCAACTGGGACGTAATATAATTAAGTAGGTATTAGACTGCAATACAATATGCGGAATCCCAAGGTCAGGACTTCAATTTTCATTATTTAATTACGTAAATCAAACGTCCCTAAACAGTATTTTGCTACGCGTGTTAAGAACGACTGCAAACAGACTAGTGTTGTGAAAATTCGAATGAAATAATTCGACTAATTCGATAGTTAATTAAAACTAACTAATTCGATTATCTAATTCGATATATCGAGATAAAAATTAGTAGTATTTATTATTTAGTAGTAGTACTCCGACGGGAAACGGAATTACGAATTATTGAACTGGTATACGCCTATACCTATCGAATATTTACGATGGAGGTCAAGTGTAGCCAAAGAGGGTCAAGTAAAAACGGAAATACTGGGGGAATGCGGTTGTCGTTGGCTGTAGTGACCTTTTTTTTTTGGCTTTTTTCTTTTATCTGCAGCCAGCGCCCCTCGCTATAATTTAAATTTATAATTCTACTAATAATAATTCGAATTATTAATTCGATTTTTTAAATATGAATTATTACTACTAATTCGATAGTGAAAATAATTCGATTATTCCCAACACTAAAACAGACGTCCCCGGAGTCCCGCTCCCCCACTCTTCACTTTTGTCGCCGCGAATTACGGGATAGCCAAGTAGCAAATTATATAGGCCGCCGTACGTACGTTGCCGGTGTTAGGTTTAAGGTGTTTACTGTTTATTCGGTGTTAGGTCTTTCGCTGTTGTGATCGTCGCGGTACGGAACCAATAAATAGCGATATTAAGCGAAAAGGCTTTCTTATTAATTACGTCGTGGATTCCGTTCGTATATAAATTGCAAAATATAATCAAAAACTTTGAGGAATTTAAAACATATGGAATCTCCATACGTTGTGTATCGTGTAATTCATTTTCAGTTACCAGGGCTGAAATAATTTCGATCAGGTCAATTCCGACATAAAATGTAATGCTTTTTAAGAATATGGCCTTCGATTTTTTTTTAAATTGGTTTAAAAAAAATATAAAGGAGTTCATAGTTTTTCTCAAAACCTACGGACTTTGCTACAAATGTTCTAACAATAAAAATGTCAGAATCAATTGCAAAATGCTCTAAAATTTTTTCAGATTTTTTAAATAACATTTTTGGAAATTTCGATATCGTGATTTTTGGAACAATCAAAAATCGTCTTTAAAAATCCTTAAAAGAGTATCCTTCAACAAATTCCAAGACATTTTTGTTCTTGAGAAATTTTTACAAAAATGTATAGTTTTGGAGAAAAAAACTATTAAACTTTAAATACATAATACATATATGCGAATGAACGTTTTTAAAGTCAATTTCTGAAAAATTCTAAGGCCATATTCTGAAGAAGCATGGAATTTTACGTCGGAATTAATCTGATCGAATTTTTTTCAACACCAATAACATTGAAAATAAGCTGAATGAAAACTATTCACAAAATCAGGACATTTGGGATTTATGTATGTTGACTATTTACTGGTTTGTCACAGATGCAGCCGCTTATATGCGGAAAGCAGCTGAGCGCCTAAAATACACATATAAAAATATGGCCTACGTGACATGTTTGCTGATATGTTGAATAAACAATATGTATCTGGGTAAGTGTCTCTACCATATATTAATTTTGTTTTCCTGAGTTCGGTCCTGATTCACCACGAGCTTTTGTACCCTAGTAGGTATGTACCTATTGTGACACAAAAAACTATTTATTTTTAAACTTCGCATTGCCCAATTCTCATTTTATAATTTCGCGGTTAACGTTTTTGCCGTATTTTAACCCTACCTTTGACGTTAATATCTGTTTTCTTTCTTCTAATATCTAAGATAAAAATAGCTTTGCGTGTATATTGTCGCAGGTAGGTGTTTTTTTAAAATATGTTCTAAATATACTTATGCTGTTAACTTTTTTGTTTTTTTTTGTCTGTTTTTAAATTATTGTGTTTGTAATTGCGGGAATAAAATGACATCATTGTGGTATTGCTTAATAAATTAAGTTATTAAATTTATTGAATAAAGAGTAAAAAGTAAGGAAAGGTGCTTGTTATTTTTGAAATATTTGTTATTTAAAAAAGTGTTTTAATAAAGGTTTTCGAGAATATTTCTTACCCAAGACGATGTACTTAATAATGTCCGGTTATTCTGACGCTTCTTGTATCACACAATGCAACACAGCACTTTCGAACCATATAACATTCGGATTATATTTTTATTAAAGCCAAACGGCATACATATAAGCATACGCATTGATTCTCGCAGATCACGTGACGTCGAGCACAGCACTGCTTACAGCGCCTTCTGGAGGCGGACATATATGAGCCCATGACACCGAACGCCTTCGGTCTCCTTAGGTTCTAGTCTTCTTGTTCTTATCATTAACTAGCGCCTCGCGATTTTTTCTTAATGTAAACAAGTTTGTTGTTATGGTAACCAATGTTACATTTTTGAATGGTATAGTATGATTTTCTTTGTATTTTGGGATAGTATCTCTTTCTAGGTGCGAGACCATAAAATTGTAATAGGTTTAATAAGACAAAAATTGAGAAAAAAAGTAACTTTCCCAAAAATCACCCCCTCGGTTCGACTTCGTCGGTCAATCCAGTTCTTTATCAAGTTGACGATGGAATTAAGTCGACATTTGTAGCTGTCAAGTAGACACTGTTCGTTGTGAGTTATCTGCATATTGTCAGCTTTGTTATTAATATGGCAGCATTAAAGGAAAAGCAGAGAATTTATATTTTAATTATGGTGAGCTATGTTGACAGAAAACGCACTTATCAAGTTGCACCCTGTTTTATGAACTTTAACTGAATCGACCACAAATTAGTGAAGGGTACGTTTCAAAATTATTAAACATATTTCTACAAACCAGTAGTGTCAAATTTAATGGGTAACATTTAGAACGTTTAATCAATATTGTATTATTTTTATTTTTACTTTAACCAATTAGTATGTAGTTGTTGTTTAAATTCAATTTTAAAATCTAAGGTGTTAATGTTCCATTTGTTTTCCATGGCCGAATTGATGAGAATTGGAATAATGAAGTCAAACCGAAAGGTTATTTTTTGAAGTGAAAGTGGGCGAAATTCTTATTTTCTATTTATTTTTTCTTATGAAACCCTATTATAATTTTATGGTCCCGAAAGAAATGTCTTTCCAAAAATGCAAATAAGTAAATAAAACAACTAAAAGAAGTAACATTAAAAGTTAATTATTTAATAAATGTTTAGTATGGGTACCATTGTTACTTTAAGAACAATTCGTAATGTTTTCTTAGTTCTTGAGAAGTTACCTTTCGATCAAGGCATCAGTGATTTTTTGCTTCAAATCAAGTTGTTTTATGCACAACCCCATTTGTCTTTTTAATTACTTTAATAAATAGGTATGTATTTACTTTTTTCACTAAAAAGTTAAGATAAAAACTGCCCTTCCACTGAACTGTTCACATACTTTCACACTTATCCTAAAGAAAGTATCAGACTTATCCTCAAGTAACAATCAGAGAGGCATCAAGAAAACTAAATTGAAAAAAAATGAGATATTTTTAAAACATAATAAATTTTACCATTATAAAATGCTGAATTAATATGTATGAAATGTATTTACTTTTTCACCAAAAGTTAAGCTAAAGACATACTTTCACACGTGTCCTAAAGAGAGAGAGAGCTGCTCTTCCTAAAAACTCTTTCTAAAAACTGCTCTTCCAGTCAACTGTTCACTTACTTTCACACTTATCCTAAAGTAAGTATCAGACTTATCCTCAAGTAACAATCAGAGAGACATCAAGAAAACTAAATTTGAAATAAAATGAGATATTTTTAAAACGATGATTAAATGATAAATTGTACGATTATAAAATGCTGATCAATCAATAGTTAAATCCTGGGACTCCTGGGAGTTTTTAAAGTTGAATACGATTTATTTATTACTCAGTTCTTATTTGCATTACAATATGCCCTCAATGGGGTGAAATTTAGAAACACTATTTAGTAGGTTGATAATATTTTTATATGAATGTTTTTGTAGACCGAATTACCAGAAATTATATTCGTTTATCTAGCAGTTTATGAGAAAAACAGAGGGTGTACTCAACAAAAATGGACCATAACTTTTTAAACATTCAAAACACAAAAAAAAAAGTTAAATAAAAAAAAACTTGTATACCTTTATAGTGGTAAAGTAAAAAAAGTAGGTATGTTGCTGAAAAACAAAAAAAGTTGCTTGTTCGATGCGTCGCACAATAATGGAAAATGGAAACAATTCGACCCTCGCGGCTGTATTAATCGTAATTTCATGCTTTTTTTTTATTTTTCTTAGAATCCAGTGTGATTTCTTTGGGAAGTGCGAAAAAATGTGAAACTCAGTAAGGCATTTTTATAAACCAGAAAAAATCTAATTGAGGCATTATAGTTCGTTCAAAACGCGAGGTGAAACGTTGCAATTTACGCCACAAAGAGAGACTACTTCTAATATACATTTCTTGGGACGCTGATTACGAAAATTGGGGTCCCGCAACCCTAAAATGGTAAGAACACCCCTAAAAATGCAAAAAAACACCCCTCTTAGGGGGCTTTCAGCAAGTTTCTCGCAATAATATTATTATAAATGATAAACAACCTTATTAACGGGTTAGGTGGGTTTGAAAAATTTCAAAAAAATCGATTTATTTTTTTTGTCTTATTAAATAGTACAATATATTTAAAATATTCTCCTAAAATTTCAAATCGATCCGAGTAAAATTCTAAGAGATAGACCCTTCGGAAGTTCCGCCCATCAGGCCACGTCAGTGCAGCGCTTCGCAGGTATTGGCGATTTCAGATAAGAATGCGCCCCCTAGGCGTGTGACAGTTGATTACTCGCTTTCTCCATGTTTGTTTACGTTTGCCAGCTTTATGGTGCCGGAATCGATGATTCTATGTAAAAAAAATTTTTTTGCATGTTATTTCAATTTAAAACTTTAAACGCGTTTATCTCAAAACTCAATTTTTTAAGTCAGTGGACACGATTTCTCGAAAAGTTATGATAAAGGATTTTTTTTTTATTATTATAACTAATTTTTTCGAGCCAATACATGGCGAAAATTTGACCAAAAAATATGTTTTTTGTTCAGTCTGTCAGTTTTTTTTCCTTCATCCAATAACGAGATTTATCCATGTACTAACGAAATATTTTTGGTTTTTTGATTTTGGATGAACCAATAATGAGTTATGCTGTCCACGGCAAGAGCATTTTTTTTGAGACGTCAAGGGAGATGAGGTACCAATGGCTGAGTTTTCGGAATTTTTAAATAAAAATTTCACAAAATACTGTTTAAATATGTATCTTTGACATGCTGAATTGTTTAAATAAAATATATGATTGTATATATTAAAAAAAATTGTAAAAATACCCTTTTTTTTGAACCTCTGAAACCCACCTAACCCCTTAAATACTGTTTTGTTGCTGAGAATTTATACTTTTAGTCAAATAGAATTAAATTGAGCCAACATTTATTCGTGAGGGTTAATTACAAAGGGGTGAAAACCACCCTCTCAACAAAAAAAAAGAGGAAAATACATACTTGGTAAAACAATTTTAATTTCTAATCCTAGAAAGTTTTTGATAAAAAATCATAAACTTTCCGAACATATTTTATAATCTTTTAATAACCATGAACCTTTTCCAGTATATCTTAAACTTTATCCTAAAGTTATAAAATAAAAAAGTAAAACGCTTTATTGATAACCTTACAAGATTTAAACAAACTAATATAAAAATTAAACGAACCAGGTTTATAAAAATTAAAATATATATAAATGCCTTACTGAATTTCAAATTTTTCGCACTTCCCAAAGAAATAACATTAAATTCTAAGATAAATAAAAAAAAGTTCATGAAATTACGATTAATACAGCCACGAGGGTCGAATTGTTTCCATTTTCCATCACTGTGCGACGCGACGCTCATCGTTCTTCGACATATTTTTTGTTGGATTTGTTGGTTTTGAGTAAAAGTGATTTACCTTTCACAAAAATATATCTCAACCGTTTCTGGGAAAAACTCACTTCCTGTAATAAATCGATCACCCTGTACACGTGTATCGATGAATACAGTGCAATCAAGAATATCTGCATACATACATACATATCTACATAGTCAATACTATTAAAAGTTCAAGGTTTAACTTTTGTGCGCAGTCAGTTTCACAATAACTGATATGTGTGCGATATAACAAAGCCAAATAAATTTTAGGCGTTGACAGTAAGATAAACAAAAATAATGAGACGCGCACCTCTATTCAGGCCTTCAGGCCTCTATTATATAAGCACTAACTTGTTACAAGAAACAAGAAACCGTTTTTTGCCTTTTTTACTTTTAGATTTATTTTTTTATTTATATCCGTAACCTTGGAAAGATACAGCGTTATTTCTCGAAATCAGTTCTGAGGAGTTTAAACGTATTTCGGCTTAACTTACTGTAGATCTAGTGTTTTCATATTTCATTCATCACATCACTATCAGGTCTGTCCAATGAATGGATTTATTTATTTATTTACCTTTTTTTCTTTTGCTAACAATAATAAACTTAACGGTTTTAAAAAAAAAGGAGCAATGTACTTCGCTGAGTTTTACATAATTCAACGTTAATAGGTACATATGTACATACCACATAAAACTACAAAAGGAATAAATTTACTAGTTAATTTTTTTGAGCAATTCAGTCAATTTCATATACCTACATATTTCAAACCATTTGTAACTCATCACGTATAACTTATGATTGAATTAATTAATTCGTAGGCTCGTCGTGCTTTTAATTCAATTAACCTTGAATGAAAAATGTATATTATCATTAGGGTTCCGAACGTGTGCTGTAACGCAGAGCCGGACTCGTAATCCGTCATGTTATTGATGGAAGATGACATATGAGAGGTCAAAAAGACAAGAGTTAAAATATTAATAATATGTACATACCTGTTGCTAGAGTTTCCACCTCAGAGACACCGCTGACCCGGAGATTGGTGTCCGCGACGGGGTGTCCAATTTTTAAAATCTTTGTGTATCAACCAGTTATCCTTAAAAGTACAATAATATTTAGTACGTTTTTCCTTTGGCTGTTCTCCTGAATCCGACATAACACCGAAACTTGCTTAGATAAATTAAATGAAAGAAAACAATCTGTACAAAGATCCGTGATTTATATTAAAATTATTCGAAACGTAACAATTGATTTTGTGATACGCGTGAATCTGAATTCGGTATTACCGATGTACCGATACTGCCCTCTAGAGACAGAAGCGCGCCATAATTCAAACAAATAATTTAATGCTTAAACGACATATACATGGAACTATTATATATGATTCCACAATTTTATAAATTTATAAATACAAATTTCAATTTCAAAGCTGACCCGAGAATAACGTAAGAAACCCGGAGCCCGGAGATACTTCGTGAAACCCGGAGTCTCCGGGTCATTTTCATGGAGGTGGCAACTCTACCTGTTGCTTGTGTCATTCAGAAACACCGACTGTCCTCATTGCTTGAGCGTATGTTGACACGATCAGTAGTCCACTAACATCAGTACATTATTATTTTTTACATTTACAGGGGACAATACACGTGTTACTACTATTTCAATACGTTTAGCCGCTGTTTCCAAAACCCGTTTATGAGCTATCAATATCGGGGGGCATTAACGACCTTATTACCGCAAAATCTGTTGTTTCGTCCACCGTCAGCCGCAGACATTTTTTTATTATACTTATACTTAAATGTATTACTACTATTACTTATTTATTAGTATGTCTTCTTTGATATTTCCCATGACACGTTGATATGTCTTCTGTAAATATGTTTTACGCAGTATGGCTACTAGTCAATGGAAAATCGGATACATATTTGGAAAAAAACGTCTAAAGTAAAAATTGTTGACCACGTTCCATGCAAGGCTACATGCGCAAAACATTATGCACAAATTAAATCAAAATTCCTCTCTTCTAATCGTACCAGGTATATTTTTTTGATGGATATTCGAATCTAAATGTCTTTTACACTCTCGGCGATCACGAAATATATATCTCATCTTTTTAAGTCTATTCACAAATGGTAACGTTTATGCCATTATTGCAGAAATCCACACAAAATCAGGTAATATGTAAATACAGTACACGAATTCACGAGTGGCTAACTCAACGACAAAAATTGTTTTCAATGCGGCGGTCGACGCGTTTACACCACCGGCAGGCCGCTATCGGAATAGCTCGCCGTCTTACGGAGAAAGTATATTACGAAGTCCCGGGTTCCCGCGAATACTTCGTTCGGGATAACATTCTACGCACAGACAGTGGCATGGGTATACAGCGGCAAGAAATATGCGCTTAGAAAATACCTTCAAGAAAAAAAATCAAACACAAAAAAAATACGGTGACAGCATACTTTCCCGGACTTTAATTATCACAATACGTGTACCTATCACGAAAAATCTAATGCACAACACAGTTTGAATTAATTTGAATTAAATATCCATGTAAAAACAATATTGTAACGATTTGATATAAGAGTAGTGCTAAATTGGTAAACGTTTATGATTTAATTTAGCATTACATATTTTCATCTATCGGCATATCAACATTGTATGTATGTAGGTACATTAGTTTATATTTGAGATTAATTTACTCTACAACAATTGATGTTATTCACTCCCAGGAATTGTAAATGTCTAGGGAATTACATTTAATACGTACTTTGTCAACAAATCTTTAATATTTATACATACAGTGTGCCTAGATCACTATAACTCATCACTACTCTGGGTTTATTTCATTTTATTATCCTAAATTATATAGGCATCTCAATCTTGGTTTTCCCTTTGACCTTCGTTTAATAGATACAATTCTAAATATATCGTTTAAGCAAGATAACATAATTTTTGTTGTTTGAAATTTCTAATCTCTATCTACACTCGAATATCTATCTACACTCGAGCAATATCTACACGGAAAATTATACTCTTTTAAAAACCCGAACAACAACCACAAACGTGTGTTATAAAATACGTATCCTACAACAATCCTATTTTAAAAAGTTTACTGGACTATTTTAAAAAAATTATTCTGAAGAAGAATAGGGTTATCCTTTTTGTTTTAGTTATGTGCCTTGATTGTAGTTGTATACAGTTTGTGTAAAGCCAACATCGGCCAGTTGTGAAAAAGGACAAATGCTACACCTCTCGTTCTATCGACAAGCCCAGGTGGTGAGAGGGCCGGTATAATTCCTTTACTACCTTCGATGCGTGTGCGGTTACTTCTTATCTGTGGTACCACTTCTGTTTGTCCTTTTTCATAACTGGCCTTTTCCTTTTCCATAACACACACGGTATAATCTTACAATATACATACTGTAAAACGTTCGAACTGAACGTACTCTATTTCCATTCTAAATTGAAAATAGGTAGAAAAAAGCAAGGTTGTCAGATATATTTTTCTAAAATTGCTAAGCTCACTATACAAGTATACTTCATACTTCAGTAAACTGTTAGTTCGTGACGTTCTTAGAAAGCTAGTTTGGAAATATTTAAAAAAAATACATGGATATAAATTTATTAGTTAGCATTAAAATAAAGCGTTTAAAATTGCTGGAAAAAATAATTATAAATTAAAACAACTTTATGTATGTTACTATACTTATTGAAATTTTGAAAATTTTGTAGAGCCGGCAACGCGATGCCAGCAACACCGATGCCGGCAACCAGCAAATGCCGACCAGTATACTATAGGATTGTTTTATATGTAATACATCCAAATACTTAATCGGTCCACTGTGCCATAACATTTTTACGACGTCGTTAAAATGATTTACGACTTTAGAAATTCTATGTGTTTAAGGCGCCAGTGACGTGTATTTCAGCTATGTTTATTAACACAGACAATTTTTTGAGATTGTCTGGCTAAATGATCATTATTTACAGCAAATTATATTACAAATATTAAGAGTTTTGTATGCAGGCTAATTTGAATCTCCTATATTGATTTGAATGAAAACAATTATTTCACAATTTTCGAATTTATAAAAGATATATGCACGCCCATGGAATCATAAAGTTACACCGCTTTTTTTGTTCCCCAGGCGTATTTATCATTTTCAATTAAAATTAGAAGGACTATACGATAAAATAAATAAATATAGCAGGTATAATGATGAAACTTTTCTCTCAGTGTAGAGAAAACAGAATATCACTGGTGCAAAGTCGCTGAGGCGAAAATCAAATAGGGCGTTTTTTCTGTCCTATTGGTAAATGAACGATTACGCATTGTCATGAAACAACCAATTACACAATTTCACAGGTTATTTAATACCCGATCACTTCACTTTCGGCGGAATGCTGTTCGTTCAAGGGGGAAAATATCGCCTATAATGTAGCCTGATTTTGCCGAAATTCGTTGCAGTTGCAATAAGCTGGCCTAGAAAGCGGCGGTAGCGAGTATTCTAGAAGCCTGTGAATTTTTGTACTGAATAACTTGGCGAAACTTAAAAAATAATTTATCTCTTCATCCACGATTTAATCACAGTCTTCTGATATTTAATTTTGTATCGAAGTATATCACATTCCCACTAGGTAGTGCGAAAAAAACGTACTTTTCCACTAGCACAAAAAAAAGTGACACTAAATATTTTAAACTCGACATAACATTACTATCAACTTCTTCGATAACTGGGAAGATTTAAAGAATTTCCGCTAGAATCTGTAAGACTTATTTTTACTTGTAAGACAAGTTGTGCTTAAAAAAATACAAAATACAATTTTCAACTTATCTTTGATTCTGGTAAGCAATACCTCAGCAAGGGTAACTACACCCACAATAACCAGTCACAACATATTTTTTGTTAACAATGGTTAATGAGCTTTCTTGTCCAATAAAAGTGCACACATTTTTTCTCCTTCACTACATACGAGGTGTGTAAATTAAGTAATGATATTGATTGTTTTAAATGTTTTTATTCGAATAGAATTACAATTCATTATTGTGTCTTTCAAAATAACTTCCCCTGGGAAGCCACACAGCGCTGGAGACAGTTCTTCCATTCCTCATAGCAGTGCTGGAACTCCGTTTGAATCTTTTCTTTGGTCCCAAAATCATGTCCCCAAGGATGCTGAGGAGCCACAGAAATGTTTTACTGGCTAAAAGCTCGTTTACTGAAATGGCTGTGTGACAAGGCGCATTGTTATGATGCAACATCCAGTCGTTCTTGATGTTTGCTCTCACACGCATGACCCTTTTTCGAAGTTTTTCAAGAACCTCTATAAAAGTGTTGATTTATTGTTTGGCCTGGACGCACAAAACTCTTTGTGGACAATTCCCTGGCTATCAAAAAAGCAAATCAGCATGCATTCGATCTTTCTCATCACCAGTAATGACACGTTCCATAAAATGGGGATCATTTTCAATCGATTCCAAAGAATCAAGACACCTTTCTCTCCTGATGTCCTTTTGTTCCTGTGAGAAGTTTCTTTTAACCATTTTTGCGCAGATTTTTCTCATCCCCAATTCGTTAGTCAAAATCTGATGACCAGCAGTGTGATTCAAATTTAATTCTTCCCCGATCATTCTTGTCGTCAACCGACGATCTGAACCCACAAGATCCCGTATTCTATAGACATTTTCACAAGGGCGTAGCCAGTAGTTATCTTTGGGGGGGGCTCAATGCAGATGAAACAAAAAAAGGTCAGTAGAGGTAACGGCAACCAAAAGCCCGAAGCGATCGCTGCAAATAAAACAAAAAAAGCCAAAAAAAAAAAAGGGTCACTACAGCCAAGGGCAACCGCATTCCCCCGAGTATTTCGGTTTTTACTTGACCCCTTGGGGGGGGGGGGGGCGATTGCTGCAGATTAAACATAAAAGCCAAAATAAAAAAAAGGTCACTACAGGCAACGGCAACCGCATTCCCCCGAGTATTTTGGTTTTTACTTGACCCTTGGGGGGGGGGCGATGAAAATGCAAGGCTACGCCCTTGCATTTTCATCGGTTCTGGAAGATGAAGGCCTTCCGCTGTGTGGTTCATCTGCAATCGACTCTCTTCCTTCTGAAAATGCCTTAAATAACCGAAAAACCTTGAAAAAACACTGTCTTGAAAAAAAAAACCTGTTGAAAAACCTGTTGTTGTCTCCGTAGGCATGTTGAAATTTTGCAAAAGTATCCGTTGCGCTGTGTCCAAGTCTAAAGCAAAACCTGATAGCACTCCGTTGCTCAAAATTAATGTCACTTATTTTTAAAACGCACTAGAAGAAAAACGGTTTACGAAAACAAAGAACAAACAAATGACTAACAAGTTCAAACTTGTACCGAGGGTGCATTACATATTAACAAACCGCCGTTTCAAGTCCCCTCTCCTCAGTGTTTCTAGATCGGGCGCGACGTTGCCAGTCTCATTACTTAATTTACACACCTCGTACTTTTAATAACTGCTCACCCGAATGTTGTCCCCACTACTGATGTAATTAAATGAGTAAGTAAAACTATAAAATAATTTCTGTATGCATACGGTCTCCAACTGAAGCACAATGGCGTGAAATTGTGATGAAATCCAATTGTTCGTACTCTCAGTGATCTGCTCTAAATTTCGATCGCTTCGTTTCTAGAAAAGTAAGGTGCAGAAATCTGATTATTCTCGAATTCTCTTTTGACCCAATTATTTCGTGAAATTGTCAGTTACCAATGGACGGTCTCTCTGACAACTTTAAAGTGTTGCATATGGTTGTTTCATTTTATAATACAATATTTTTTTCGTATTCCATAGATTTTACTAACTTTTTAAATCTGTTGCGTTAATAAAGTGGGTAGAAACGGAAGGTGCCACAGAGACGTACGTGTCATAAGTGCGATACACCAGAGAAACTAGTAGCATTTCACACGTTTGCCATTTTTTATTATTAGAGCTGTATGTAGTACGTCATAATGTAATAAAGTAACTACATAATATTAAATATAGTAAAAACAATTAATTCACACTTTATAACCATATATAGTGGTTCTAATTTTAATTGAAAATGATAAATACGCCTGGGGAACAAAAAAGCGGTGCAACTTTATGATTCCATGGGCGTGCATATATCTTTTATAAATTCGAAAATTGTGAATTTTTTTTTCATTTAAATCAATATAGGAGATTAAAATTAGCCTGCATATAAAACTCTTAATATTTGTAATATAATTTGCTGTAAATAATGCTCATTTAGCCAGACAATCTCAAAATTTGTCTGTGTTAATAAACCTAGCTGAAATACACGTCACTGGCGTCTTAGACAAGTAGTTTAAGTTCCTAATTCATAAAGTCGTAAATCATTTTAACGACATCGTTAAAATTTTATGGCACAGTGGACCGAACAAATATTAGCAATGTATTATATGCAAAGTGGTTTATCGACAGTGGTTTCCGTTGCGCCACCAGCGGCCGGCTTGGTTGGCCAGCCAGCGAGTTGCCGGCTCTTTAAAATTTTCTTGAGTATAGTAATATACATAAAGTTGTTTTAATTTATCAATTATTTTTTCCAGCATTTTTTAAAGCTTTATTTTAATGCTAACTAATAAATTTATATCTATGTATTTTTTTTTTTAAATATTTCCAAACTAGCTTTCTAAGAATGTCACGAACTAACAGTTTACTGAAGTATGAAGTATACTTGTGTAGTGAGCTTAGCAATTTTAGAAAATAAATCTGACAACCTTGCTTTTTTCTACCTATTTTCAATTTAGAATGGAAAGATAGTACATATGTATGTACGTAAAACTTACCCTCTTGCTTAGCTTGACGGCGTAGTTTGGTTAACATTACTATAACAAACTGGAGAAGATTCGTAAAAGCTTTGTAGCATCAGATGTTTCTATAGTTGTCTCCGATAGTCCTGTTCGCTGTGATGAATATACAGTGGCGTGCAAAAGAATGCGGTTGCCGTTGCCTGTAGTGACCTTCTTTTTTTTTGTTTTTATGTTTAATCTGCAGCGATCGCCCCCCCCCCCCAAGGGTCAAGTAAAAACCGAAATACTCGGGGGAAGGGAGAATGCGGTTGCCCTTGGCTGTACTGACCTTCTTTTTGGGGCTTTTTTGTTTTATTTGCAGCGATCGCTTCGGGCCTTTGGTTGCCGTTGCCTCTACTGACCTTTTTTTTTGGATTTTTTGTTTCATCTGCATCGAGCGCCCCCCCCCCCCCCCCCCCCCCAAAGATAACTACTGGCTACGCCCTTGCCCCAAACGGATGTAGCTTTCAATTGGCGAGCGGGAAATGATTTTAAAGCTTCATAAAAAAGGAAAATCGCACCGTAAAATAGGCGAATTGGTGAACAGGTGCCGCTCTACAGTAAAACATGTGATAGATCGCTATGAAAAAAAAAAAACAGTGGAAAAGAAATTACGCAGTGGGCGCCCTCGCAAACTTAGCAAACGCGATGAAAAGAAATACTAAGCTGTGTGAAACAAGATCCCGGAATAAGTGCTGAAAAGCTTACTCACGAATTGGAGGTATACTCTGGAATTAGTGTTCACCGATCAACTGTCTCTAGAGCACTTCATAGAGCTGAATATCACTGTCGCATCGCACGAAAAAAGCCATTTATCACTGCAAAGCCGGCAGATCCGGGCGGCGGGCATGAAGTTTTCACATAACTCAACGTAACAACGTTTTACTCACAACACAAATCATTAATGACAATGAGTTGACTTAGGACTACAAAAAAAAAGTTCCACGAAACGCCGAACTACTACTTCTCGACGCGCGTTTCAGGAGAAGATTAAAACTTACAGAAAAGTTTTAATCTTCTCCTGAAGATGCCAACTTGGTTGGCGAAACGCGCGTCGAGAAAAGTGTAGTAGTTCGGTGTTTCGTGGAAGACGTCCAGTTTTTTGTTTCTACGCCGAAGGTTCCAGTACCCACTCCAGGATTAGGACTACTAAACCAAATCATTTTTGTTAAATGGTTCGTTAGAAAATATTCTCTCTCCTAGTCAACATTTTTCAACAAATTATTATTTTCCTTCTTATATCTTATATTTATAATTATAATGTTTAGACAGGGAGATGTAACCATAAAACGTTATTTACCAGCTATCCATTGTTCGAGTGAACGAGTTTTTAACCAGAATCCGTAATTAAACACTAAGAGATAAAATTTTAAAATTGGGTTATGCCAAATCCCAAACAATAACAAGAGACTGACGTAAACATAGCTATCTTTTTAAATATATTTGATATTTTCTCATATCTTTTGAAGACCATAGGACTCAAACTTAGAAATGATATGACGATTGGTTGCCTCAAATTTTTCGGTTCGAATTCATTATGCTGAAACACCTCTACAAAGCGTTTTAAAAAACCTCTTCTCGAAAGTTCAAGCCTACACCCGTAATCTTTGAGAAATAGTTCTACCTGGCTTTACAAAAGCCTCGAAGCTAGGCATCACGTGGCTTCCTCATTATCATGCCTTTTTCATGAGATAATGCATCAATTCTATGAAAAAAATGTCGACTGGTATGTTTAGAAGATCAAAATCAAGACCGGTTGGCGCCCATTTTTATAGATTACAAATACACTAGGCGCAGAAATTAAGGGGTATAAAAAAATCCCAAATTTTTAGATGGCTTTCGAAGAGCTGTAACTTGGAAAAAAATGGTCGTAGGAAAAAGAAAAAAAAAAGGAAATTGAAGCTCCAAGTTTCTAGTTTTTGGATAGTGAGTTTAACATTTCTTAACATCGGCAGTTTTTGAGTAATCATACGAAAACTATCGAAGAACATTTTTTCGAAATTTTTGCTTATATTTTAGAAGGTCCACAGACCTCAATAATTTTTTTTCGATATGTTCATCATGAAAGACTTTTAGATAATTTAATTATCTTCGATTTGACCTTTTTATGAGCCCTGTACGATGATTTTTCATTGAGTTCTCGCCGTTCAAAGCAAAAAAAGTCATTGTTGACATTGATAAATAATCAATTACTCGGAAAACAATGAATGTACAGAAAATTCAAGTAGGGTTTTGAAAACTGCAAAGTATCCTTTACAAGTAGTAGAGATTGTTTTTTCTAAAAAAATGTTTCTAAACGAAATTGTTGATTGAAAAAGAAAAAAAAGAATAATTAGGGATATTTACGTAACTTGGCATAACTTTTAAAATAATGGATAGACCAAGGATATGGACTGCCTTTCCCTATGACCATTTTTCCTCAAGTTACAGCTGTTTGAAAATCACCTAAAATATAGGATTTTTTATATCCCTTAATTTTTGCGCCTAGTGTATCACCAGTCTATTCGTACGATATATTTCTGTAAAATATTTGCTGGATGTAAGGAGGCGTCTTGGATTCTATGTGTATTATCTACCTTTTTCAGCTTGACTAAACTGTGAGAGGTAATAGGGTAGAAGTAATTTAGTTAAGCCACATCGCGTGTTTCAGCATCATCCACCACAAAATAACCTAAATCCTATAAAAAGTCGCTCTTGCTAAAGAAAAATGAGGCTGCTTTTCTAAGATAAATAAAATCTAGTTTAGGAAAATATGTTGACTTTTTTTTTTGGATTTTGCACTAAATTTATTACTAATTTAACGCAGTCAATAATAATAGTACAGGTATGTAGAAAAATTACAGTTTTCTCTTATGTTAACTAAGTTTAAAGTGGATTGTCAATCTAGTATGAATTTTTTACTTAAACATATAATTTGTAGTTTACAATCAAATTGCTTTCGCAATTAGGTGAGTATTTTTATGAACAAATCAAGTCATACCTACAGTATAAAATAATAGTACACTGCGTTTTGTATTTTGGTACTTCGGAGGACATACTTACGGACATACATACATATGTATATTTAAGATCAAAAAAAATAATCTTTTCAGAAAAAAAATATTTTATTAAATAAATCCACAGGCGACTCGTACAATCCGTATATCGAGGCGTCTCCACCCCAGTCTATCGTCTGACTGCCCTCACATCTGCGAGCATTCATATTCACTTAAGTCTATTCCTAATAAAAATAAACATATCGGGACCATGCGGCCGTCCGTCGGTGTCGTAGGTTCTTGAGGGCATAATTTACAGGGTAATGGCCTCGGGTTACGTAAACAATCTCGGAGACGGCACAACCTAATTCCGTCGATCGCTCACACGGCCAACCTGACTTATAATTCGCTCTCGAATTACAATATTCTGCAGCTCCTTGAACCCCGTTGCATGGACCTTCAAAACCATAAGAGCAGACAATTTCCGGCTTCCAACAGATAAACAAATAGCATTGGCAAAGCGTTACGGCTTTCAACCAAACGATGAAGCTACTGCGAAGCGTTATCGGCTTCCAACAGATAAACAAATAGCATTGGCAAAGCGTTACGGCTTTCAACCAAACGATGAAGCTACTGCGAAGCGTTATCGGCTTCCAACAGATAAACAAATAGCATTGGCAAAGCGTTACGGCTTTCAACCAAACGATGAAGCTACTGCGAAGCGTTATCGGCTTCCAACAGATAAACAAATAGCATTGGCAAAGCGTTACGGCTTTCAACCAAACGATGAAGCTACTGCGAAACGTTATCGGCTTCCAACAGATAAATAAATAGCATTGGCAAAGCGTTACGGCTTTCAACCAAGCAATGCATGTACTAATACGTACGGTTGCTAATGACGACTGGTGTCGCGCGCTTGCCCCGCTCCCTTCGTCTCGTCCGTCCTGACTCAGCATCGCGCCGGAACCGGAGGTAGTAGGGTAAATAGGGGTCACCGCTAACACGGCCGTCCTGTGATCGGAGCGTCCTCGCACCGAATGTGACTATCTACCTGGAATCACAAAGAAAGAGAACAGCATTTCCGTTACAACAAATTGTTAGACAAACAGATTTGTCTAAGCACGTGGTACTGCCACATTAATCTGTCATTTCAGTTTAAGTTTTCTGCCAGTTATATGGCTAGTATACTTTGAAAGTAAGTTTGTTAATTTAGTCAAGTCATCTCCGGATAAAGGGGTTTTTACAGTGTCGGCTAAAACCTGGACAGTGTTCACAAGCTTCATTGGCGTATTTACGTCTTCATTTAAATACAATTGAGTACCGTGCCGATCGGTGTGAATTTCTAACCCTCTGTGCAAAAATAAATCTCTACCTAAAATAGCATCAGGGACAATAAATGAACTGTCTACAATATAAAAACATATTTCAAACTTCTGTACCCTCGTATTCAATTTCCAGGGTAGTCTTAGTATTTGCAAAAATCGTGCTATCTCCTATTCCTTTCAAAGTCATCAAAACAGGTTCGAGATGGCAATGTAATTGTTTAGCAATTTTGGCTGAAAGCAAACTACATTCTGCACCGGTATCTATTAAACAGTTTACTGACAGGTCCTGTATGTTAAATCTGGTACAAAAATCATTGTTTAAACTGACACAAAAATAATTAATTCGAGAGCTAGAAGGTAATTCGCGTTTTTTTGCGAAAACAATTGTCAGCTTTATGTCCAGTTTCTTGCAAAAAGTGCACACAATTTTGTTTGAACTACTGTCGGCAGGACTGTTATTATTATTTTCAGTGATTCTACTAATCAAATTACCATGAAATGATTTCTTCGGACAATTACGACTAATATGCCCTGACTGATTGCAATTGTAACATAATTTTGCGCAAGTGTTAGAGGCAAAAGGATAAATTCTTTTCGTCCTATCCATTCCTACACCTCTGTCTGACATTTTATAATTACTTAAAAGAGTCAACAGGTCACTAATCGTTTTTAAATTGCTGTTAAAGGCAGCGGTTTTAACATTAATGTCAATTATATCGCCAATAACTAATTCTAACAGCTGACTATCGGACAATGCAAAATTTAGGGATTTAATAAGTGTGACTTTCTTTCTGGCATACTCACAATATGAATCAGCTTTGTCGCTGGTGTATAATCCGGCCCTGCGAAATTTCTCGCTCAAGTTTCTTTTCGGTGGGTACATGCTGGAAATTTCTGATTTGAAAGCTTCCCAGGTTTTCTCTGTTGGTTTCCACGATGAAAACCATTCCCTTGGTTCACCCATGAGGCCGCTTGTACCCCTGATCAGTAATTCATAGTCGGACCAATCAAACGTAGTGCCCAGATTTTCCATTTCGTGGCACCACTTTGCTGCTCCATCGTCATCCAGTTTAGCATTAAACGTCGGGATATTAACTGAACTAGTCACTGCACTTTTCGATGTCTGGTCTTTTATTGCCGTTAAAGACTCGATCAACATTTTCGCGAACTCTTCCATTATCCACTAGTAGGTAGGCACTATCCCACTTCTAATTTAAGATCAAAAAAATAATCTTTTTCAGAAAAAAATATTTTATTAAATAAATCCACAGGCGACTTTCGTACAATCCGTATATCGAGGCGTCTCCACCCCGGTCTATCGTCTGACTGCCCTCACATCTGCGAGCATTCATATTCACTTAAGTCTATTCCTAATAAAAATAAACATATCGGGACCATGCGGCCGTCCGTCGGTGTCGTAGGTTCTTGAGGGCATAATTTACAGGGTAATGGCCTCGGGTTACGTAAACAATCTCGGAGACGGCACAACCTAATTCCGTCGATCGCTCACATATATATGTAGGTTCATATACAAACGAACATATAAACGCGCTCACTAAAAAAATACATCCCTAGAAAAATAAATACATTAAGCATTAAACTGTTTGAATAATACTTTTGGAAAGCTAAAAAACAGCCAATAAATCTCTTGTCTATCTAGATTGCGATATAATTCTAGAAGATTCGTTTCCGCTTTAGTTACCGTGTGTTTTAAATAGCATTACAGTTCATTGCAAAGGCATTTAATTTTGTTGGGTTATGCAAGCTGTACAGGCACTTTGATTCGATTGATACGGCCACTTAGAATGTTAAGCCGAACTCATCCAGACTCGATGTTAGATGTGTTCCTAACCGTTCCTAACATTTGTTTGTATTTTTTTATCATACGCCGTAAAGTTTATATTGTTGACACTATTTAAAAAAACAAGACCAGTATTTCTGCAGGTTTATTTTAATTAGTGTTTTTAAAAACCTACAAGACAAGATACCTTATCTTGTTTTGACTGACATACAGGGTGACTCAAACTCGACGGACTAACTATTGTCCAAACACGGAGTTTAGTAGACTTGTACCTTATCTGCGTTAGTACAAAGGTATCGTTGATATCATTATACTGCACCATATGATAAATATTTATAAGAATAGGTTTCATCCAACAATAGTTCAGAACTCTACTGAGTTTCCGCAAAGCGATTTTACCGTTCCAACAAATGGATTTAAAAATTCAGGACGTATAGTGCAATGTTCCAAGAACCAGTGAATTGTGTTTCGAACTGGTTTTGAATCGTTCTTAAAGTTCCAAGATTTTACAAGAGTTTTTAATTCTGAATCAGTTTAAAGTGCTAAATAACCTCACTTATTTGTTTGTGTTATAAAGGGTATCCCCCCATAAGTATGGTGAAATGCCCCCTTTTTTTTTATTTTCTTCGCATGATGAAAGTGTTTCTTAGGGCTAATTATGAAAGGTAGACCGAATTTTAGGTCCAAAAAATTTTCCTCTCAGCTAGGTATGGAAAAACCCTGTTTTTTACGTTTTATTTTTTTCTCGGTGTTTAACTGTCGAAAAAAATCTGAAAAAATTCATGAGTACAGAAAATATGATTAATTTTATATAACACTTTTCAAGCTCAATTCAAGGTCATTATGACCTCTAAAAAAAATTATCAATACTTTAAAAATCCCATATCTTCAAAAAAGCTTCAGGCTCAGATTTTTAATATGTTATATTTTTAACTGTTTTTTACTACCTTAAATTTTTTCAGATTTTTTTTGAGTGGTGGCTCATGCCCAAAAGTGCGAAAAATCAATTTTTTGTCCGTGAAACGACTTAAAATCATAATTTTATAGTGTCCTGATTTTTTTCTTGCACTAAAAAGGACTCAAATGACTTCAATTAAAAAATATAAAAACTACTAGTTTCGATAAGTGGTATTTTTTTTCTTACTATTTTTAGTGAACATATTTTTTAATTGTTTGAAGTCATTTGAGTCCTTTTAGTGCAAGAAAAAATCAGGACA